>CM052900.1:34689736-34729655 GCA_028534135.1 Potos flavus
AACTAAGTCCGGAGTGAAGATGGTGGGGAGCTGAGCTGCAGCTGACCCAGCGTGGCCACGGAACATGAGCGAGGTATCAGTCTCGGTGTTCGTAAGCACCTAAGACTTGGGAATTGTTTGTTACCACAGCATTACTTCTAGGGTGGAATCATCTTACGGATGAAACCGATGGATCTGCCTCCTGCTTTTTTTTTTTTTTTTTTTTTTTTTTTTACACTTTGATCTGCTGGACCTGCCTGAGCCCAGGCATCATGGAAACCTGTGCTTCCAGTCTCCAGGGGTAGACAGACCAAGAAGCACAGATTTCTATCAGGCTGAACTGGATTTCTGCTCACTTTGTTCCAGCTTCTCCAGTTAGTCACAGGCTGCTTAGGGGAAGATAGGACCCACTTTTCAGGGAGGGTGGAGAGAAGCAACATTCTCTAGTCTAGCTTTTGAAACAATAAATCCCATCAGGGATTCTGATTCTCTTCTGGCCACTATTGTCTGCTCTCAAAGGGTTAAGAACCCAGAAAGGGAAAAATGGTGGCTCAGACATCCCCAACACTGGGTACCAGCAAAGGCTAAATCTGCTGACTTCAGTACTTGCTGGCGGGGTGTTGGGGGGGCAGGACTGGAGCAGGTAGGAATTGATAGTTCAAGTGGATCTCATTGGTAGTCCATTTTCAATACCAAAGACTAGTCCAAGGACAGAAAATGGACAACAATCTACCTGTTCTAAAGGCAGACAGGAAGGAGTTGGTGAGGTGTTCCAGGAAAGAATAAAGATTTCAGTTGAATCACTTTGGGTCATCTTCTAGGACGGAATCCGTTGCTGGTGAGGCAGTTGAGTCTGAGGCTGTCATGTGCACCGGCAGGAGAGCCAGCAAGTGGCTGAATGGCTAGCCACAGCGCAGCCTGTCGAGAGGGCTGGAGAGCCTCTGGACGAGGAGCTGCCGTGCTGGGTAGCCCTGAAGAGGAGGCCAAGAATCTATATTTGATCTAGGAGGTAAAAGGACAAAGTGGTTGAAGCAGCTCACATAAGAATTAATTTCCAGGGAAACAGGATACTTAGCAAATTGTCTCTTTTCCTGAATTGACAGATATGATAGGAACTATAGTAATACATCTCAAAGGATGAGCAGTTTATTCCCAGGGGTACTTTATTTACCGAAAAGTAAATCTCACTGAGAACCTGGCTGGAAATATCTTTTCATTTACTATGCTCTCTGCCTGCCTTGCCTTTAATAGAAAACAAGCCAAGAATGTTCTCAAATAAAACTAAAGACCATACGGCCACTAGTGAGTTCCAGAGGAACATTTATAACAATAATTGCAGACAGAGGATCATTCTTTCGGGGATCGCAGTTCCTGGGCCTCCTCGCTGAAGCGGCATAGAGCAGTCCTGTGCAACCCTGGGGCCGAGGCTTCCTATAAAGCTCAGAGACAGTCAGCTGGGACTCACGGGAAAAGGGAATGAGAACAGAAAGAAAATATCCGAGAGAATGATTTTTTTAAAGGATAGGATGACCTTACGGGAAGTATGTTGAGCTATTCATTAACTCATGAAGAGCTACAACTTGCTTCTTTACTTTTTCTTCTTTCTCTCCTTCTTCAGCTCCACACCTTCTCCTGCATCCGTCTCCCTAGTCCCAGTAACCCCAGCAGCCATCCCTGGCAGGGACTAAAACCAGAACTGCTTCTAGGAGCGCTGAGAGTTTTAGAAAGCGAGCAGGGGAATGACAACGATGAAGGCAGCACAGCCATCATGAAAGAACACATATGTACCGTGGCTGTCTTCCTTTCATGTGACAATCTTCAGTGACATGTTTGAGACTTGGCACAGAAAGTAGATGTTTCCTCCTTTTTTTTTTTTTAACGGAACGGCAGAGAGAACAGCTCCTCAGGTGGTTGTGGTGGGTTTGAAGCCATCAAATGGCTCACATGCCTCAAAATATCCCCTCTCTAGGTTTGTTCTTGGAATTTGGAAGACACTTTTCATGCCATTACAATTTCCCAAGAAATCTTGGGAGGCTGCTGAAGGCACGCATCTTTGACGAAGCCATGCCACGGAGCCATGGTACTCTCTAGTGGGAGGGAATGCGTGTGTTCACTACGATGCTGTCTGGAAACTTCTTTCTGTTCAGTCATCTCTGTGAGAAGAGCGGTCCTGGGGGAAGAGGGGCCCAGGCTGGGTAAGCTGAGGTCTGGCATACGGATGGTCTCCTGTCAGGATCTGGTGAGGATGACGGAAGGTGCTGGTCAAGCACAGGGCTCATGCGTGAGGCCATATGCATGTGTGTATAGCCTCATGTATGTGCACAATCTTACATTTACGTGATGTACTTTCTTTATGGCTGCTGATGCACAAACTCCAATAAAATAAGAAGCTGAATATATGTACAACCTTTATGCTTCTACCTTGTGCCTGAGATGTTTTCAACGGGACAGTCATCTATCATTAAACCCCCAGAAGGTCAAACTTACCACCTGACACTGGCATCATGATCCTTAAGATGTCCTTGTAAAGCCTGGATGTCATGGCAACCGGTGTTATATATCAGGAGCCAGTGCTGCCGAACTTCTCTTAATAAATCAGGCATAATTGGCATATATGCACTATAATTAATTAAAAGTTATTCAAGTGGAATGATTTTATATCGTGCAACATTAAGTCATTAAATTTACTTGTCCTGATCTTCCTTCAGTGTTGGTATTCTAGTTTAGCTTAAAAAAAAAAAAAAACCCTTACATTTTAACATCAAGTGCATTAAAAAGTAGCTCTTTATGGATGCTATATTGTAAAATAGATTGATGCCTTATTTATTTATTTGCTTTTGATATGTTAAAGTTAAATCCTGGTGAGATCAGGTCAGAGAAGAAAGAGTCCTGACACTTCCTCTCCATTCTTTGGTGGACTGAAGCTGCTTGCCTGGGACCTCTGTGCGGTGTGTCCCGGTGCCTGTCACCCCGTGGTCGGTAACATGGGCTGGAGTGCGTGTGCCCGAGATGGTGAACCCGCCCACCACGCCCTCAAGTTAGCTTCTTGGTGTGTGCCAAATCTGGAGGCGGGGGACTGGAAAGAACTAGTTGTTCGAAGCCTGAAGGCAAGGGTGAATTTAGGAAGGGCAAATGGCATCATCCCTTGCTACTCCAAGAGTTCTCAGGGGCCAGCAGATCCACCCAGGAACTTGTTAGAAATGTGGATCGAGTGAATCAGGATCTGTTTTTAATCATGATCCACAGATGATCTGTGTGCACAACAGAGTTGGAGAAACACTGGCTTAGAGGTTAAGGACATGCCCTCCCGAGTAGGAAAGCCATGGGCTTGGATTGCAGCTCCGCTACTTTTTAGTAGTAGGCATGGGGCGTGTTTCTCCGTTTTAGTTCCTTGATCCTTTAATGTGTGAATCACAGTGTATTTACCTCTTAGGAGCAGAATGACATAACAGATAGGAAGTGCCCAGCACAGTGCCTCAAATATAGTAGTGCTTGTGTCAGCTGTGATTGAAACTTGTCGGAGAATCTGTGTGATGAAAGAATGCCGACATAAGTGAGAGAGAAAGAGCCCCGGTCAGGAAAGGTGAAAGAGAGTCTAAGTCAAAATCAGTGAAAAAAATGATGAGTAACCTTACAATTTAGGAGATGTCAAGGGAGAGAGGACACGTCTAACCCAGTTTCCTGGGTGAGTTATAGGCCAGGATCTACCTTACAAGCATATTGTAGCTTCCCTAGTTATTTCAAAACATCTCAGGAATTCAAGAATTCCGTGTCCTTGCCTTGGCAGTTCTCACAAAGTAGTCAGAAGGTAAATGAGCAGATAAGGAAGCATCCTGCATTAGAATCACAGGAGGTCACGTCTGAAAGGAACCCTAAAGGTTATATAGCCCGATTATCTGTTTCATGTTTCGGGTCCCACCAAGTTGTCATCCAGTCTGTGGCTGAATGCCATCTGTGACTGAAAGCTCACCACTTCTACTGACTTCACTGTGACATGGCTGTTGTCTGGGTGTGGAGAAGTGTTTTAGAAGTCAGCTGACCCAGATGTGTAGCGTCCAACACACAGACAAAACAACCAGAGAATTTCAAACAAGTGATCCTGTTTGCAGCCACACTTCCTGAAGCATCTACTGTGCTCTAGGGATCAGGTTAGGTGCTTGGGATAAAAATCTGAATAAGACATAGAGCCCATACTTTTGCTGAGTTCATAGTCTGGATAAGTGACAGCCATATAAACAATAATTATAATGCAATAAAGGCAGTGAGAGAAGAATGAACAAGTGGGTTGGGTAACAGAGAAAAGGTCCATTCATTCTGTTGAGCATATGGGAGATTTTTTAAGAAGATGATTTTTGATACGGGTCTTGATTTTAGGCCATTAGTGTTTGCTGGATGGGTATATGGGTATATGAATTGTATGTGTGTGTGTGTGTGTGTGTGTGTGTGCGCGCGCATGCGCGTGCGTATACTTCAGAAGGGTACATAGTGGATGTGTAGTATCTTGCAGTCCTGGGATTGGCTCCTACTCTGTCACTTCTTTGGTAGGTGGTGTTGGAAATATTATTTCTCATCTGTGAATGTCAAGTCTAAACAAGGGCAGGTCTTAGTTTTTTCTGATAATACTTCTCTTCAAAGTCCTCTTTATTTTTATTTTTTATATACTTATATATTTATGTTTCAAGCTTTTATTTAAATTGTAGTTAGTTAATATATAGCGTAATATTGGTTTCAGGAGTAGAATTTAGTGATTTCATTACTTATTTACAACACCCATTGCTTGTCACAACAAGTGCCCTCCTTCATCCCCATCTTCCATTTAGCCCATTTCCTACCCACCTCCCCTCCAGCAACCCTCAGTTTGTTCTCTAGTTAATAGCCTCTTGTGGTTTGCCTCCCTCTTTTTTTCTTCCTTTCCCTATGTTCATCTGTTTTGTTTCTTAAATTCTGCAGTAAAGTGAAATCATATGGTATTTGTCTTTCTCTGATTGACTCACTTTGCTTATTGTAGTACTCTAGCTCCATTCACTTCATTGCAAATGGCAAGCTTTAATTTTTTTTTTTATGTCTGAATAATACTCCATGGTATATATATATATACCACATCATCTTTATCATTCATCAGTTGATGGACCTTTGGGCTCTTTCCATAATTTGGCTATTGTTGATGATGTTGCTATAAACATCGGGATATATGTGCCCCTTTGAATCAGGATTTTTGTATCCTTTGGGTAAATACCCAGTAGTGTAATTTCTGGGTTGTAGGGTAGTTCTTTTTTTAACTTTTTAAAAAGATTGATTTATTTGAGAGAGAGAGAAATCAGGAAGGAGGGGGAGAGGCAGGAGGAGAGGGAGAGAGTTTTTGTTTTTGTTTTTGTTTTTTTTTTGAGGGAGAGAGTGTCTTAAGCAGACTCCCCGCTGAGCATGGAGCCCGACACGGAGCTTGATCTCACAACCCTGAGATGATCACCTGAGCCAAAACCAAGAGTTGGCCACTCAACCGACTGTGCCACCGAGGTGCCCCTATTTTTAACTTTTTGAGGAACCTCCATACTGTTTTCCAGAGTGGCTGAACCAGTTTGCATTCCCACCAACGGTGTAAGAGGGTTCCCCTTTCTCTGCATTCTAGCCAACCTCTGTTGTTTCCTATGTTCTTAATTTTAGCCATTCTGACAGGTGTGAGGTGATATCTCATTGTAGTTTTGGTGTATTTCCCTGGCGATGTGTGATATTGAGCATGTTTTCATGTGTCTATTAGCCATTTGTGTGTCTTCTTTAGAAGAATGTCTGTTCATGTCTTCTGCCTATTTCTTAACTGGATTATTTGTTTTTCGGGTGCTGAGTTTTTTATATGTTTTGGATACTAACCCTTTATCAGATATGTCATTTGCAAATATCTTCTTCCATTTTGTACATTGCCTTTTATTTTTGTTGGTTGTTTCCTTCACTGTGCAGAAGCTTATCTTGATGAAGTCCCAGTAGTTCATCTTTGCTTTTGTTTCCTTTGCCTCTAGTGACATGTCTAGGAAGTTGTTATGGCCGAGGTCAAAGAGGTTGCTGCCTGTGTTCTTCTCTAGGATTTTGATGGTTTCCTGTCTCACATTCAGATCTTCAATCCATTTTGATTTTATTTTTGTGCATGGTATAAGAAAGTGGTCCCGTTTCTTTTCTTTTCTTTTTTTCTTTAAAGATTTTATTTATTTGAGAGAGAGAGCGAGACAGCGAGAGAGAGAACGTGCGTAAGCAGGGGAAGGGGCAGAGGGAGTGGGAGAAGCAGACTCCCCAGTGAGCAAGGAGCCCAACGGATCATGACCAGAGCCTGACCCGAGCTGAAGGCAGACACTTAGCCTGCTGAACCACCCCGGTGCCCTGAAAGTGGCCCAGTTTCATTCTTCTGCATGTTGCTGCCCAGTTTCCTCAATACCATTTGTTGAAGAGACTGTTTTTGTTTTTTTTCCATTGGATAATCTTTCTTGCTTTGTCGAAGATTAGTTGACCATAGAGTTCTGGGTCCATTTCTGGGTTTTCCATTCTGTTCCATTTACCTGTGTGTCTGATTTTGTGTCTGTACCATACTGTCTTGATGCTTACAACTTTGAAATATAGCTTGAAGTCCAGAATTGTGATGCCTCCAGCTTTGCTTTCCCTATCAAAATACCACCAGCGTTTTTCACAGAGCTAGAACAAATAATTCTAAAATTTGTTGGGGACCACAGGAGGCCCCAGAATAGCCAAAGCAGTTTTGAAAAAGAAAAGCAAAGTTGGAGGCATCAGAATTCAAAGTTCTCTTTAAACACATATAATGTGTGATAATAGAGATTCATAAAACATAAATAAGGTTGTAATTAGACACATAAAACCACTCTTCATTTTGTAGAAGAATTTTTTTCAGAATGTTTATAATTTCTTTTTAGCATATTTCAAATGTAATTTGACTTAATATTTTGCTATATCTTACTTCTTAAAGCAATGTGTATCTCCATTTAGATGGTATTGATCATAAAATAAATATTTGAAATAATAGAGAAAAATAATTTGTGTTTGGAATGTGTGGATCATGGAAACAATTGGAAAAAATATACTGAATTTTAAAAATTCTAAGGGTATCCCTTCTGTTGAACCATTCATCCATCCATCAAACCCCTTAAAACATCTACTATTCCAAGTCAAGGGTTATTATTTTTTTCTAAAGTTGTAATGATATCGAGTACAGCAAACTTAAAAATTAATCTTGAGTGTGAAAAGTCTAAGATACTGTCTAGTTGTTTCTGCATTTTTCTCAAAAATAAAATTTGGGTTACCCATATATGTACACCTATGGTAAACCATTAGGTAGCATAACAGATTATTTCTTTTTGGTTCATTTTTAGGTAGAAATTTGAATCTTAGCGTTGGCCTGAAATGAGTGTTACTCTCCAATATTTTAAATCTCTGTAAATTGTCCTTTGATATGCCTACTACTCGAACCTCAAATGTTTTGTAATGCATTTGATACATTTCACCATGTTTACCTAAGAAAAACTTCTAAACATTCGAACCACTTACAAGGATGTCTTTGGCTTTTTGGACATGAACTTGGTATAAAACAACAGTTTGTTACAAAAGATATAAGTGAATTAGAAACAGATGGGTTATATTTGTGTGAATAAATATATTAAAGGTTTAAAAGCTTGCAGAAATATGCACTAAAGCCAAGTGGCTCCTAGAACAGTTAGTCTAGGAGCTATGACTAACCTTAATTAGGTTAGAATTCCTTTCCAAGTCAGTCTCCAAGTGATGTGTGAGGTACTTATATCTGTTTCGCCACAGATTCGGTCAGTGTTTGTGACTAACTTGGAACTGTTAGACTACCTGGCAGTCACATGAAAGAAAGTGTGCTTTAAGCCACTTTGTCAGAACTGCGACAGACCAACTATGGCGGTGAGTCATCATGTTATCTTTTCTGCTGGAAATGTACACCTGTTGCATCTAGTAATTGCTTCCATTGCATCTCTGGAGTAGGCATTTGAGAGTCACGTCTAGGGTTTGCTCAATTAGGAACCAATAAACTGAATTCACAAGCCGATCTGATGTTCAAGATCCAGAAGAGGGCAGTAGGACACAGAGATTAAATTCCAGTCCACCAGCCGCTACAAGGATGGCTGCTAACCAGTACTCGGCGTTAGATCTAACACTTACCTTCCCTTTGGCATACCATGAACAGCACGAGGGAGCTAAGAAAAGAAGCTAACTCTTCTGCACCCCTACTATGTGTCGAGAACTAACTAGATATTGTTCACCTGTGTTAAGTCATAACCATCTTGAGATGTAGGTAACATATTATTACCGCTTGTAATAATCAGCGCTCAGAGAGCTTAAGCAACTTGCCTGAGGTCACACAGCAAGTAGTAAAACCGAAGTTAAAATCCAAATCTGACCCCATAGTCTCTGTCCAACCCTATCAGAATTTGATTACTGACCCCACTGCTCATAAACTTACCGACCTTGGCCGGGCAAGTAATTAAACTGTTTAGAACTCCAGTTTCTTCATATTTAAGGTACCTTCATATTTAAGGTAAGACTGCCCTCTTACCTTGTAAGTGCTAGTGTTTGAATCAACTTTTCCACCATCAGTTCTGTCCAAGTGGGTACCAGTGATAATGTTTTAAATTAGAATAAAATATTACAGAAAATTAAATCGAGAAGGGAGACTAGAGAGCTTATCCCAACACTTTCATCTTAGAGATGATGAGAAGAAGGCCCAGAGTGTTTCAGTGACTCGTATACTAGCAAGAGGCTTGATAGTGATAGACTGTAGAACTCAGGATTGGCAACTTTTGTCCAGCTTCCTTCTCTCTCCTCTCTGTATCATTTGCCAGGGACATAGACACATGGAGATTTTGATGATGTTAATGCTATTGAGGGGGGTGAGGATAACAATAAACGTGCCTGAAGAAATTATTGAAGTTGCTTCATTTCATAAGGAACTTACTTTATTAGGAAGTCGTGCTTCCCTCGCTCTGTTCATGAGAGAGGCTGATATATGGCTAAGACTGTGTAAGGTTTGTCTGAGACTGCTGGTTGGTAGGAGGGTGGGAAGGGCCAGAGTATGCACATTTAAGATAGTCTTCAAATGAGAAATGTTAAAATGCAGACCCCAATCAGTGTTAATGTTTGATTTATTAGTTTTAGTCAGTCTTCCTGGTTTTCCCAAGGAGATGTGGTGGAGAAGCGGCTACTTGGAAACAGTGGAGATTGAACTAATGGAGCAGTGCCTCCTTTGTGAAATTTTTGGGTCACCAACTGTATTTTATTCAATGTCTTCTAATGTTTCCCTTTCTGAGTTTGGTATGATCCTTCTAGTCCTCAAAGTACGTTCATAAGGAATCAGGTAAGAGGAAGAGAAAAGGGAGAAAGCAAAGGAAGGAAGGATGGGAGGGAGAAATGCTTCTACCCTCATCACCAGGAGGGGAAGAGGCCAGAGCACCTTGTTCATGTATTTTGAGGAATCCCCCAGGTTTCACTGGCCGGTGGATTTCCGGACCGCGGCTGGGAAAGCTGAGAGTCAGTTATACAGATGTAGAGACCTTCCTCTTTAAAGTACATGCAGTCAGAACTACTGGTTTCCCTAATTTATGCAAAGCTGGCTTTTTGTGTTAAAAATTGTTTGGAAATAGAGGTTTCTAATAGTTTAAATGGTCTCTCCCATTGCTCACCTTTGGGATAGTTTCCCAGATCCCATTCATGTCTCTTATGTCGTCAGATTCTTAGGGCTCTTCCTTTCCCTTGCCGTGCTGGAGAAAGAACTTGTCAGGGGTCTGGAGAAAGGCAGCTGAGGGGGTGAGCCATGAACACATGTTCTAGGAGCTATAGCATGGCCATCCTGGAGGCTGACGGTAAGGACAGGTGGAGGCCAGTCATGTTCTTGCTTCCGAACTCAGCACTTGAACATCTGCGGTGTTCATTGACCGGAAGTCATGTAGTACTTGTTCCAATTTTCTGTTATCACTGGCCAAAGCTTACACTTTATTTGCGCTTTGTGATTTGATATCTTATCTCCATTATAGGTGTGCCCGATCTCAGCTCACACTCGGGATCTAGAATAGTGTCCTAAATGCAAGGTTAGGATAATACTTGTTGGTCATTTCGAATGACCCTCTGAAGAGGACAAAACACTTATGACTTCTGTCCCGTCTAGAAGGAATGATTGGAAAGATGGATTTGGGGAAGTGAAATATAAAGAAATAGGGGAAAAAACCACATTGGGCTTGTAATGTAATCTGGTATCTTTGGACGCAGAGCTTAGCATATTAACAAATGACAATATTGCCTGTGAAGTGCTGAAATAATTCCTGATATGTTGTCTGCTGAATGGCGGCAAAGTGTGCTACAGCGCTGCTAATGGTATGGGGTGTGAGAGATGGTAGGTTCTGGAGGGCGGAGCCTGCCCATTCCATGTCGTATGGGGGCGCCTGTTGCCTCGGGACACTATTATTTTAGCATGATAGGTGCTTGATGCAAGTTATAATGATTTCATCTCCCACAGCATTCCTGGAAGACAGTTGATAGAATACATACACACACACACACACACAGCAATGTGTGTGTGTAATTTTAAAAAGTGTTTAGCTACCCATGTGGATATTATAATTTTATATAGAATGACTATAGAAAAGAAAATACAATTTCAGAGTGAAATTATCACAATGAGTATTAAATGCTTGTATTATCTATGATAATAAATAAGGAGCTGTTGCTCCTTAAAACACGGTCAGTTATTTAAAAGGTTAACATGGTCAATAGCGTTTAGTACAGGTTAGCGGTGTGTTGAGTTATGAGAAGAACAAAGGTCTGACTTTGCCATTTGTACAGTAGGTCCAATGATGGATATTCAGAATATCTTGTATCTCATCATTCTGTTACACCACTATCATTTTTATCATAAAAGAATTATGTTACTCCATATATGAAAAATGCATTCTTGAACCACTGTGAATTAGTTTTTAATGTACTGTGACCTTGGATTGCCCTGGGATATTAATGCTAAATGATTACTTCTGAATGCTTTTTGAATAGCTGCATAGTGCAATTAAATGTGCAATACATCATGGATGACACAGCTAAATGCCTCTTCTGGTCAAGGAACCCAAAGAGGTCTTGGGAATGATGGTAATTCTGCACTGCTAAGGATGGGAGAGAAAAGGATCTCTTGTTAGTAGTGAAATAAGTACAGACTGAAGTAGATGATAACCTTTTCCTGGGGTTAGTCAATGGGAAATAAATTTTTGATTAAGAACCATAAAGGAAGATGATTTTTGATCACTGCCAAAGTAGTGTCCCATTATATCTGCCAAATGTGCCAAGTGAATAATTATCATTAGTCTTTCTGAGTGACAAGTTGCCAAACGGTATGTGTGGGTTTGTGCATGTGTGTGTGTGTGTGTGTGTGCGCGCATGCGCGCGCGCGCGCGTGTGTGTGTGAATGTAGAGATGTAGATAAAGGAATAGAGAATTTGGTTCATATTCTAGCCCTCTTTCTAGAACGGGCTTCTATTGAATTACCATTTGTCTCAGTGTGGAACCTCATAAATCTTGCACTTAATCAAATCCTTTTTTATCAGATTATTGGGCCTGGGGAAATGGTGACAGATGAAAGGGTGGTGTGGAAGAGCCAAGATCAAGTAGAGGGCCTTTTACCTGTCTGCCGGTGGTTTTAATCCGCCCCCGTTGGCTGGAGGCTGAGGGTGGACAGTGCCCTGCTGGTTGTGGGCTCGCGGCCAGAGCCCCGTTGTGAGCAGACTCCACAATCTGCAGAAAAGCCGTGAGTCCAGTGGGACCCCCGGTGGGACCTGGGCTCAGCTCCCTAGCAGACGCCCTTTGTCTTTAGGTGAGGAGCAACTCTGGAAAGGCTGCTGCAGAGAGGCCCGGCACTCACGCTATTGGGTGAGTGATCTGGAATTTCCATCTTCAGGCTATCAACAAAGAGAACTTTGGACCAAGGCAGAACTCACTGAGTTTCTCTTTAACTGGTGATATTTTTAAAAAAAGGATTAATAAGGATTTTGGTTCTGTTTCATGAAAAGGAGCCGCAACTGTGTAAGTCAGTCGAACTTCAGAACTCAGCCCCTAGTGTAGCTGAGTAGCTACCCTAGTGTAGCACCCTTACCCAGCCTTGCCATGGCCTCCTGTGAAACCTGCTTCAGATGCTCAAGCAATACTGAAGTACGTGGGACGCCGGGGTGGCTCAGTCTGTTAAGTGACTGCCTTTGGCTCAGGTCATGATCCCGGGGTCCTGGGATCAAGTCCCACATCTGGCTCCCAGCTCAGTGGAGAGTCTGCTTCTCCCTCTCCCTCTGCCTGCCACTCCCCCTGCTTGTGCTCTCTCTCTCTCTCTGACAAATAAATAAATAGAAATTTTAGAAAAGAAAAAATACCGAAGTAAGTGCTCCAGTGAGTCCCTTGCAGAGATCCCCTGGGGCTTTATGGCCTCAGTGAGCCCAGAGACGGAAAGGGCTAGAGTTCCCCTATTCCCAACCTCCCACTCCCGCCCCTTCAATTGGAGGCCTTGCTTGCTGTTTGGAGAAGGTGACCTTGTATTTCAAATGCTAGTGTTTTGGAGTAATGGCACCAGCCTAGATGTACCAACACCTTTTTTTTTCTAGAATGATACTGCTATAAGTTAAATGTAAATATATTAATGCCTACATCTCAACCGATTGACTTTTTTGGGTGAGGCCTCCAGGACATTTCTGTGATATACACGTAGAGCTGCTATTCTTGATTTGGCATTCTGTTACTGTTCATTCATAGAGACCTGCATTTTGTAATCATTCATGTGTTTATATAGTTATCGTCTAGGCTGCCTGTTCCATGAGGCAAGGACTTTGTTCTGTTCTTCCTATCTACCCCACACCTAGAACAGTGCCTTCTGCATAATGGGTAGTCAGTAAACATTTGTGGCATGAACGAGCGAATGGACACATTTGTTAGGAATGTATTTACAAGTATGACTGGAGAAAGGGGCCTCAAAAGAGGAAAAGAGTAGGAGAATACTTTTATGGCTAATCAAGTTCTGAGTTTGGAGCTTATTGCAAAAGCTAGAATATGAACGTAAAAAGTTCAGGGCTCTTCACTGAGGCAGAGTGAGACAGAAAAGCTTGGGCGCTTTCTTGCTGGCCTTGCAGTTCACCAGCTATGAACTCATTCCCTCCTTAAATTAAGTCTTTGAGAATCTCTATTTCCTTTATAATTCGGAGCAGCAAACAAGTCCTGTCTCAGTTCAGACCCTCTCAGTTTCTCACCTCGATTAGAGAAAAGGCTTCCTAACTAACTACCCTGATCCAAGAGCCGCCAGCGCCTCCCACATCCGTCCTTCTTGGAGCCTCCAGGGAAATCTTTCCAAAATGCAAATCTGACCGTGCCGCACCCCAGCCTTCTGACCGGCTGTGGGATAAAATCCAGACGTCTTCGTGGGGCTTATAGGGCCTTACTCGATCCTCCCTTCTCCGTGGCCCCACCCTCCCGTCTCACTCTCTGTCCAGACAGGGCAGCTCTCGGGAAGCCGAGCCCCACTGCTCCGCACTTCTGCAAGTGGTGGTTCCTACTTCCCTCTGTCTGGCTAACTCCTTTTCCTCCTTGGACGCTGAGTTCAGGTTTCACTTCATCCAGGAAGTGCTTCCAGATACCACTCCTCCGTCCTCCCGTGCCCGGGTCCCTTAGATCTCTCTCTCTCATGTGCCACGTGCCCTTTGGTAGCTCAGAGGACGCAAGTCGGTTGGGATTGAGTGGCTCTGGGCTGAGCTTTCACTAGAGGTGGAGAAGCTTCAGATGGGGACTAGATAGGGACTCTTCTTCCATCTCTGAGTCTCTGGTGCTCAACGTAGCCTGCACAGGGCAGATGCTCAGTGAAGGTACACGGAGGGAATGAGTGGCTTACTCACTGCCTCGCGGCACTTCCGCTGGTCCTTGATGACAGACCTTTAAAGTGCGTGGGGACTGAGCGTCAGGTGCAAAGGAGAGAACGAGGGAAGGATAGTTGGTGTGCTCAGGCCAGCTGAGTCGTCAGTTGTCAGAGTTCTGTTTCACTCAACGCTAAACGCTAAACGTCAAAAGTCAAGCGAAACAAAACAAAAAGCCACTTGGAAAAAAAGAAAATGTTTTGGCTGGGCTGCTGCTGTTGTGATCTAGGCATAAATGATGTTTTCCTCCTTTGAAATCCCATATTTCTCCTATGGACCTGACCTAATATTGCGATCGTGTATGCTCTCATCTTAAGTTTGTTGTATCAGTCAGCTTATCTAAGTTATGCCGAGGTAACAAAAGACCTCCGTATCTTACTGGCTTCCAGCAGCAAAGGTTGCCTCCCTGCTCACGTTGCCTTTCCATCATGAATTGGCTGTGACTCTGTTCCTTAGCAGGGTCCGGGCTCATGGAGGGCAACCCCCATTTCTCTCTGGGATGTTGCTGGGCTCACAGCAAAGGAAAAAGGGAAATCACGGCAAAGTACACATCTGGCCTTTTTAAAAAAAATGGAGATATAACTGACCTATAGCATTGTATTAGTTTCAAGTGTAGAACGTAATGATTTGAAATGTGTATATATTGCGAAATGATCACTACAGTAAGTCTAATTAACATCTCTCGGCACACACAGTAGTTTATTTTGTAACTAGGAAGTCTGTGTCTTTCGGCCGCCTTCCCCCATTTGGCCGCCCCTCCCCTAACCCTTGCCCCTGGCAAAACCAGCAGTATTCTGTTTCCTGTGTCTGTCAGTTCCTTTTTGTTTGCTTGTTTGTTTTTTTAAGATTCCAGAGGTAAGTATGATCACTTTTGGCTTTAATGCTTCCGCCTAGAAACATTGCTTCTACCTGTATTCCCTTAGCCAAAGCAGTCCTAAGTGGAGATAGGTTATATTCCCATGGGAAGGAGGGGCAGCAAATACTGTGAACAATAATGTAGACCGTCAGCTCCCCCATGGTCCTGTAAGCTCCCGGAGGGCAGGGATGTTGGTGGTCTCTGACGCACAGCCCTGGCCCCTGGCCAAAGCACATCACTTGTTTTCTTTGAAATAAAGAGCAGAAGTGGTATGCTTCAGAAATAACTGAAGACTTATTTGGAATATCACTCTTTTTTGACATCAATTATGTTTCAGTTTGTGTGATACTAATTACTTAAAAACCCTTATGATTTTTCCAATTCCATATTTAATGCCCGATACTGGTTTGAACGTGTTAATTGGTTGCTTGCAGCAGAACTCTAGTCAACAGAGGTACGTCCCGTTTCCCTGGCTCATCTTGACCAGTTGCTTGATGCGAGCTCTCCACTTCTTCTTCCGCCAGAGCAAATCCTGTACCAAGGCCCTCTGCGCTCTGGCACCAAGCGATGCTGCTTGGGCAGACCCGCCCGCACATCTGGCCACGCTGAGCCTTTCCCTCCATGTGTTCCGATCGTTCCCACCTTAGCGTCTTTGCCGTGGTCGTCCCCCCGCCTGGGATGACCCACGCCCGTCAGCATAAATTCAGTTCCTTCTCAGCCCTCACAGTCTAGGTGAAGTCCTACGGCTGTGACACAGTCTTCCCTCTTACTGAGGGGATGTCGTCCACACTCTCAACCCACACCCTTTATATTCTTCCTCCGGCAGCTAATTTGTGTTTTCTATCAAGGAGGTCAGGACCATGGGTTTTGTATAGTTAGAATTTGAACTAAAGTTCTGCCACTGACCTACTTCTCAAAATTCGGCTGAATTTCTTATCCTCGGAGTCTCAACTTCCTCATCTGTAAGTAGGCGGTAATAACAACGGTCTCACACGACATATTTGATGAGTTATGTAATGTGATTTATCAGCATCCTCGACATATAGGAAGTACACAGTAAAGTCATTATCTGATATAGTTATGTAGTACTTGGTAGAATTTCTTTGCTTCACCCTTTTATCTGCCTCAGTGACATTGCACAGCGTGAAATGAAGATGTTTGTTGAGTGAATTATGAGTAATAGACTGATGCTAGAAAGATGACCATGAGGCTCACTCTTCAGAGAAATTAAGGAGGCTAGACTGAGTCTTGTTCTTTTTTCCCTGATACTGAGTTTTCCAGATTTTTAATGACTTAGGTCCAGTGGCGGCCATCCCAAATCCAGTGACAGGGCAGGGAAAGACGGGAACTGTCACAGAAAAACTTGGAAGGTGTCCCCTGGTGGAGGATCAAAGAGAGACGAACAAAAAAATTCTAACATATTTGTAATAAAAAATTACTGTCGAGAGACCCCAGATAAAACTGTTTTATGTATCATTCCAATAGTTTATTAAACGTATCTTATTTCTTCTTTCCTCTCATTACGGCAGACTGAATAAATAACTATTTCAAAAACTGGGTCTAAAATTTGCACTGTAAATCCTTGACATCCTGCAAACGTTTATTGAATGGTAAGTGGCAACTACAAAGCAATCATTTTACCTGATTAAGAGAATGCTGTTCGGAAAAGTCACAAGCTATATATTTCAGAAACCTCTTAATAAATTAATGTCTTCAAATAAATACACTCTCTCTTCTATAAGCCATAAATAATATCACAGTTCATTTTAAAGCACCACATTTATTTAACTCCTCAAAAAATGACTTTAAAATCAAGTTCAGTGTTAAAAAAAATCAGTAACATTGTCGAATTTTTGGATTACTGTCCCCTAACAAGGACAGCTGTAGGAACTACCTAAGTAAGGCCAGCAAAGGAGGAGGCTGGGTCCTGAGGAAGCTGGCAGCCTCGATGCCAAGCCAGAGTGGGGGTCAGACCCTTGGTTTGTCCTCAGTACAGAGATAACTTAATCTTGGGACAGACTTTGTAGCGAATCAAGCCTGTGTGTTTCCTATTGCCACTGTAACAGGTTATCACAACCTTAGTGGCTTAATACAGCACAGATATATTCTCTTATCCTTCTGAAAATGAGTCATATGGGCCTAACAAGGTGTCAACTGGGTATGGTCCTCCCTGGAGGTTCCAAGGGAGACTCTATGTCTTGTCTCCTCCAATTCTAGAGGCTGCCGACATTCCTTGGCTCCCGACTGTTTTTAAGGTCACATCGTCTTCTCCTCTACTGTAGTCAAGACTTCCTCTACCTGCCTATTATAAAGACACTTCTGATTACATTTAGGGTCTTCCCAGATAATCCAGGATCATCTCCCTGTTTCAAAAATTCTTAAATTAACCCCATCTGCAAAGTCTCTTTGCTGTATAATGCAACATTCACAGGTTCTGGGGATTAGGATGCGGGCATCTTGCGGTGCCATTATTCAGCCTACCATGCCTCGCCATTCAAAAGCTTCTCTCTATCTAGACTATCGTATTAACTTTTTTTTTTAAACAAAGAATAAAGTCCTGGCTTTCCCAGAAGGGAAAAGTAAGGCATTCCAAAATGCTATAGGTTGCGGAATGGGGGGTGGGTTGGGAAGATTCTGATTTTGCCTAAGGTGTGGCTCATGCAGTTTGGTTCCCAACAGCACAGTTTGTCCCTGTCATTGTGTGAGTTTGTGTTTCTTTCCATACCCAAATCCAAGTGATGAAAACCCGTGGATATGATTTTGAAGAATGAGAACTATCATAGGACTCACTTCATCCTGTACAAAATAGATGTGTAGGCACTTAGCGGTCTGTCGAGTATTTACATAATCCTTCCACCATACCGCCTGTGGTCACTATGTAATCCTGGGAGCTTAGGGTCACACTGCATACCTAATAAATTACCGTTCAAAGTGGAATTGATTCTAAATCTGCTTGAAATTAGAAATGGAAAAATTCATCTCCACCTTCTCCAATTATTGTATCTTTCTTTATAACTCTGGGTAGAGAACAGTTTAAACCTTAATTCTTAATTTTATGAGTTTCATTAAAACCCCTGAGACTCATTTAATTTTATGGAGTTCAAGGCTAACATCAAAATGCATTCCTTCTAGAATAGATTTTTACCTTGTATTATAGAGATTGAGCTTCCATTTTTAATACATATGTTCTTAGTGCTTATGCTAATTTCACTACTTATCTTTAAAATTGGCATATCATTGTTATTGTTATTATTATTATTGTGTATTGACCAAGTTGAATGCTTCATTCTCAAGGGATTGCTGTCAGAGTTATATAATACAAGAACAATGGGTGAATGTTGTTCATTTTAAATGTGAAATTATAAATCAATTACAGTGGTGGCTAAAACCCCTTCATGACATGCCACAATTTACTTCCAATGACATTTAAACCTATCTCACATGCTGAACAATCTGTAATAAATTATGATTTTTTTTTTTTTTTGCTTCTGAAATGAAGCTATAATTATGACAGTTGAATTCTTGTTCTGGGAAATAAGGTGGCATTTAATTCCTTGAGAACAAATGACACTCACAAAAGAACAGTTAATTATTCTCAGCTGCAAAGGAAGGGAGGAGGGGAGAGAAAAATTATGAAAAAGAACATGGTAGCACTTTATGTGAAGTATCTATTAACTAATCCTTAACTAAAGCTGAACTACAATTGAACTTCTGGGGCCGCCCCTGCGCCCAGGCAGCACTTTTCATTATTTCAGTTCTCGATAAAACCCAAACAGAAGGAATTAGCAACCTGAAAATTTCTCTGTTCCTTGTACATGATAATACAAATGTTCCCCCCATCAGCCTTGATTCCAAGAATGTAGGTCTGTCTACACTGTAACCCAGTGAAATCAGACTCAGGGGGATAGCATGGTATTAGTTTTCCATTACAGCTGTCCTAATAAAGGTCTTTAACCGCTACAGTCATTCAATCAATACTGCAAATGAAGAGAAGGGAAGGCGTTGTACCCCCAGAGTTTTTTATGTTGTTGTTTGTTTCTAGCTTAAACAGCAACTATACATTTCTGTTGGCTTTTCTCTGACGGCCCTTTCCCGTTCATTCTGGCAGGAAGCCCCAGTGCAATTGAATATGCCAGCAAACAGGAGGCCACTCTTCAGAGCTAGTCCTGACACCATCAGCTGTGATGTTAGCAGCCTGCTATTAGAGACGCCTCTTTCTTTGACTTCCCTTTCTTCCTTGGGAGGAATAGATACTCCAGAGAAGGGCCCTGCTGAGTGGAATTCCCCATTTTGACTGCAATTAGGGATTGTGACTTGATTGATTTGGGGGGCTCTCTGAAATGTAGCAGGATCAACACAGTTGCACACAAAACAAGGCATAATCCACTGGGTTAAATTAACATTAAATCAGAGATGATTGGATTAATTGCTATTACATTTTATCTTCTGTGCACATGTGCTGTTGGCAGGCTTTCAGACCCTTTTTAAAATTAGCTTAGAACTGGATGGAAATGGTACAGGTGCAAATGATTTGTGCACTGGGTCTTTCAAGTACACAGTGGGCTCATAAGAAGGTGCGTTTTTTTTTTTTTTCCAAATCATATTTTGGATGTGATTTACGAAAACTGCACCGAGACTACACTTGGCATCACGGTACAGAGCTATAGATGTGTTAAATGGCAAAAAGACCCTGTTGGCTAGAAGATGACTTGGAAAGTGGATCTCCTTTGTAGGGTGGCCTTGGCACTATCCCTCTGCTCAGTTTGCTTCCCTTACATGCTCTTCTGCCCTCATGGGAGTCCATAGGGTTCTGGAGATGGATGCAACTGCGCACTTAGTGTGACATCTGGCGCCCCGGAATATATTCTTCAAAAGCCACAGCCCTTCAACAGATTTTAAAGGTAAAATGTTGACATGATGGCTGTTAACAGGATGAATCTCTTTAACAAAAATAGTGTGGAATATGCAATTGAAATATGGAACGATCAGATGAGAGACACAAAGCAAAGATAATGAGAGGCCAGTGTCTTTTTATGTCCTCATTTGCCCATCAGCCAGTGGCCTCGCATCACTGCCAGCCTGACACTGTGCAAACCTGCTAAGCTACTTGGAAGCAAGTGTTACGTTTTGATCTTTTACGAAATGGGTTGAATCAACAGCTTCTTTTTAAGGCCACTGTGTCTACAGCCCTATAAACAGGTATCGTGGAGGAGAGATTTCATTCTGGGGCCGATCATATTTTGGATCGATACAAATAAATGGGTAAATAAGTCAAGAGCATGGCATCTTCTCATCCTTGATCCGTTAAACTTTGCCAGCAATACCAGGCCCATGAGAGCAAAGCCGTGACTATCAACAGGATTGTCCCCTCCTGGGCAGTCTTCCTTCTGCAGCTCTGTTGCATCTCATACCTTTGCTTCTGTCTAGTGTGTGTGGCCTGGGCATCTTGGCTTCTTCTGTGGCTTTATCTCTCCTGCCACTGGCCCTGTTCAGGCTGGTGCCTTCTGCACTTGCCCTGGCTTCTCGAACCCGTCTCTGCTTTGCCCCTTGGCTTTTGGCCTCATGGATACTTGTTTCCCTGCCTCTGCTCCAGGCCATGTCAGTTCCTAAAAAAAGGGCTTTATGATATATACAAATGTCCAAATGCAACGGGAATTGGGCTCATACAATTATTTCAACTTATTACACACAGACACACACACACATGCAAATATGCATCACCTTTTAATTTATTCTTTTGAAAAGAGAATAAATGTTATGTTACCTGATTAAGGTCAGATGATGCCAATAGTTACACTGAGAAGAAAGTTTCTTTCCCCCCCAAAAAAAAAGAAAAGAAAGTTTCTTTCCCATCCATGACTGCTGGTATTCCATTCCCCATTTCAGAGACAACTACTGTTACTGGACTTTATATTTTATCTATTCTTCTAGAAATATAATATGCATATATAAACACATATATATGTATGCCCTACCTTATTTTTACACACAATGAAATGATAGCATCTCTACGCTCTTCTATATTTCCTGTTTACGATTTGCTTAAATATATGTTGGAGATTGTCCCATATATATTAGTACACATATCCTTTCTAAAGTTTCCGTAGTGTTCCTGAATGTGTTATAATTTATGGAGCCAGTCATCTACTTGATGAGCACGTAAGCCGTTTTTAATCTTTTGCTTTCATAAATAGTGCTTGAACCTAATTTTTAATATGCTGATGCATTATAGCTAGAAAATAAAATTCCTGGAAATCAAGTTTTATGGATATTATTACAAAATTCCTGTTTCTTTTTGCATGATGTAAACACACTTAAGAAAGGGGCACAAACATGTCTGTGCAGCTCAGGGAGTCAGCAGTGGAATGCCTGTGTCACTCACTGCTTGGGTCAAGAAAGAGTCTGTTTCCAACGCCCGAGGGAGCCTCTTCCTGGATGCTTCCATTTCTTATCTGTTTCCTTCTTCCACTTCTTTTCACACTATAGTTTTTCTTCCTTTTGAGCTTTGTATAATTGACCGACACAGTGCTATAGACTGAATGTTTGTGTTCCCCCCAAATTCATATGTTGACACCTAACCTCCAATGTGAGGGTGTTAGACGGTGGGGCCTGTGGGAGGTTATGAGGTCATGAGGGTGGGGTCCTCATGATGGGATTAGTGCCTTTATAGAAAAGAGCTTGGGAGGTTCTCTCACCCCATCCCCCATTGTGAATACGACAAGGTTGACCAGTGTGAATCAGGAAGAGGGCCCTCCCCAGGCACTGAATATTCTAGTGCCTTCCCAGACTCCAGAACTGTGAGAAATAAATGTTTGTTGTACAAGCTGTCCGGTCTATGATAGTCTGTTATAGCAGCCTGAATGGATGAAGACACACGGTATGCAATTTTTGTGTCTGGCTTTTTTACTCATTGTGTTTGTGAAGGCTGTCCATATTGTTTCACTGTAACTGTCGATTGGTCATTTTTATTGGTATATAATTATTTTCTTGAATGAATACACCACAATTCATTTATCCATTGTTCTGTTGGTGGACATTTGGGCTCTTTGGCTGTTTTGAATAATGTGGCTATTCATACATTACTATTAGGTACGTACCCCAGGGGTGGGATTGTGGCATCATGGGTCTGATGTATGTTTAACGCTAGTATGTAATGCCAGCATGTTTCCCATAATCATATTCATATCAGCACGTATAAGAATTCTCATTGCTCCAAATCTTGCAAATATTGGTAATGGCACTTTTTTTTTAAGCATTCTAGTAATTATATAGTAGTATATCATTGGGGTTTTAATTTGTATTTTCCTGATTACTAAAGGACTCTTAAGTATGTTTCCTTATTTAGATATTCTCTTTGTGAAGTGTCTGTCAAAGGCTCTTGCCCATTTTTCTTTCAGGCTGTAAAGAGCTCTTAGAGCATTTTATATATTCTTGACACAAGCCTTTTGCTATATATATTTTAGCAAACATTTTATCCCAATCTATAGTTTGCCTTTTCACTTTTTTAATGTTTTCTTTTGATGAAAAAAATTCCTAGTTTTAATGTAATCCAACTTAAAGATTTTCCCTTGGTGGTGATTTGTCTTTCCTTTATATGTGTTGCTTAAGAAATATTTCCTTATTTCAGTCTAATGAAGGTATTCTCCTATATCATATACTAAAGGGTCATTGTTTGTCTTTATTTATTGGGAATTGATTTTTGTGCATGGCAGGAGGTAGGAGTGAAGTTTCTTTTTTCCCATAAGAATACCCAACTGATTTATTTATTGAAAGACTATCCTTTTACCTCTAAATCACATTGTTGTGTTGTCGTAAAGTAAGTGTCCATGTACTTGTGGATCTACTTCTGGACTTTCTATTTTATTCCATTGGTCTATTTGTTAAACTTTTACTAACATCACATTTCTAAATTATAATAGCTTTATAGTAAATCTTGCTATCTAGTGGAACAGATTCTCTCATCTTTTTCTTCAAGAGAACTTGCATATTTTAAACACTTGCTTTTTTTTTTTCTTCCCATTGAGCAGGGAGCCTGATGCAGGGCTCGATCCCAGGCCCCTGGGATCATGACCTGAGCCGAAGACAGACATATTTAACTGACTGAGCCACCCAGGCACCCCAGCCACTTGCATTTTTATATGCTTTGAGAAAATGCTTTTTACTTTCTTTAGAAATAAATATTGGGGTTCTAAACATGATTTCTTTGAATACATAAAAAATTTGAGAAAGAACCAGTATTTTTGTAATACTGAGTCTTGCTCTCTGTGTATACCACTGGAATCATGTTTTTATTTTGTTTTTTAAAGGTTTTATTTATTTATTTGACAGAGAGAAAGAGATCACAAGTAGGCAGAGAGGCAGGCAGAGAGAGAGGGGGAAGCAGGCTCCCCACTGAGCAGAGAGCCTGAAGCGGGGCTTGATTCCAGGACCCTGAGATCATGACCTGAGCCGAAGGCAGAGGCTTAACCCACTGAGCCACCCAGGCACCCCTGGAATCATATGTTAATGAGTAAGATTGGTCCACAATTCCTTTCTTATAATGTTTTTTTTTGGTCAATGTTAGTTTCATAAAAATGAACTATTTTTATTTTCTCTAAAAAGTTTGTGTAGAATTGTAGTTATTCCTTCGCCAATAAAACCTAGATCTGGAGTTCTCGTTACTTACTGATTTCATAAATTTAAGAATTATAGGACTATTCCGATTTTTCTAATTCTTATATTTATTTTTAAAGATTTGTACATTTCATCGTATATGTTTTTAAAGAATTTATTTCTAGAGCAGCAGTTTTAACAAAATTGAGAGGACGGTCAGAGATTTCCCATGTACCCCCTGTCTCCACATAAGCATAGCTTCCCCCATCACCAATATCATTCACCAGAATGGTACATATATTACCAAGTATGACCTTCATTGACACATCATTATTACCCAAATTCACAGTTTGCCTTAGGATTCACTCTTGGTATACTCTCTGTGGGATTGGATAAATGCGTAATGACATATATCCATCGTTATAATATCCTAGAGGGTATTTTCACTGCCCTAAAGATCCTCTCTGGTCTATCCCTTCCCCTCCTCCTCATCCTAGCAATCACTGACTTTCTTATTGTCTCCATAAGTGTGCCTTTTTTGGAATGTCATATAGTTGGAGTCATACAATATGTAACCTTTTCAAATTGGCCTCTTTCATTTAGTAGTATGCATTTAAGGTTTTCTTCATGACTTGATAGCTTGTCCTTTTATTTTCAGCTTTTTGTTTCTTATTTTGAAATGTATTATTTATAATCATCATATAGTAAATTTTAAAAGTTCAATATGACCATTTTTGTCTTTTAGTAGGAGCATAGAATATAATCACTGACACATTTGTGTTTAAACCTCCCATTTTATATCTGTTTTCAATTTACCTAACCTTCTTTATGCTCCTGTTTTCTTTCTTTCTTGTCTTGTGTTTTGATAGATTATTTCTTAATAATGTATTCTTGTCCCTCTTTCCCCATCACCTCAGTTTAGTAGCTGTACAATTACTACTCTTTCGGTGCCTATCGTGAAGTATACATTATGTATCTTTAAATTATCAGAGACTAATATTGTTTGATTCCATCTATCCATTTTCTTGATGTCAGAATGGTCTTAAAATCTTTTAACTCCATTTACTCCTCTCTCAAGTTTTATGCTACTTTTTGTCTTGTATCTCAATTCTGTACACTACTATTTTGCCTTTCTGTGTTCCATGTTTGTTATTTTCTTCTTTTTTTCCTTTCAAAAACAGAAAAATAGACCCTCTCTTTACAAAACCTATATTCCTCTTGAGGAGACAGTTAACATACACATAAACAACTAAAATGTGTAGTATGTCAGGTGGTGATAAATATTTCAGAGAAAAAGCAGGGAAGGAGGATATGGAATGTTAGGAAGCAGGGGTAGAATTTTAAACGAGGATAATTAGGGAAGACCTCCTTCAACAACTGAGGTTTGAGCGAAGACCTATAGGAATTGTGAGGATAAGCCATGGAGAAATCTGGTAGTAGGGTATTTCCAGGCACGGGAAATCGTACATGGAAAGGCTATTGGGCAGAATTGTACCTGCCATGTTTAAGATCAACCAGGAGGCTGGTGTGGCTGGAGTTAAATGAGTGTAGGAGGGTAGAAGTGCATGAAGAGAGGGGTAGTGAGGTTTTTATAATGAGGTAGTGAGATGGGAGTCAAGTAATGTCTCTAGGGCCTTGTAGAAAAATTTTTGGCTTATGACTATGACATAAAACGCAGTTTAAGAGAAGTGATGGTAGTTGAATGCAAAACACAACTATTTTTTTTCCTTTAGCTTACATTTCTGAAGGGCTGATTATATGCCAGGTACTGTATTAAGCACCTTACCTGCAAAATTTTATTTTATTTTCAGTATAAGAAGAATGTATATTTCACACAGGTTAGTTATCTTACCCAAGCTCACAGCTTATATACAGCAATGCTAGAAGTCAAGGCCAGGTGGTTTCTTAACCATAATTCTGTATCTCTTGGACTCTTACTGTTTAACGACAGAAAATTTACCAGTTCATCTGGAGAGATCGAGCTCTGAACTCTGTGGATGGGCTTTCCCATTTCGTCTTCTTTCAGTACACACAGCGGTAGCAAATGATCCCAAGAGACTTCATTAGTTTGCTATGTGGGTCATTTACCTGTTCTCTGTTTTAATGACACATGTTGCACATTTGATCATGGGCCATTTTTTTCCTTCCATTTTTTTTTTTCTTTCATAAGCTACTGTCAGTACACGAGAATGGACGAAGACACCGTGGGTGGATAGATGCTAATTAAACATCATTACTGAAAAGAAACCGTGTCCTATAGAGGACATTGCTATATGAGTTATTTTAACCTACTGTAAACTCTTCCATCTACATCTAAGTGACCATTATGTTCCTTTTTCACTTTATGTAATATAAAAGAAAAAATTAAAAAGGTAGATTATGCGAGGACACTTGTGCTTAAAATAATCCAATGTTATACGTCACAAATGTTATACGTCACACATTCTTTAGTTTATCCTCTCCGAGGAGGGGATGTTGGGTAAGCCAACCCCTGTGGAACAATCGGGAGGTTGGGCAATTCATTTTATTTTGTACACGCTTTTGCTAGAAAGCCGAAGATTTATTGATGTAAGGTAAAATATTAGCTGGCAGGGAAAAATAAGCCTGTGAATGAATATGATTCAAACGGCCGCTGGAGTGAATTTCAATGTTTGCAACATCAATGGAATTAGTAGACCTTAAAATATTCAGGGAATCAATTAAAAGTCTTCTTTGGGATTCAAAAAATGTGTGTTCATGTGCTTAACTTTAAAATGAGCACCGGGAGAAGAAATGGCCAAACCGTCTGTCAGAAAAGCGTTTAAAGATTCCAAGGGCGTCTGACTGTTTCTGGGCCCAGCCAGCTTCTGAAGGAAGTCCTGGTGGGCTGAACGGCAGGCAGCTTGGAACACAGGCTCCAGACTTTGCTTTCGAGAATTAAGCAAGAGAAGCACGTGAAAGCAATTGAAATGGGTGTCCCGGCCACACTCCCTGAAGGTTCTGCAACCTCGTTAACCTTTGAGAAGAACACAGCTTCCCACCAGGATGAAAGACTAAAAGAAGGTGATAGTTTCTTAAATGTGTTCTTTCTCATGGTCACCCCAAGGACCTTGAAAAGTTTGCAGCCAGAAGTTTTGAGCTGAATAATCTCGTATAAAAGTCCGTGGGAAGAATTAATTGGACAGCATAATGTATAAGCAACTGAACACAGATATTATCTAGCATTCCCCAAACTAGATTAATTAACCTTCATTTCCCCACACTTACAAACAAGCTGGATAGGCTCTTTAAAGCTGTGCTTTTATGCTTTTACCTCTAGGGAAGAGCCAAGGGAAGCATCCATTGTCCTTATAATTGTTCTACAATCCAAAGTTGAAAGTCTCTCTTCAAATTAATGTAAAAGGTAATAAAGCTGGGGGGATTATTTAGTTTGGGCTATGCTTGTCTAAGACATCCATTTTAATTTGGGAGATACATTCATGCCCTATTTCATGTCTAAGTCTAAAAGATGTGTACTTATTCACAGGTTAAGTGTATCCTACACAATTTCTGTGTCGTCGTCGTCCCCCCCCCGCCCCATCAGTAGGAAGCTGGGCAGTGTCAGAAATCCTGCAAACCACAGTTACTGGTTTCGTGAGGATGACTTCAGGATTTCTGAACCTGAAAACTTAACTGGCTTCTTTGGCCGTATGGCTCCAAGTTTCAATGTCAGCCCTAGACCCAAGTAGCCAGGGCACTGCGTTGGTCCCAGGTACTCACAGACATCTTCTGGTTGCTCTTACTGGGGACAGGAGATAGTAGGGAGATGGCCAAGGGGATGTGCCCACCCGGGGCCTAGCTCCTCTTCTCGACCGTGCTCTGGGAAGCTTCCTGCTTAAACCCGTGAGCCGGCTTTCAAGGAAACGGTGTTCTTGCAAGAGTGGACTGTGTGATCTAAGGGGTAGACAGTGGGGGGAGAGTGAGCTCAAGGGGAAGGGTGAATGGAGCTTCGACATGCAGGGTGCACCCAGGCCTCTAGGGGGGCCAAGTGATGGCGAATAGGGAGGATGGGATGCCTGAGGCTTCCCACACAGTTAGGGACCCTCTATTGGTACTGCCCCTGCTAAGCTGCTGCAGCCGGCCGTGGTCATGGCCACATGAGAAGAGCTGTCTGTGCCTTGGGTCCCTTAAAAAAGGCACTGAAGACACATCTTCATCTTCTCACCAATATTCTCCAGTTGGTTTCTTCAAAAACTGAAGTACTCAGTTGGCATTTTGCTGCAGAGATCGTCAGAGTAGAGAGGGGGTAATTGCACTATTTATTCTACCTTTGTTCTAGTCTCAGCAACTTGTCTCCTATTTTAGCATCCCCTAAGGTTTCTATTTGGATATTCCTTTTCTGCCAAGGACCCCGTTCTGTGATCCAGCTATCGTACATTACCTCTGTTCTCACAACATCTATTCGGGTTCTTTCCTGTAGTGTACCCCCAGTGATCTTCCACTTCAGCCCCACCGATGGCCTCTTGTTATATTTGCCCTAGTCTAATCCACAAGTGTTTGTGACGATGAGTTTCAGGTGGAAGGGGGTGTCGTATAATCATTATGGGTAGCTGAAAGGAGAGAGGAGGGGAATGTTCAGTATATATTCTGCAGTGGATACCTTGAAAAACAGAACCTTGAGGCTGCACACTCTTCTAGGGTTTACGATATTTGTCAATTAACCATTTGAAGACCCACAAGAAGAGAAATGCATTCCCTGTGTAGAACACTAAGGACAGCAAATTATTATTATTATTTCATACAAAAATAAAGAGCATTATAAACACCTTAGCCAAGAGCTCTGATCCTGATCTGGGGACAGGGGGGATAGGTTGGTGGGAGGTAGGTTTAAATCCAACTAATTCAGGGGGGAAAAAAAAAAGACAATTTGAGACCAAGAAAGTACACGCATTTGAGTAGTGAAAACAATACATTGAACTGTCCCGGGGTAAGAGGACCTCATTCTGTCTCTTCTCACCAACTACCTGTGTGACCTTGAGCAGTTTGCCGGCTACTTTCCCCTTCGGGTTCCTCATTTGTACAATTGGGGCAGCGTCTGTCCTGCTGCCTTACGGGGTGGTTGTGGTGATGATGAAATGAACAGTGACTCTGAAAACACTTCATCCGCTGAAATCCACCCCCCGTTCCCTCCCAAGCTCAGCCATGTCTAAGATCTGGATGTGGTCAAGGCTGGTGCATGTGGTGGTGCTCGTGATCTTAGTTCTGGTTTTCCCACCAGCTCCTCACTGTCCCCGACGCATAAAAGTTCGTTGGCTAAAGGAAAATAACGCAGGAAAATATTCTGCTCCTGCCACACAATCCTTGATCTCACTTTTTGTTTTATTTTGCAAATAGAGATCTACATCTATTCTGGTGAGCCAACAAGATCCCACCAGCTCCTACTATGGGAAGGATAAGCTCTGTGCCCCCAAAGAGGCCCAGAGGTTTAATGGCTGGAAGAGCAACTTGGCCGTTACCCAGCTGTGATGGGCCTTGGGCATCATATGACTTAGCCTGTTTCCCTATTACCCTCTTCCCTCAGCTATAAAATCAATATTTTAAATGACACAATTTCTAGGATCTCTTCCAGCTCTCATTTCTAGGATTCTACATCTAGCATATGCACATGCTCAGGTCTTCTTTTTCTTTTTAAAATGATGAAATAAGTAAAGGCAAAGCCAACCAGAACCTAAGTAGTCAAAATAATTAACTGATTAATTAATTATTTTACTTGCCCAACAGTCATTTCTTAACTATCAACTTTATTTCTGTCCAGGTACTGGGGACACCGGGGAAGAAGAGATAGACAAGGTCCCCCATCCTTATAGAGCTCACTCCTTAGTAGGGAAGATGACAAAGAAGGAAATAAGTGAATGAAGAAATGTTGAATATACACATGTGCTGTAAAATGGGAAATGTTAGATTCGCCAAATGAACCATACATTGCCCTCTCCCAAACCTCCAGATTTCTGACCAAGGATCACCCTTTTAAGCAGATTCAGAGCATTTGGTTTGCCTGTGTGGAAACATGGAAGGGAAGAAATATATTGAAAGGGGCTTAGAGAATTCTGAATCTTTGAAATCATTAACGCTTTCAGTTTTGGGTGGCAAAAAAATCTGCACACAAAAATGAGCAACTCTCAATCTTAGATGCAGCACTGAATAGATGAGGTTTGTCTATGGGGAAAACACTGAATAGTATGGTCATCGACGTACAGTGGGTCACTTTTTAGGCATCCATTTGCATCTTGACTGAGTATATTGCTAGGGTAAAGATCCCGAACGTGATGAAACTAATTTGAAAGCTTACAAAGTCTTATTAGCACAGTGAACCCAATGCCTATGTAAAATTAAAAAAAAATAGAAAACAATATGTACAATGCTAGTGAATAAAACAGAAAAGTTAAAAGTAGGTAAGAAACTGTTTTGAATTTACTTTGAATGTCTGCCCTTGAAGCTGATCTGTCAAACCAGGGGGACATATGCTAAATTAGAGCGAGAAGCCTTTGTGGGTGTTTTGAAGGGGTCAGTGGTGGAGATGCTGATCCCGTATTATGCCATAGTTCACTTCTGAACATGTGGCGTTCCTTTCTCTTGATTTTAAGATGTTGTGAATGGTACACTTAATGCTTCTCAGTCATGACTATAGTGATTTTATTTGACTCATAAATGGAACAAAGTAAGGAAAAGAAAAAGGGGCATGGGCATTTTCTGAAGTCACAGTGGAAGAGTTGAAGGGGAGCTGGGAAAAGGGAGAGGATCGAGGGTGGTAAGGATATGTGGATGCTTCAGAAAGAACTAGTAGATAAAGAAGTCATAGAGATCTAATGCGCAAGCCCAGTGATTATAGATAACAATATTGTAAACATCAAACTTGCAAGGAGACTAGATGTTAATTATTCCCACCACAAAAAAGAAATGATAATTATGTGATGATATGGGTGTTTGCCAACTCTCCAAAGACAATCGTATTATAGCATCGAAATGTATCAAAGCAATATGTTGAATACCTTAAACTTACACAATGTTATGTGTCAAATATATTTCAGTTAAAAAAATAAAAGAAAGAAGACCTGTCTAAAATCCACCATGTTGTGAAGAGTGAAAGGCAAGACATGGGAGAGCGAGGAGAGGAGGTCGGGCAAATTAGGGTATTGAGGTCGTGGCCAGGAATGAGGAAAAACCAGAAAACTATAGCTTGGGTTGGGGGAAACCATGTGAGTAAGGAATGGTGCTTGGTGCTGGTGACAGATTGCAACCTACAATTTATATGTAGGAATCTTTGTAAATCAGATATTGGTGTGCTAGGGTGTGCCTATTTTTTGAACATTTGCCTTGGACCTACCAGTGTTCTTAGCCTCGCTACATTTTCTTTTAAGACAAGCTTAATGCTGTTATTTGTCATTCAGCAAATCTGTCAGATTTGGATGACTCGCTGACATTTTAGCACCAACTACAATCTATTTTCCTCACTAAATGCTGAATTAGAGGTTTTATGCATATAATATGGATTTAAGGAATTTCCCTGCAGAGGTTAATGTGCTTAAAGGTCAATGCAGTGGGTGTGTTTTGGAAGAACGTAATATAAAACATTTAAAAAATATAGATTTGACAGGTCTTTTGCAAGCTTTTTTGTCTAAAACGCAATACTTACTTTCTGTGAGACTAATATACCCACAAAATAAATCACTACTGGTACTTTGACGGACAGAGTCGTTTCCGAAGGTCCTGAGACGCTAAGAATACAATATGCATGGGCAGCAGTGAAGCTGTAACTCAGCCTTGTGTGATTATGATGTTTAAGTAGAAAGCAAGATTCAGGGAAAGTGTTTTGCAACAATGTCCTCTCCAAATAACAGAGTGTTTACTGATTCACCTAGAAAACGCCAGTGTTCAAAAGGACTGTGGGTGTCGCAAGCAATTAGTGTGTCTATGAAGGCTCTTCTGCAATTCCCAGAGAAGACAGGAAAATGTTATATAGAATGTGAAACGTAGGGGTCATTTCAAAAGTAATGGATACTGACACAGAGCTACAAACAATTGTAAGGTTTACACATCACTCAAAGAAATTGGATTAGAGCCAGAGAAAAAGATGTTTTATATTACAGTTTCCAAAAAAAAAAAAATCTTGAGGGCATTTGGTACAAGACAGCATAATATTTACCTTCTTTTGAAATGCAATGTACATGAAGGCAAAGGGTTCTATATCATTTTTTTGAGGTAAAATGTTACCATTTTGAGCATCTTTCTTTCCAAAAGACTTCACACTAACAATAGCCTGTACGTGTTGTAATAGTTGACAAGTGGCATGTAAACGAAGTACCTAAATCCTAGAGTTCCAGCTGTTTCTATCTCCTGCTCCAAGAGTCGCTCCTTTGATGATTCTCAGCCTCTGTTTAAATTCTCAAATAGGAGCAGGCTGCCATTTGCTTTTCTTGGACGCTCATTTAACCAGTCTAGGGTTCTGACTCAGTCTCGGCATAATATTTGTGGCACTGGTTGGCTTGGGAGAGTGTTTGACTCTCTGAGGCAGGGCCTGGTAGCCAGCAAGAGCTACCCCTCTATATGTGGACATTGTAATGCTTTGAGTAGTGGCTTCCAAAAAGATATGTGGATGTCCTAATTTGTGAGATCTGTGGCTATTACCTTATTTGGAAAAAGGGTCATTGCAGGTGTAGGTAAGTTATGGATCTTGAGATGAAGAGATCATCTTGGATTATCTGGGTAGGACCTAAGTCCAATGACAAATATCCTTATGAGAGAAAGGCAGAGGGAGACTTGAGATAATAGAAGAAAAGACATAGAGGCTGGGACAGTGATTAGACGTAGATGAGATTGGAACGATGCAGCCACGAGCCCAGGAAGTCTAGAAATACCAGCAGCCATCAGAAGCCAGAAAGGGCAAGGAAGGATTCTTCCTTAGAGGCTTCTGATGCAGTGTGGCTTTGATTTTGAACTTTTGGCTGGCAGAACTGTGAGAAAATGATTTTTATCTTTTAAGCCACCCAGTTTGTGGCAATTTGTTACAGCAACGATGGAAAACTTATATAGCAACCTTGAACTTCTGTGGTTCCTACACACCAAAGTAAAAATAGGGTGCCATGTGGGACATGGTCTAGCTTACTTATCCTCTGTCCTTCTGCACTCACATGAGATGATACTAACCCACTGGGAGGAGACAACAAAGGTGGGGAAAGGAGTTCTAAATTCCAAATCCCAGATTGTAAAGGTAGCATTGTTTTTTGTTTTGTTTTGTTTTTTAGTAGGCTCCACACCTAGTGTAGAGCCCAGTGCAGGGCTTGAGCTCACGACCTTGGGATCAAGACCTGAGCTGAGACCAAGAGTCAGATGCTTAACTGACTGAGCCACCCCAGGGTATCTTTAGTTTGGAGGTGAGGAAAGGTAAGAACTATTTCTATCAGCACGGTTACCACAGCATCTTTCTGCTTCCTTTGTATTTGCCTCCTGTCCTCCATTTTGGCCTTGGGAACAGGAGGGCACGTGAGAAGCAGGAAGAGGAAAGAATTAGAACAGAGTAAGGAGTAAACTGAACTTAGTAAGGACTCTTCTCTGATAGAACATATAATTATGGTATACAGATGAAGAAATCTTGAAAACAAACACAAACAAACCAAAAAAAAAACAAAAACAAAAACAAAAAAACAGACACAAACCCAGGATATTAATTAACAATGAAAGAATTAATGTGACTTTTGCACCTTAACATTTGATGAAGTAGCTGGATTATACCACCAAATTAAGAGATAAATATTTTTCTGTCTTGCCAAGTTTCTGTATAAAGATTCACAACTATGACTATACATGATATCATTTAATTTTGGACAGATTATATTTTCTATCTGAAACAGCTTGGAGTATATTGTTTTGACCTTTATTGAAGTCAGAGACTTTGTTCGTGGTCCCTAGTTCTCTGTTATCTTTCTCTCTCTCTTTTTTTCTGTGGAGCCATACCTTTCAGGTAGGGTTCCTCAGGGTTCCCTTAAGGGGAATGAGCCTCTTGAACTTATTTCTAGGTCTCCTCAGTGAATTTAATTTAGGATGTTAGTTTAACCTATTAACTCGTCTCTTAACTTGCGCATTTTAGCTTTCGGGCCCATGGAGTTAAGTAGATTACATCCTGATGTGTTAGTAGGGAATTTGACTTCACACAGGCTTTGTAAAATAGCAGCACTGGCCTCTAAAGTCTGAAGTAATGGCGGATCCTCTAAGTGAAGAGAAATCTGCATGTAGACAACCCTGCGGGCTCCCTTGAGCTGCCTTGTTTCCCTGAGGGGCCACGAGGGGACTGGGAAAGTGTGAGTCCGCACCAAGGTAATCGCTCGGACAGTGACTACCTGTGAGGAAGCTCTCGTCTTCTTTGGGTTAATGATAAGGCAGTGCTGTCACCATGAAAATGGATTCAATTTGTTTCAGTTCAAACAGTCGTAGGGATAATCTGCTGAGTCAGTACGCCGCTAATGGCTTTGTGGGATGCCCTCATGGAGACACACAGATGCCTCAGAAGACGTCTGCTCCAACGGCTCAACTCTGCTGTTGCCTCAGCCTGGGTCTTAAGGTCTTACTGAACTGTCCACCATTTTTCTTTTTCTTCTGTGTTCCTCTCTACACCTGCCACTTTGACCAAACTTAGCCATTCCACAGTGATGTTGGGCCCTTGGGACTTTGTAAGGGATACCTGTCCCCTCTTCCCTGCCTAACTGAGATCCTAGTCATTTTGAGCCTGACTCAAACCTCCCAAACACGGTTACTTAGTCCTTATTCTGCAGTCATGCACGTCACGCTGTCATGCTGCCCAAGCTCCTCTCTTGGTCCCTCTTTCATTTATCCCACTTCACAGCTGATCCTTTTTCTGACTGTGCCCCGCTGGCATATCACTTCCCGGGGACTTGTGTCCTCTCTCTAGGACTCATAGTAGCTGATAGGGGACCTACCTTTTCTCCTGTAATTGGTCAATAAACATTTTTTTTTTTAAATGAACAACAACAAAAAAATGCTAGAGAAATAGACGATTTGGTCAGTGACAAAATAGTTTTTATTTCCCAGAGTTGCTGGAGAACCCTGAATGAACAGTTGCCTGCAATACCCAGAAATCAAGTGAACATTTGAGAATCAAGAAAGCAAGTCATTATTCCATAAGTATATAGACAAAAGTATTGGAATTAGCTCAGGATTTACCTTGTGCAAGTTCCTTTGGATGGGAAAAACAAAGATCATTACTGCCAAACTCTTGATGGTTTCCCATGTCTGGCTTGGGTGTGGCAACGACCTCCTACTCGGTCTTCATCCTCCCCTTGCATCGCCTCCAAACCGCAGTCTTCACAGAGGAATAGCTCTAAAACGGAAGGCTGACCCTGCCTTGCTCCTGCTCTCAGGATGACGTCCAGACACCGTGGCCTGTCATGTCAGGCCTTTGATGACCTTCCCCTGCTTCCCTTTCTAGTCGTGTCTCTGTAGATTTTTTGGCTCGGCTTTCAGATTCATTGCTTATTCTCTGATCCTATGCTGTCTTAGGCCCATGTTCCGTAAGATTTTTTTTCCCCTGGATTTTTCTCCCTCTTTTCATCTTTCAGAACAACTCTTTTCTTATCCTTTCAGAATAGGTTTAAGCAAATTCTTCAGGCTCAGTGTTCTCCGAGTGCACAACTCTCATAACATGTTTCTGGAGAGCATTTCCTACACACTGTCGTCATCATCGATACCTTTTGTCTTTTTCCCCATTGACGGCCGGGATTGTGTCTTGGTCACAACTCTGGAGCTGTGGGAATCCTCAGCACAGGGGAACAGTTTTAGGTGAGGTCCCCCAGAAAGAACATGTAGACGAAAAAGAGCATCAGGCTGAGAAAGGACACCCAAGGAAGACCAGTTTTAGCAGAGGAAAAGCGCCCACCAAAGGAGACTAAAAAGGAAGAGGAGAATCAGAAGAGATCTGCATTTGGCACCAAAGGAAGGAAAACGTTTCATATCGAACCAAAGCTCAGTGGTGTGAAATATTGTAAAGAGGGCAAGTTAAGTAAACTTTAAAGGGTGCCACTGGATTTAGGTGCCTCAGCGCTCATTGGTGGCCCTTGTCGTCCATCACAAGCCTGTTTCTAGGGTTTAGCACACACGTAACCACTCTCACATCTAGCGGAACGTATCGTTTGACTTAAGATTTTGGAATGCCTAGGTTGGCATATCTTCTATACTTCAGCCATTGCGGACCCAGTCCAGGCTCTCGGCACAAAGAGATACTTGGCAAAAGCTGAAGAAGGAGGACCTACTTCTGTGCTTTGGGTATGGTGGTAATCCTAGCTCGTGTTGTGGGCTATAATCTTAAACACCTCACCAGATTCTCAAACCTCATCTGCTCGCCAGGCCCTCAGCTGCCCCCGAGGCAGAGCGGTTGGTCCTTCGTGGGTCTGTGCAGTTTTTGCCGCCTGAGGCTGGTCAGCTGAACTCTGGGGCTCTCTGGCTCCTCTCTCCACTCCGGGCTTGGATGCGGCAGGATGCTGCCGTCCTGGGGGGCTGGGCTGCTTCGGCGGCTTCTGAGGACACTGGGTGACACGACTCGGAATCTGGGGGGAAGAAGTCCCTGTGTAATGAATCTGGGAGACGAGAGAGGGGACGTCACCGTGCAGAGACATGTCCCCTCCTTCCTCCTTGAAGGGACTGCTTGGAGCAGCTTCGACGCACAGCCTGCCTGGAGGCATCCCAGGTGGCTGAGAAGCTGCACCTGCTGAGAGACCAGCTGTGTGTCCCTGAGGCTTACGGTACAGCAGCGGCCAGTGCAGCCACACGCTGTGGCTCTGTAACCTTCCTTGTCACACTTCTCCTTTCATTAACTCTACCTGCCTCACGACTCCATCTTTTAAATTAGGCACCCCTGTCCAGGCTCTGTTTTCAGGGGAGCCCAGGCTGAGACATTTCTGTGTCTCCTATGCCCACTTAGGGGGCTGGGGATTGTGACAATTCCAGGAGCAAAGCCTAGAATTTTCTAGTCAATAGCTGACCTGTCCTCTCCATCCTAACTCCATGGCAGTTGTTAGAGCCAGGACGTCACGTGATTTGAACAGCATGAATAATTGGCCAGGATTCATTCTGACTCATAATCCTGCCTCCTCCACAGAAGTCAGAAAACTGACTTAAATAAAGAAATTGCTTCCTTGGGGGATGAACCCAGGATCCACAGGTCAGCTCAGCACTAGGGCACCAGGCTCTGACTGACTTTTCTTGGCTGTATATGTGCAGAGAAAGGTGCTGTTCAAACGTCAGGAAGAAGAAGGTGATTTAGTCAAGAGTCCATCGATCTGTTGAGTTCCCTGTCAGCTGGGTCTCATCCGCACAGACGTGAAATTGTATTCCGCAGAAACAAGGGTCCTTTAGGTTAAAAGTAATAAATATCATCTTACTTAATTGAGAGGTTGTTAGGATTGTTACCTAAGCTTTTGGAAACCCTCCCAAGGGGAAAAGTAAAGCCGTATATCCTGGAGGAGGGTAGAGTAACTTAAATTCTGGAACCTGGAACAAATCTCTTAGCAGCTGGACAAGAGCGGGGAGAGGAGGGAAAGATTCGGAATAGCTGTCCTTGTAGAGGGCCATAGATCGAGGGGGAAAATAAAAGCAGTAAGTGCCACATTCTATTTCTAAGAGTCTGGTTATGGAAGGATACACAGGATGGTTGCTAGTGGAGAAGCTAGGTCAAGGCTTTTACCTTTCTGTAGCCTTCCAGGATTGGGTAGACTTTTGTCTACCTACATGCTGAGGGGAAGGAGCTGTCCGTTGAGTTAGAGCGTGGCCGCAAATAGAAAATGTCTCCTTGTCAGCCAGATGACTCTCGGACTCTCCTGTGGGGTCTGCAATGTTAGGATCGCTTTGGCCCTCTGGGCCTCCATGTCCTTTGTAAAGTGAGGACACTACACTAGGTGGTCTCCAAGGTTGTTTTGATGCATGGAAGTTTCCTGCCCATTCATTTTACTATGTAAGGCCTGTATTGACTTGTTCTCAGGTCCCCCGCTGGATTCCAGAGCAGAACTATGCATACTACTGATGACTTTTATTCTGATGTCAAGGTTACCATTCTGAAAACTCCACATGAGGGAAACATTAGGGTGGAATAGTAACAAAACAGTTAAAAAAAATATTTTGATAGATTGGCTGCACAGATTCAGAAGTCCTGACATGCCCCAGGAAGATAGCTGAAGTGTGGATGAATAGGGACGAGGCTGACTTTAGACAGAGACAGAGACATGGAAGGGGAGAGGAGGAGGGAAGAGAGGAAGAGGGGAAGGTGGAAGGAAAGGAGGTGTGGAAGGGAAGGAGTGGGGGAGGGAGGGAAAGAGACAGAGACACACAGGAACTAATGCCTTTACCACCGAAGCAAACAGTAGTAACACCAGGTTTTGTGTGCTCCCAGGTGGGCAAAGCTATGCTAAGTCTCTGACTTCCCGGCCCTCTTTAGAATTCTGTCACATTTCCCTTTCGTCTCTCTGCAACTTGGTGGGAAAAATATGCAATTAGAGCCTTGCAGCTTTTTCTTGGTTATTCTCATTCATCGTCCCAAGCAGTTTCTGTTACTGTTAGCTGGTCAGTGCTGCAGCAGCTAAGGACGCAAGTGAGCTAACCTCTCAAGTGGGGGAAAAGCACCTGTGATCTGGGTGAGTGGAGGTGGTGGGGCCACTGGCTTGGTCATACTTGCCGAGAGCGTACAATGTATGAGGCACTGCTCCCCCCGCTGGGGCACAGCTGTAAATAAGACCAGTGGGGTCCCTGAGCTCCTGGAGCTCCCATCCCCAGGTCAGGCTTTCTCTTGGGGACCTGATTACATATTCTGTGTCAATGTTAAATAAATCGTTCTCATTTTTCTTAGATAATTTGAAAGAATGATGCAGATCTTATTCACTCAATAAGTGAACATTTGTTGGGCACCTACTCTGTACCAAGGAACTTTCCAGGTGTTGGGGATAAAATGTAGAGCAAGACAGACTCTGTCCTGCCTCCTTGGAGTTCATGGGCCCGTGTGGAAAACAGAGATTGAACACATAATTACAACTGGCATGGTAGGTGTGGTGAAGAACTAGAGTGTGGAAGGGCACACTCAGGGGTATTTAACTGGAAGGTCAGGGAGCACTTTCAGAAGGGGTCATGTTCAAGAGGATTAGAGCTCAATCTCAAATATTTGAGTTTGGAAAGTTTAATGCAGAATAAAATTTTAATCTCTCATCTGACTTCCCCTACTCTCACCGTGTAGAGATAGGGGTTGTCTTCCTATGCAATCAGTTGCTGCTTGCTAAGGAGCTGCGTCCTCATTTAAATGTTAATATAAGCAGAACATTATTAGCAAGGTAACTTTGATGCAAATAAATAAATAAAGAGTTCTAAAGCCAAATACTAATTATTTAAAAATTACCTGCCGTGTTCGATTATCTCTGCCGCTTTTTTTTATGAATATGGATAGTTGAGAACTGACTGTAAGACACTATTTCTAGCAACTAATTGATCTCTTCCATAGATCAATTTAAGTTTTATTATTTGTGCTTGATTCTTAAAAGAGAGTTAACGTTTTCCCAGTTACTTTGCTGTGTATCAAATTAACAGTATCCTCTGAGGTTCTATGAAAGCATTTCTTCAATTCTAGCTTGAGATGCTCGTGGCTCACTTTCTGTGACTGTCAGCCGGCTGATGCTGTAATGGCTAGGGACACGATTGGCATAGATTGTCAGATGGGGGAAAGGTACCCATGATTTGGGTGATGGGGATGGTAGGGCTACGAGCTCAGTTAAAACCTGACACTTCGGACCAGCGTTGTCTTCCAAGAAGCAGCTAAAACAGGCAGAACAGGCGTCACCTAATCCAACTCTGGACGCTCCAGAGGGGCTAAGCCTTGGAAGGTTAGTAGCCAGGAATTGAGCATCAGGACATCAAATCAGTTGTGATATTTGCATTTTATGCCAAAATATGCATAAAGGCTCAGAAAACACGCATGTCACAATTCACTGAAAAAAGTCAAAATATAGTCAGAATAGGGGTGACTTCAATGAGCCACCAAGTTCTTAGAAGGTGTTTCTTTTTTTTTTTAATTTTTTATTATTAACATATAATGTATTATTTGCTCCAGGGTAGATGTCTGTGAATCATCAGGCTTATACATTTCACAGCACTCACCATAGCACATACCCTCCCCAATGTCCATAATCCAGCCACCCTATCCCTACCCCCCCATCCTCCAGCCACCCTCAGTTTGTTTTGTGAGTTTAGGAGTCTCTTATGGTTTGTCTCCTTCCTGATCCCATCTTGTTTCATTTCCCTCCTCCATCCCCCATAATCCCCTGCCCTGCCTCTCAAATTCTTCATATCAGAGAGATCATATAATTGTCTTTCTCTGATTGACTTATTTCGCTTAGCATAATACCCTCGAGTTCTATCCACGTCGTTGCAAATGGCAAGATTTCGTTTCTCTTGATGGCTGCATAGTAGTCCATTGCATATATATACCACATCTTCTTTATCCATTCATCTGTTGATGGACATCTAGGTTCTTTCCATAGTTTGGCTATTGTGGACA
>CM052900.1:34730155-34825560 GCA_028534135.1 Potos flavus
AAGGGTTCTGGCTGGCTTCTTTTTTCCCCTCTGCATACTAGCTTATTCTCCCGCATCGTGGCAGCTACAATTCCTGAGCCCTTGTGGTTGGAACAAAGTGAAAAAGAAGAAGAGGAAGGGAGGCGGGAAAGATCCCATTGGAAGGTGCTGTTGTGAGCTGGCTTCTCTCTTTACAGGATTTAGTGGACTCCGTAAGGGTAAATTGAGGAAAATTGGGGGCAGGTTTGGTGAATTCCTACCCATTGTGGTTGAGGATCAATGAGATCCATGAGGAAAAGGACACTGCCTACTTAATGGAGTTGTAGGGAATCATCAGTAGTCACTTTAAGCATTTCTAGACGGATAGGGAAAAAAGAATAATGAGGAGGACTGTAGGCTTTGGAAAAAGAAACTATGTCCAAACCTACCTTTTCCCTTTACCAGTTGTGGAACCTTGGTGAGTCATTTCTTATTCAGCAGTTAGCTTTCTAATTAGAAAAATGAGCATAATAATAACCTCTCGTGGCCATATCGGATAATCGGAGATAATGTTTATAGGTGTCTGATACTTAGTAGGCACGCAATGAATGGTAACTATTGAGATTACTTTGAAAACATGCTTCAAATCCCTTTAGTGCACAAGTTTATAAGCTGGACAGCCACACCCTTTCTGTATCAAACATTCAACGTGGACTCCAACACATTTACTGCTTTGAGGAGAAAAAAATGTTCAAGCCGAGGTTATTTTTCTCTCCCACATGTGGTTTCTCATAGTTCTACATGTGTGGCTTGGTTCTTGGATTCCACTCAGGCATTATGCAACATCCTGATATTCCAAAGATGCTGTGTTGGAGAAAGAGGCACATTTAAAACAGACGCAAGTAACGTAGAGTCAGACCCGTTCGTGGTGGCGGGAGATGAGCTTGGCCAGATGTTCCCCAACCTCCCACAAGCTGTGACTCACAGGTGGCCCCCGGTGCCGTGTGCAGCGGCTCAGGGGACAACCTGTTCTCCCCGCTGAGTTCTCCATCATTGCGAGGTCAGAGCCCAGATTTATGAGCTCCTGGCAAAGTAGAGTGCAGACAGAGAAGCTTGCAACTTTAGCTTTTGTGAGGAAATCAGGAAGTACCTTTAGGAATTGTCACTGCCTTGACTTATTAGAGAGTTTTACTCTAAACTGTTTCTTCGGTGTAGCTTCCCTCCTCTGCTGACTTCTTCCCCTTCTGCCTCCCCACGATCTCGGATTACACCTGTGGCCCAAACCCTTATTTTTGATGTTGTTTGCTTTGGATATTTGTTGGAAACTTCTTTTATCTACTCTTTGGGATGGATCTGAAATTCCACATGGCCACACATCCCTGTTGGCAGAATTCAGAATGTGGGGTTGTATGATTCAGAGAGCTTGCAAGGGGAAGCTGTTTTAGCCTTCTCTCCCTCAGCAGTCTTGACCATGGTCTGGTACCAGGTGAATTGCCCTTCCTGGGTGTGCTTTTCCATGCTAACGAGAGTGCTCTGGCAGTGAACTGAGGTGTCTTGCTATGCATTTCTTTACCTGTGGTCCAGAAAAAAAAAAAAAGAGAGAAGTAGAGAAAGAGAGAAAGGGAGAAAAGAGAGGAAGGAAGGAAGGGAGGGAGGGAGGGAGGGAGGGAGGGAGGGAAGAAGGAAGGAAAGAAAGAAAAATGTTTAGTGTGAGTTGTTTTTAAATTGAAAATAAATTAAATATTCTAAATAGTACATGGAATGAAAAAGGCTCAGATTGAGAAGTAGAACTCACCACAAAATTCACACATCCTCTAGCAATGGTCCTGTTCCACTGGTAGCCTTTTTGGTGTATGCCTCCCCAGCCTCTGTTCTAGCCAACAGCTGCTGGCAATTTTGCAGTGAATTTCTCCTTTAGTTAATCAATTGGGGTCCACGTGGAGGAGGTCTGTATTCACTGTGTTAAAATTTTGACAAAAGCATGCGTGCAAGGGAATCAGGCATGCACAAAAAAATCCAATTTCTTTTTGACTGTATTCAAACAGTAATCAGAAAGCTGCGTACAAGAAACCAACAACTGCCTTTGCATAGACAATTAATGTGGCATTTCTTTAAAGGGGGGTGTGGTTTGGTTACCAGAATAAACATAATAGTACTATACGATCAGGAACAAAATAGTATATTTAGGGAAGAGAAGCAAAGTTCATAAATCCAAGAACTGGAATAACAGAGAGTTGTCAAAGAATGAGAATTATGGAGGGGAGGAGGTTTCCCATTCTGCCCCAGCGTAAGCAGGAACATAAGCAGAAAACGTGTCTTGTTCCAGAAGTGCTATTAACATGGGACACTTGTACTGACAGAGAGTAAAAGACAGTTGGGGAACAAGGAGGATATGAAGCCCACATCGTGACGTACTCCGAGGCATGTGGGATGCAGGAGAAGGAACACACTCATTTAAAAAAGGCAGCAGGGGATGTGGTAGCCTCACAGAAAAGCCAGATTTCCGTGAAGACGGGCAGGGAGGGAGAGGGGTGTTGGGTGAAGGTTTCAGGATGGATGCTTCCGGAGGGAGCGTCTGCACCACGGACTGCATTGTGCTGTTGACGATTTGCCACATGCCAATATGTGGGCAATATATGTGTGTCCCCAATATGTGTGTGTGTGTGTGTGTGTGTATAATATATCCCTACCACTTTATCAATTTTATTCAAGAAAACAAAGTTTCCATAACCTCAAAACATTTGCTAAGGCTAGAAATTCTCTTTAACCAAGATAACTTTTTTTTTTTACCATAAAATAGCTGAATTAAAACTAACAAACTGAAAAAGAAAAACAGTTACTGCATATGGTACCAGACACTCTCCAGATAAATATGTATGTGAGAATTGTGAACAAAAGGAAAGAAGGCAGTCAGGAAATAGCTGGGCTTGTGGGGCCTCTATGTGGATTTCCAGGGTTTGACAATTTCATGGTTTCCACTGTTTCGAACCCTTAGCCTCCAATGTCAGTGATTACAGCAGGGCCCCTGCGGGGCCCCTTCCTGCCATAGGGAGTCGGGGGAGGGGTGGAGAAAAGGTGCAGACTCCTCCAGGGTATTTAGGGTACGGCCCCGGGTGGGTGGGGTTTTATCTTTTTTTTTCCCCCCTGTTTCCTATATTGTTTCTCCCTCGTTAGAAATGACACTGCTGACAGCGTTCTTTCTCGGCAGTTTACATGCCACAGAATATGCTGAAGTTGTCTGGCAGCTTCCATGATGAGGGTAATCATCCTCGCAGACGCCAGCCCTCGCGCACCTGCACTGGGCTCGGGCGCGGCAGCGCGCGGGGTGGCGGTGGCGGTGGCGGGTCCTCGCCCTCCCTGGGCCTCCTTCGGTCTCGCTGTCTCCAGCCCGCCCTACGGCTCAGCAGCAGGCTGGACTGCTTCCTTCCCGTCCCCCGGGGTGTGCGGGGAGGGACATGGGGCGAAGGGGAGACACTGAGGCGTTTCTCAGCCCTGCGAGGCTGCCTGCTAACAGACTGGGCTCCCGGGAGTGCCTGAAGGCTTCCTATATGAAGAGTAATGGGGCCATCTCCCTCCGGCGCGATCAGAAAACACCGGCCACTTAGCTCTCCAGCTAGGTCAGACCAGAATCAGAGTCCAAGCTACATGGGAGGGAGCGACTGTCACATGCGGGACTAACTTCTGTGTCTTGTGGAATGTTCTCAGAAACCTCACCACTTATCCCAAAGAGAGAGTGAGGGTGTTGCTGGAAACCCGGAGACAGTGCATTAAATGTGACCAGTAGTTCCTGAGTCCATGGTGTGCCGTGTTCTCCCAGGCCCTGCTAGGGGACAGACTAGTGTCCTCCGAGGAACTATCCCCGGGAAATGTACGAGACAAGCACCCCCTTTCTATTGATACAAAAAATACATGCTCGAAAAATTAAGAGGACATTTGTTAGCCGAGTGACTCAGATTGAATGCCAGATCTGGAAGGAAAGGTAGGATTTACGTAGGGATGGAGAAAGAAGGATCCTGGGACAGCCATAGATTTTAAATTGTCCCAGCTGACATCAGATGTGGTTGCAGTTAAGAACCAGTATTGAGTCATAGGAGTCTCCCCAAAAAAGAACGGGAAGGGACCAGGGTCTGGGTAGGTGTCACTATAGAGTGCGTTTCTGTCCATGCAAAGACAACTCAGATGGCGGGAACAAACCTGAAATGGGAGAGAGAGAGGGAGAGATGGGGGCAGGGGCAGGGCCTAATCACTCCAAAAAGGAGAAATTAAGTCCTGAAATTGTAAGAGTTGAGATACTGTTTTCAGAAGGCTTAAAACGTGACTGCAGTGATGACAGGTGTAAGTTCACCTGCTTAACAGCTGGAAAGAAGCTCAAAAAGAGTCCCTGGACTGGACCACAGCTGGAAAGAAAGAGAAAAAAGAAATGAGACAACGAGTTCTATTGTGAATGGCACCTTGTATCTGCCCTCTTGGGTTCTACGACTTTATTTTTAAACCACCCATATGTTACTTGGTATCACTTGAAATTGCTCAAAGTTAACTTAGCTACTTTATCGTCTTGTTCAGGTGAAGAATACTTTTCTTTATCCAAAATACGAATGAACAGACTATGTGGTATAGAGCTCCTGGTGTTCTGTGTGGGAAATTAAATTTCTAGGCCTCTGTTAAAGGAAGGTGTGAGCTGGGATCGTAACTATGCATGAGACACAGCTCCCGCTTTTATTTATTTATTTTTTTAAAGATTTATGTATTTATCTGAGAGAGAGAGCATGCGTGTGGGGAGCTGAGGGGCAGAGGGAGAAAGAGTCTCAAGCGGACTCCGAGCCGAGTGTGGAACCCAACGCGGGGCTCGATCTTATGACGCTGAGCCGAAACCAAGAGTCAGATGCTTAACCGACTGTGCCACCCAGAGCCCCTGCTTTTATTTTTATTTTTTATTATTTATTTATTTATTTTTAAAGAATTTTTACTTATTTATTTGACAGAGAGGGAACACAAGCAGGGGGAGTGGGAGAGGGAGAAGCAGGCCTGTTGCTGAACAGGGAGCCCGATGCGGGGCTCAATCCCAGGACCCTAGGATCACAACCTAAGCTGAAGGCAGCAGCCTAATGACTGAGCCACCCAGGCGCCCCAAGCCCCTGCTTTTAAATCACCCTTAGTCTAGTAAAGGAGTGGGACAAACAAGCAGACAATGTACGTACTATTTTAGACCAAAGAAGCTGAGATGTTTTCAGCAGACATATGAGCCCCCCCCCCCCCAAATCCAGGCAGGGGCTCAGGAGTGATTTTCTGGAGAAGGAAGGAATGCCGTGCTAGTCAGAGGAAGCAGGGTAGAAAGGGAGCAACCCATGCAGCAGTTTGGAGGCATGAGTGAGCATACGTTTAGGGGACCGGAGGAGTTCTGAATACCACACCCCCAAGAAAGGGGCATAATGGTAAAGACAGTCGCTAGACAAGTAGATAGGCCAGGGCTGTGCTGGGTCTGTGTTCCATTCATTTGTCATTCAGTTATTCCTCTGTTCACGGTTCTGAGTGTTTACTATGCACGAAGCAAGAGACTAAGCACCATATGTTAAAGGAAGCTGAGAATAATTATAAGAATTTGTTGATGAAAAGGATCGCAGGTGAGGTGTAGTTGGCGCTGGGTGCCGAGAAGAGAAGGGGGTTGATGGCCGACTAACGTACGGACCGGTGTCATCCTCACGCCCCTGCCGTCCTCGGGCCCCAGCTGCAGAACACAGTCTCGGTGACAGTCTGCAACTAAACGTCAGGTTAACTTTCCTTTCCTGGACTGAAAATATAAATGTAGGAAGGATGATGGGGCATTCAGCAGTGAGGAAATGAGTCAGGGACTAAGTAGAAGCAAGCTAGATGGTTGAGCAGTTTCCTTAAACGATATATGAAAGGAGAATCTTGAAAAGGAATAGGGTTTGACTTGACTTTATATTCAGAACTTATAAAAATGCCAGGCGACGTGCACTCAGCAGAGCATTAGTGCATTAGGAGGCCATAATCTAGTTGAGTTTCTAAAGTAACTCCAACCAAGAAATGAAAAATGAGGGTGTTCGATTTCTGCAGAATCAATTTTTGAAAAAAAAAAAGTAGTGAATAATGGATGCAATAGAATGGAATAACTGAATAATACAATGGGAAGGAACTAGGAACAAAAAAGGGAAAAGAAATTGCTCAGAGATAATCTGATCCATGGCAAAGGGTTATAAACTACCATTTTTAGCAATAAAGGTACTGTTGGGCTGGGGAAAAGAATAAGAAAAATAAAAAGTAATTTAAGATAAAAAAAAGAGAGAGAAACATGTGAAATATTAAACACTCGGGCCATGCAATATTGAAAAGACAGAATAAAATTAAAATAATATATAAACTTTGACAGTTTCTACTTTTTTTTAAAAAGCCATATTGCCTCAGCCTGGCCCCCAACTACTGACACCTTCCCGGGGGTCCTTGCTCAAAGCCCTTGGGGGAAACACTGAGAACGGGGGAGGGGGGAGAATGACTCTTCTTTATCTCCATCTTCAGGCAACTCAGAGTTAGCTTTTCCCCCTGCACTCACTGCTCCGGCCGCGCGGTTGGAAGAGTTCCAAGAAAGCTCTCGCTCTGAAGACAGCGTGGCTGAGGTTCTGGAGACAAAATGATGACGTACGTTCATGGAAAGATAGTTCTAATGAGAGATGTGATCCTCTTCTTCTGGAACCTGTGTTCCAGGGCCAACAAAGTCTCTTACCCCTTTGCGCTTTTCTCACAGACGATTTCTCTAACTCGGTGGTCCCGGCCCAGTGGCATCAGCATTACCTGGGGACTCATTGGAAAATACAGCTTTTGAAAGCCCTGTCCCAGACCTGCTGATTTCAGATGAGGCCTAGACAGCTGAGATTTCTGATTCAGCCGCGCATTTAAGTGTGAGAACCCTGGTTCTGTGTCTCGGCCCGGTTCGTGCTGACCATTCTTCCCCGCTGAAGCCGGGAGCCGAGCTGGGCACTCCTCACATGTGCTCTTTCTTAATGCTCGAAACAACCTCATGGAATGTTTCTTTGTTCCTTGCCAGTTCTACGGCAGACAGAACTGAGGCTCTATTAGAGAAGGGTACCTGTCCAACGTCTCAGTGAGCTTCGGTGTAAGAGCTGAGGTTTGGATCCAGGGCCGGCCAATGCCAAAGTCCGTGCTCCTTTCTCTACACCTTGTCGTTTTCTCTGAGCACCACAACCTTTTTTCTTTCTTTCTTTTTTTTTTTAAAGATTTTATTTATTTATTTGGGGGGGAGGAGCAGAGGGAGAGAGAGAGGAAGAGAGAGAAACTCAAGCAGACTCTGCACGGAGCCTGACACAGGGTTTGATCTCACGATCCCAAGATCGTGACCTGAGTCGAAACCAACATTTGGACGCTCAACCGACTGAGCCACCCAGGAGCCCCACCACAACCTTTTGTAATTCAACTTTCCATTGTTCAGCCAACGGTTCTTCCTCTTTTAAGTCTCCTGTGTCCCACCTCAGAGTACATCCACACGTGCCTGCTCCTCGTTGTGCCGCTTGGAGGGAGAAGGAGGTTCGTTTCCAAGGGTGACTCTTCTGCTGTGCTCTTCATCGAGATTCCTCTTCCTCCCTCATCTCTCTGCCGTTTTCTACCTTTTCCTGTCCTTTATTTTCTCTTCATTAGCCCTTCTGATCCCTTGTATCTTTCCAAAAATTACTTGTCTCTTGTCTCTCTTCTCTTTAACCATCAGACTCCCTCATCTTCCCTTCTCATTTCATATTCTCTCACTGAGAATGTCACCCAGTCCCAGGACTTTTCTCTGGATGAAATCCAAATCTGAGTCTCCAGTCTGACCTCTTTCTCAAGCTCCAGACCCATGGGTCAAGCTTCTTGCTGGACATCTTATCAACCTCAGCTCCGTGTGCCTAAGATGGATCTGATGGGTCCCTCCTCAAATCTGCCCAGCTCTCCATCCTTTCTGTCAGGAGAGAAAACCTATACTCTCCCCTCTTTCACATTCTCTATCCATTCAGTCCTTGTGACCTGATAACTCTTCTTTAAAATATCCGCCAGATCTGGTCCTCTTAATTATATTCCCCAACTAGATTACAAGCTCTTTGAGGGATGGACAGAATCTTATTTCCTTATGTGTCTACACCTAGCTCATTGCTTCGATGTTATAGGTGCTCCAAGAATGTTAAATGATTATGTAGAGAAATTATGGGGAATAAAAAAGTAGCAATTTTTTAATTCTCCTAGGAAAAGGAAAGAAATAGCAGGCACTGTAAAGGTAAGTTAAAATAATTTATTGACAGCCAAGGTGACTGTTAAAATGCTTGCTGAGTTATTAGTCCCAGAGGAGCAAAAGGAGGGAGACCTGAAAGACTTATCAAATAATGAATCAAAGGATGGTCCCTGTAGCCTCTTGTTAAGAGGCAGAGATATTTCAACATCTCAAGAATCAAGTACTACAATCTTTTATGAGACTAGAAAATCATTGTAGGTCTCATAAATTTCCCTCTTCTCATTGTTCCAAAGGCTTAATTTAGGATGAGTCACTCCATAAATCTAGACAAAGATGACTAATGATTATAATAACAATATCATAAATTATATAGTGCTTTTCCTCCAAAGGAAAACTGTATCTAATTTATTCTCACAATATTCCTCATTGGTTGTGAGCACCAGGGATCATTATCTCTATTTTTCGGTGGCCTGGGCTTGGCGATGGGCCCACCCGTTCATCCTGAGGGCATGCCACTTCCGATGAACACCCGTTCATCCTGAGGGCATCTTCTTGTCTAGCCAAGCTTACTTCAAGTGGATTACGACTCCCTCCTCACCTTTGTCAGTCTCCAAGCCTTTGCTTAGTTTTCTATCCTTCTACTGGTCATATCACGTTCCCAACCTTTTGTAATAAAATGTTGTAACTTACTCATTATTTAGCCCATTGCCCCAGAAACTCAGAGAACCTAGCCATAGGGGAATAAAAAAAAGGTAAAAAAATAAAAAATAAAAAACCCAAAAAAACAAACAAACTCTGCAAAATGAATTTTAGGTCAGTTTTCTGATAATAATTGTAATACTAGTTTACTCCTTTCTCATAATAGATATTTAAAGTTACTGCAATTGCAAGTTCTCTTTCTGGTATATTCATTTCAGATAGCACTGTTAATGCCGATGATAACGGGAAATATGCGTGTTTTTAATATATCCTCAATTACGGTTTACCAAATTATACAAGATGGATAATAAGGCACATAGCTGTTTACTAGGTGACTTGGTTAAAGTCACAGATTCAGTAATGCTGTGATCATAGTGTTTGAATCATTAAAATATCTTTTGCTACTCAGTTTATTATGTGATCCATAAATGTATTATTTTGTAAAAATTTAAGAACTTTATGATATTTTCCCTAGTAAAGCCTTACTGATGAGCTAATCTATGAACAGTTACTTTAAGATTAATGCCTTGATTTTTAAAGTTATTTCTTTACGAATTCAAAGTACTTTGCGCATATTATTTTAAATGACTTCATAAGATGGTAATGAAAAGGAGCAGGCCTATTCTTGTCTCTCGCTTCATAGATGGAGTTGATAATACTCTTCATCCTCCCATTCATTTATTCCACAAGTATTTGTTTATTGCCAACTGTATGCTAAGAACTCTCCTGGGTGCTGAATATATGAACAAATCTAATGGTCCTCCTAGAGGAGCTTGGAGCTTTAAATGAAATACAGACATGAAGCAAAGAGACACGTAAAGGATACATACCTGCAGAGTACGATGACTGAATTGAGAGGGACATGAAGTCCAACGAAGAATCCAAGAAGGCCTCTTTGAGGAAGAGACATTGTTGTGGGACTGAAGGCTGAGAGTTCGGCTGAGTGGCATGCAGATGAGCAGCTCCTGTGACTGCCCAGCGTGTAGCTGAGAACCTGAGCAGACCGTGTCCATGGCGCTAATGGTGGCGAGAAGGGAGAGGGTTACAAAGTGAGGCAGAGGAATCGGGCGTGGGTGGACAAGCTGTGAGATGGTGCATCGTCTTGTTGTCCATGCTCGGGATTTGAGATGTTAGGGAAACTATTGAAAGGTTTAAGCAGAATCAAATTTTTATTTCGAAAGGACCATGCTGGCCACTTTGTGGGAGCATAGGTTGGAGAGGTACAAGAGAGGAGGACCAACTAGGAAGCTCTCAGTAAGTATTGGGGTGCTCACTGTAAGGGTGGGCAGATTTAAAATTTTCGAGTCAGGCCAGTAGGACTTCGTGATGGCGTGGATAGAGCCCGGTGGGGATGAAGGAGATTGAGATGCTCTAAGTCTCCGAGTCTCTGGCTGCTAGAGTCAGAAGGAACCACAGGTGCTACTGAATTCAACTCCCCATTTGAGAGCCAACAGAATTGAGGTTCCAAGAGGTGGAACAAATAGTTATTTTACTGCAGGTAAAGAAATGAATGTTTTTCAAGGTCAAAAGAATGAGCCAATGGAATTAAAATAGTCTGTGTATGTTTAATTCTTACCGCTAAGAAAAATACCTGGAATAACTATTATGAGAAACTCGCCATTTACTTTATAAATATTTGCAAAGGGTCTAAGCATATAGGAAAAAGTTTCTTGTGTGTGTGTTCCTGTGTGTTTAAGTGACTCATCAGTTGGGAGAGCCACCTCCTCATCTGGTCAGTTTCACAAGCTAGTAACGCTGGAAAGTCATTCCTTGATATTCAGTCCAAGTTTTCTCTTGTCCAATGACAGATGTTGTATTTTGGTTGGAAATATAAGAGGAACCAATATTCCCTGATCTGCCCCTAAAAAGAAGATAGGGAGCTTTATTCTTTAGGTGAAGTATAGGCATGCATGCAAATTTTTATTTTACTTTTTTGTTTCTTTTCACTGATGCAGAGAGAACTGACTGCTGAGAAATGAATCCCAGTCCTTAGCCCTGTTTGGGCAATGTGGCATATTCTTTGAAAGTTTGATTATTTGTTAAAATAAGTGATACTTGTTAATCAGTCTCTAAGGAAAATGAGGTTTATATTTATAATAATTATGTTTTAATAATGATAGTCAATATATACAGAGCCAATACCTATATGCCAGGCACAGTACCAGAACGGTAACATGCACTATCTGCCTCGAGTAAGACAGCTCATGGTGGCAGAGCTGAGGTTCAAGCCCAAGTGTGTCTGATGACAGAGCCCATGTTCAAAGCCATTCTTCTGTATATTCATTCATCCGTTCAATAAATGGCAAGCAGTTGTGTGCCAGGACTATCCAGGAGCCGGGATATAACAGTGACTAAAACAGACAAAAATCCCTGCTTTCATGAGCTTCTATTTTATTTTGGGGTAGGAAGAGAGAAAAATAAAGCATAGCAAATAAGTAAAGTATATAGTGTGCTAGAAAGTGATAACTGGCATGGAGAAAAATATATGTGGGTAAAAGGAGGTGGCATACTTTCAAATAGAAGGGTTGGAGAGGGCATCATCAGGAAGGTAACATTTGAGCAAGGACCAAGTTCTTGTGGCTATTGAAGGGAACAGCATTCTAAGCAGAGGGAATGGCAATGCAAAGGCTATCCTTCAGGAGGGGCCTGGCATGTTCGAGGACTGGCAGGGAGGCCATTGTGGCCGCACTGGAGTAAGTGGGGGAAGGGTATTGAGGGGGCAAAATGGGGCTGGGGATGGTAGTCAATGCAGTCAGTGATGGAAGGCCAGATTGTCCTGTAGGGTTTTTCAAGCCAAGGTACTTAAAAAAAATAAATCTTGTATAAGCATACCGTTTGTCAGTGTTACAAGGTAAGCCTTATCCACACTGTGTTGGATGTCTCCAGGAACTGGTACATGACAGTGGTTGCTGCTCTCTGGGAATGTCTGAGCCAGTGAGGAAAAGGACTGACTCAGGACGTCGGTCGTTTGGCTGGACTTTGGGTAGCCGAGAGTGGGATGGGTTTTATTCAACTTCACAACTGATTTGTACAGCCATTTTTATAGTGCTTCAGAGTAGTGTTTCTCAAACCTGAATGTGCATGTTAATCACCTGGGGGCTCATGTTAAAACGCAGGTTCTGATTCAGTGGGTCTGAGCCCATATCTAACGAACTCCCGGTGAAGTCAGCCCTGCCCACCTGCGGTCCTTACCTTGAAAAACAGGACTTTTGAGTTTGCAGAAGACTTTTCTACATATCATCTCATTTTAATTTGGCTCTTCGTCCAAACCCTGAGTTAATTGGCTCAGACAGTATTGTCTTCATTTACAAATGAAGAAATCAGAGTTCAGAGGGGCAAGATGACCTGGCAGAGGCTGGATGGCCAAACGACAGAGCCGTGACTTGAATTTGGTTCCCTGGCTTCTAGACAGCAGCTGCCCTGATGCCTTTTAAGATCAAATACATAAAAGCATGCTAATTAATGCTTTTGGCTAGTGCGTGTATGCATTCGCGCGTTTGTGCGCGCGCGCGCGCACACACACACACACACACACGCATGCACACACACACTCTATTACACACACACTTGCAGGGGGAGGGGGAATGATAAAGCTTCTCTAAAGCTGCAGCTGCCCAGAGGCCTGCCTTGGCAGTGGTCTCTGGAAACGATCCAGTCATCACAACATGCCCTGGAAATGTCTTCCCGTGTGCCTTCCTCCTGCGGGCTGCTGGCCCCCGCCTTGGATGGGAACATTTTCTTCACATCCACTTTGCACAGGAGCTTGACTGCGTTTCATCTACCTCTGAGACAATCTGGTCCCGTGCTCTTCTTGCCCGAGTCAGAAAGTTATTTACTATCAAGCTGGAAAAAACTGGTTCTTCTCACCCAAGGACAGCACTGCTCTCAGAAATGAAGCCCATCACTTCATACTGAGCTCTAGCTTTCTGGGACAAGCAGAAATCTTTGAAGCATTTCCAACCAAATCCTTGGAGAGGTAAACATATTTTTCAGCTGCAGGATTCCAGGTTAAAGAAGTGTGTCCCCCACTTGTTTACAAAGCATCGCAGCAGCTGTTCGGAGGCCTCCACCCCCCTGGACAGACAGGCGTTTGGAAGAGGCACTGAGCCCCGCCAGACGGTCTGCTCAGGCTCGCCCCTTGGGGAAACGCTCACCGCCATCAGCCCCCCCAGCAGCGTGAGGGGCTCCATGCAGCGCCTGCCTGGCTGCTCAGATCCCGTTTTATTAGTGTTAAAAAAAAAAAAAAAAGTCCTGCTGCCTCTCGACTTTTTCTGCAGATGATGGTTAAAGAGAAACCCCCACCCCCCACCTCCACCCTCTAGTACTTCCTGCTCCCTAGTGGGAGACGGGGCTTCAGAGACACAGACGGGAGTTTCTTGGGGACTGCGGGGAGCAGCGCTGCACCCCCTTCCCTCGGCCTGCGTGCCCTCCCCCCCCCCCCCGGTCCCCCGCTCGGACACTCTGCTTCTGTCCTGTGCACTCCGTGAAGTCCTCCTGGGACCCACCGGTTTACAGGGACTGCTCACTTTTGGATTTCCTAGAACACACAGTGTTTTCGCTGTTCATGAACCTTGCCCTGCACTGTCTTGGGGGGTCGTACCACTCATGGTGCCAACAGGGGCTCGCAGGTGCAGCGGGGTTACTGTTCATTTCACACGGTGCTAAGCACTGCTTATAGACGACCCCATTTCTCCTCAAAGAGCACCTCATCAAATCGGCATTATTATCCCCATTTTAAGATAAGAAAATTAAGGCACTGAGAAATGAGAGATTGTCCAAGGACGTACAGCTCATAAATCAGAGAATCTAGACTGGTACCAGGTGTGTTTGGACCCTTGCTATCTTTTAAATATATAAAGATAATGCCTCTTCTCCTGTGATGCTGAGACAGGAGTCAATAAACTGTGATGAATAGCAGCACTTTAATAAATATCCCCATATTTCAGCAAAAACTCCTCTGGAGGAACTTCCACCTTCATATCGCTACCCATTATTACTACTACTAGGACTAATACTACTATTATCCGTGACTCCATATGCGTAGGTAGCTGTAGTAGCTATGTTGTGTGTGGGGTGTGTGTGTGTGTGTGTGTGTGTGTGTGTGTGCTTGCTTGTTTCAGACATCTTTGGAGGAACCACCCAATTTCTATTCTTAGTCCATGTGATTGGGCTAAGTGTGACTTTCTCCTTTACCCCCTTCCTCTGAACCTGGCACCCAATCCTTACCAATAGAATATTCCATACTACTGAACGTGGGGATGGATCTGAGTCCAGCCAATCAGAGACTGATACAGAAGGACAAATTTGAGATGGTGGGTACTAAGAATGATATGAGCCTGAGTCTGCTGGGGGTCACCTTTGCCCCTCTGTAGTAAAGCCAGCCCCCAAAGAAAGCCAACACAGAAGAGGGTAAAGCTTAGAGATGAGAAGACATAGTTTTAATGAGAGATTTGAACCCCTGGATCCAGCTGGGCTTTATTCCTAGATTTTTCAGATATAAGAAGAAATAAATTCCCTATTTCTGTTTAAGCTATTTTTGAGTTGGAGTTTTCCTCTTATAGTTGAATGAGCCTGGACTAACCATTAAAAAAAGTCCCATTAAAACTAACACTAAAATTGGAGCATGTGGCCCCTTTTCCTTTAAATAACGGTCATTTGACCAGCAAGGGTTTGCTCTCCTTTTTATCTAGACTAGTACTGTCCAGTAGTATTTTCTGTGACGATTGGAACATTTCGGAAATGGTCAAGATCTGCATTGTTCAAAATAGTAGCCATTAGCCACGTGCATACTGAGCATTTGAGAAGTGGCTGGTGTAATTAAGGAACCGAAATTTTAATTTTACTTGTTTTAAACTTCATAAGCACATGTGGCTCGTGGCTGTCATATTGGGCAGCAAGGTTCTAGACCACCTCTGCACTATAGGAGCGAATATAGAGACACTAGATGATTCCACTGTAGTCAGTGGAATGGCCAAAGAATTATAGCTTACTAGCTCTGTTTTTGGTGGGTTCCTGGGAGTCCTTCCGTCTGTGCGAATCCAAAGCTCATGCTCATCCTCCTGGAAGAGGCTCAGAGAGGAGGGCGACTTGACTAAGTCTCACAGCTCTGTTTGTGCAATGGCAGAGGAAGGAAAGCTTACTTTTTGAACATGGCTACCCCACTCTGGTCCATCTCCCCTGACACCTACTGTGAGCCAGGCCCTGGGAGAGGTCACTGTCCTTGCAGCTCCTTACAGTCTAACACCGTGGTAGAAATGAATAAAGAAAGATAGACACAGCAATATTCAGATTCCTCTTATTTGTCTTCTAAGTCTTCACCTGAATTTGCAGAAAGTGGAGACAAATCTTAAGCTATTACTCAACTCGAAATTCATCTAGTTGTCAAGAGTTTTTGGAATCGGGCAGACTGGATTTGAATTCTGACTCCACCATTGAACACATGTGAAACGTCCATGGAGCCGTTTATGTTCTTTGGATGATGAGTTTTTGCAACTGCAAACAAGTAGGGCAATCGCGTCTAGCTCATGGTGACTTAGTGGGTATTAAGTGAGACAGTACATGTGAAAGATATAAATGTCCCCTGTCATTACTGTGTCCCATTATTACTGACATCTATGGGGTAACGTTCTCAGTAATGAAGGGCACAAACCATGTTGATGATTCTTTACAACTTTCCACATCCGGGCTCCTCGCTAGGCATCCTCTCCATCTGAAATGTAGCTGAAAGGCTGAGTGAAGTTCCTCTCCCCAAATTACTCAGTCTTCACTGAGGTAAAGATCGCTGGTCAGAGAAATGAGTGTCTGCCTGGCATAATGACTGCTTTTCACTGCTTGGCGACTTTCTTTGCATCTTTCAAAGATGTCAACGGTTCTTGCCGGTGGGATTTAAAAATAGTCCATGTTCTTCCTTTCCCAGAGGCTGAAACACTAAACCCCTTAACAGAGACATTAGACAGCAGCTTCCCTAAAACCCTGGCAGGGAGGCCATGTTCCTGCCCAAGCTACCTGTCTGGGTTGGTTCACAATAATTAGACTGGAGCTCAGGAAGCATCTATTTAAAAAATATGTATTGTGTATCTCCTACTTTCCAGACACTGTGCAGGCTACTGAGCTTACAGGAAGGAATAACACAGACAGTCTACAGCTGCCCTCATGGGGCGTATTGTCTAAAGATGTGGCCCCATGGCTAAGCGCGGGGGATGTTTTAGTGCCTTGTTTACAGGTTACTAGTCATCTCCCCCGGATTATTTTCTCATTAGGAGAGCACCATTGATGGAGCCTCCAGGTAAGTGTGAATGGGTTGAGAGAACATTACTTGATTAGACGCTGAGGCTTTTCTTCAGTGTTTTATTCTCATCATGCATCAAGAACATGTCTAGTGTTCATATCAGATAATCAATTGGCTGGATTCATGCACAATGGTACAATTCTATGCATTCAAGGAAGGAGGAGGCTTGTGAAGTCATATCATCACATACTGAGTCCCATAAACTGTTGGCTCATGTTATTCAGACTTGTCTGTCATACTTGCTTCAAAATAGGATGGAAGTATTTCAGCATACAAACCTTGGGAAGCAGGCTCATCGCCGTCAATCTCTTAATAGCTAGAGTCTCCATTTACAGTTTTTTTTGTTTTTTTTTTACACACATTAATGCAGAATTCATGGCAGACACTGGCAGGATTTTGGAAGCAGCGAGTCTCGAGTCTCAGGGTAGAGGCTGTTTTCAGTAGCTTGGGAAGAGTATGGTTCTAACACGATCACAAAAAATTAATGGGATCCTGTTCCTCATTCCCCCAGAACGCTGTTGGGATTGCAGTAAAAATTGGAGGAATCAGTGGGCTTACAAAAGGAGGCTTCCATGTCTCATGATCTATTCTGACTTCATTCCATCCGAGGTGACTGCAGTGTGCAGCTGTGGTCACTGGAAAGGGACGAACACACAGAAGTTTCAGTGGAACTTGGGTTCCATTTACTTGAGTGAACATTTATTGAGTCACCTGCCCCATGAAATACCATTAACAATAGTGCACATTTACTGGATTGTCTTAGGTCCTTCTCAACACATTCCTCTGAGGTAGGCACTACGGTTTCCTGCCGTTTTATAAATGGGCATATCGGGAATCTAGAATTAAAACGACAGGCCCAAGATGAGGCTGCAGGACAATGAGAGATCTGGATTGCATGCAGGTGTAGTATATTTGACCCCAAAGCCTATGCTTTCAACCCACAATACCTGAGGGTATGAATGCATTGTCAACTTCTTTCTAAACCCTAATGGGTTTTGTCCATGGTTAAGTTCTTAATAAATACTGGTCAGTTTTAAGTTCGAGGCTCTGTGGCAAAATGGGGTGGTGGATGGGAGAGTTGAGCTTCAATTCAAATAAAAAAAAATTGTTTTCAGTACCTGCTTGATCCCACTGCGATCTGCCATTTCTCTATACCTTTGAAATCCAGATAAACTGGGTCGACATCACCAGCTCCACATCGTGGTTAATATCTTTCCTGACCTCAAACCTTTCTCCTCCTGACTCCACATGGGTTCTGTTTCTGAGCTGTTTTGATGCAAAATCTACCCCCTGGGTGTTTCCACAAAACCTCTAACCTCACAATGCCATGTTTCTCCAGTGCTCTTCCCGAAGGTTTCCGAGTCACACTGCATGGTTAACAGTATTTTGTTAGTATCCTGCTGGCAGTTGGCTCTCAAACTCTCTTTCCCCTTCCACTGCTACCTAGCCCCAGACACCCAAATCCTATGCACACACTCCCTGGATCTTCTGCAAGTCCAAAGTTGAGCCCCCACCGGGACACTCTTACTGCAGCTTCCCCACGAAGCAGCATGCATGCTCCTCCACTCTTTTTCTGTCTTTGGAAATCTGGTGAATAAAGATGTTTTACAATTTTATGTACGTTGTCATTTAATCCTTGCGATCACTCTATGAAGTAGATGTTTGTCCTTATTTTATGATGAAAACACAGACTCAGAAACATGATTTGTCCAGGTTATCACTGGGGCAGCTATGTTAGGAACCTTCGCTCTTTACCCAGGCTCTGATGCTTTCCCCACTCCCTCCTGCCTCCCCAGTGTGACCTAGGTTTGCAGCACAGGGGAAGAAGGGATTTTTCCTTAGCTAGCTGGCTCCAACAATCTCTGTTTCCTTAGGGGAGTGCTGTTGACAGTTTGGGTGGGATGATTTGCTGTAGGGAACCCTCTTGGGCATTGCCGGGAGCCTGGCTTCCCTGGTTCCACCCACAAAATGCTGGTAGTGTACTCTAGTCATAGTGGCAACCAGTGAAATGTCCCTAGTGTTTGAGGGTCACTTTTTGGGGAGGGGTAATCCCTACTCCATGAAGAAGAGCAGACGATCCCTAGAGATCAGTGGACTGATAAATCTTCTTTTCTGTACTAATCAATTAATTGGAAGGCTGATAGGAATATAGCAGCCTCTACTAATGTTAAAATAGCATCATGAGCAAAATGGTCAGGGAAGAGCAGAAGACAGAGGGAAAAACAGAATATAGCCCCCCTCTGCCCTGATTTTAACACAGAGAACCTTCGGAAGACCCAGATTACAAGTTCATTATCTCCCCTGGAGTTAGGTTGTGGGTGGAATCCAAGACGTCAGGAAGCAAGGCCAGGAAGTGGTGCTTTGGGAAGCAGCAAGAAGAGGGCGAACCAGCATTTAGTGGTGGTAAAATCACTGGAGAAGAGGAAGAAGGGTCTGGATCTGGTTTTTGCTGGGTTGCAAGTCACTGTGTAATCTTGAGTACTCGCCTTCTGACCTACAGAATAAGAGAATTGGATCAGGGGATGGCTAAGAGTCTTCTTAGCCATGTTTCTAAGTTTGAGGGGAGATCAGAAATGCGGGTCATTTTGTTTACTGAGAGTTCTTAATACTTTGGTTGTTGTGTACAGTTTCGCCTGCTAATGACTTCCATATTTCTCTGCTGCTTCAGCCTGAATCATCTTTATCCCTGAGGAGGAAAGTCCAAGTCCATGATTTGATTCTGTTCAGAAACCATAACCCTTGGGCCCAGGCTCAGGGACTGTGCTGTACTATTTATTCCTGCTGGCAAGTCACAGGCTCTGGGTTAGGGAGATACATGATCTTAAATGTTAGCAGAGTCAGATGTGCTCAATGGAAACAGTCTGGCTAACTCACAACAGATTCTCAGCCCTCTTGGCTGTCCTCCAGAAATCACGTCTGGTAGGATTTCTGCAACAGATCTGATAGTTGCTGACTTAGAGAACGCGTAAGCTGTTTGTGAATTCATGGTGAATGGTCCTAATTCCAGACACAAATTCCCATTGACAGTTAAGAGACTAGAAATGTACAGAAAATGCATTGAAAGCTTATTTGTGAAGTGTGCGCGCGTGTGTGTGTGTGTGTCTGTGTGTGTGTGTGAGAAAGAAAGGGAGGAAAGGAGGGAGAGAGAGAGGGAGAGAGAGGGAATGAAAGTGTGAAATATGAAAACTAGGGTTGGTAGAGGCTACAGACCTTCTAAGTGTAATCTATAAAGGTGTCTACATAAGGAAGGAATAGACTAGAATGATGAGCTCTAATGATTTTTCAAGACAGAACATAATATAACCTCACAAGACATAACTACAACTTAGTATGCTCTACCAGAAGGGCAGTGTGTAACTTTTGATAACTGAGAGAAACAGGGTGGGCAGACATAAGACATAGGAGAGGTGATAAAATTTACCAGAGTTTATAGATTGGTTTCATTTATTTTGTGTTCCAGAACATTAGGGAAATTTTTGGTAAATGATCAGATTACTTTCTAAGGGTTTTCCCCCCCATTTTGAAGCACTAATGATTTCTGTGTTTTTCACTTTTCACTACATATTTTATTGAGCCTGGCCCTATCTCAGATGCCACACACACAGTACTCTCTTGCATACAAACGTGTGTGTGTGTGTGTGTGTGGTGCAAAGAGTAATGTGTGGAGTTTGGAAAGATGGGAAGTGGTTATTTTAATATCTTTTGCAGATTTGCTACTTGTTTGCAAAGTGACAATTCTAGAACAGCAGAGGAAAAATAATATTAATACCTAATAATTGTTTGTGTGCCTTATCACCCATCGGTCAGTTTTCTGCTATTAGCTTCTCTGTGGAAACAGCTCTTTAGGGTGGGCAGATGCATGGATATAGTTGTATAGACATGTACATTGTTGCTTCTTTGAAGACTAAATAGAGTTTGAAGAGACATCCTAATTCTTAGTGTGAGTCTAGAGAAATGAAATTGTGAGAGTCAGCTCTTAGATGGGTGATGTTGGTAAGTTAATTTTGGAGAGCTAGGACTTACCTGGTTTTACTAGTAGAACATTTCTTCTCAGCTTGTGTTGTGTGAAGACTGTGTTAGGAACCTTTAGAAGTGCATTTGCTCCTTCAGATGACTGGCTGGCAATGAACACATATATGTAGTATTAGGTTAGTAACGTCTAAATGGAACTTTACTGGCTTGAAGGAGTTAAAATCACTTGTTGAATCACCTGACCTGCTGTACATGAGTCAGGACAAAAGAGTCCAGTAAATTTAAAAACAGCAAACCAGGAATCAAATCACTTGAGTGCCTTAATACTCGTTCTGGTTATCTAATGTATGTACCAACTATTCCTAAATGAGGTGGCTTAGGAGAACTTAGTATTTTCTGTCATAGTTCTGTGGGTTGGCTGTGACTGACAGAGGAGCCCATCCTACACAGTATTGACTGGATGGTTTGCTCTTGGGTTTCTCCCATCTAAAGACTTGACCGGCTTGACTCACTCACATGGCAGTTCATGATGGCCATTGTTGGGAGTTTAGCTGGGCTTGTCCACCGGAGTACCTATAGATGGCTCGAGCGTCTTACAGTGATGGGAGTTGGGCTCCCAAAAGAAGCATCGTAAGAGCTAGCTTTCCAAGAGAGAGTAGCTGGACGTCTCTTTCTGATCTTGCCCCTTAACTCCCAGGATGTCACCTTTGCTGCATTATATTGGTCCAAGACAAGTCAGAAAGGACAACCTAAGTTTAAGGGGAAAGGAATTAGATTCCACTCCACGATGGGGAGTTAGCAAGTTCATGCTGCACAAGAACATGTGGAGTAGGAGATACTGTTGCGGGGTCTGTGGAAAGTAGAATTTGTCATAACACTTCTAACTCAGTACTGACGTTTTATGCATATGAATGAAGTCTTTATTTCTAGAAAATCGCACTATCCCTGTTAAGACCTTCTTGGAAAAAGGATAATGATAAGATGTAATCCAGCAAGACAAAAACAGAATGGTGGAGTGTTCTGGCACCATGCTGACTTGGTTTCGAATCCTGATTTCACTCCCCTAAGACCTGTGGGACATTGGTCCAGTACAGATATATCATTTATGGGCCCCAATGCAAAATGAGTGGTTTTTCAAAACTTGGTAAAAATTTTAATATAATGGCATCAGATCCTTACTTTTCAGTGCCGGGCCATTTGTGACTGCACAGGTGGCTTCCCTATGAGGCCCCCCTCAGGCTATATAACTTCTCTGAGCCACACTCATATCTTCAAATTGGGGATAATACTATCTATCTTGTAGGGTGATTGTAAAGAAAACTTGAAATGATGTTATGTAACAGTATTTATTAGGTCTATCAATATGCTTTCTAAGCATATTAAGTTCATAGAAGGGGCTTAATAAATAACCATTAGAAGTTAGTAGCAGTACACCCAAAGAACAAATAATCCCATCAAGAAATGGGCAGAAGACATGAGCAGCATTTCTACAAAGAACACATACAAATGGCCAACAGACACATGAGAAAATGCTCAACATAACTCAGCATCAAGGAAATACAAATCAAAACCATAATGAGATACCACTTCACACCAGCGAGAATGGCTAAAATTAACAAGTCAGGAAATGACAGATGTTGGCGAGGATGCAGAGAAAGGGGAACCCTCCTACACTGTTGGTGGGAATGCAAGCTGGGGCAGCCACTCTGGACAACAGTATGGAGGTTCCTCAAAAAGTTGAAAATAGAGCTATCCTGTGACCCAGCAATCGCACTACTGGGTATTTACCCCAAAGATTCAAATGTAGTGATCCGAAGGGGCACGCACACTCCAATGTTCATCGCAGCAATGTCCACAATAGCCAAACTATGGAAAGAGCCCAGACATCGACAGATGAATGGATACAGAAGATGTGAGATATATATATACAATGGAATATTACACAGCCGTCAAAAAATGAAATCTTGCCATTTGCAACGACGTGGATGGAACCAGAGGGTATTATACTAAGCAAAATAAGTCAATCAGAGAAAGACAATTATCATATGATCTCACTGATATGTGGAATTTGAGTGACAAGGCAGCGGATCATAGGGGAAGAGAGGAAAAAATGAAACAAGATGAAACCAGAGAGGGAGACAAACCATAAGAGGCTTTTAATCATAGGAAACAATCTGAGGGTTGCTGGAGGGGGAGAGGGGTGGAGGGATCAGGTAACTGGGTGATGGACATTGGGGAGGGTATGTGTCGTAATGAGCACTGGGTGTTATATAAGACTGATGAATCACAGACCTGTACCCCTGAAACAAATAATGCATTATATGTTAATTAATTGAATTTAAATAAAAAATTATATGAAAATAAAAATAAAAAAATTTTAAAATGTAACAGTAGTTGAATTAAAACATAGCTGAGAATTTATTTGGGGGACTTATATCAAGAGGTTTTTTTTTTAATTTCCTTAAAGAAATAAGAGCTTGGTTGCAGACCACTTGCATATCCTGAATCTATCCATGTGTAGAAAATATATGAAATTTAGAGAAATGCTTGACACATGCTTAGTCGTTCCCCTTATAGTATTTGCAATCATAAAAATGTCCACTCTGATATGTTCCAACTTGAGTAGAATTTCTTTTCCATGAAGTACCATAGACAAGCAAGCTTCTGAGTTTCAAATTTAGACATTTTAGTTACTTGAACTATTGAAAAGAATGTTTTATATTGAAAGCAGAAATTGTATATTTCTCTAATATTTAACAGCTGAAATGATTTAGGCTCAAATGTCATCTTCAAACCCCAAAAACACCTTTGGGAAGAGACAATATTAAAACTTTTAAGTCCTAGAGGACATTTTAAAAAGTCACAAGTTAATGAAAACTGGACCATTTATTTTCCTAAAAACAACTGCTTTGACATATTTTCCTTACCTGGAAAACTGTTGAGAAGTCATAGCTTGAAGGGGAGATATCTGTATGCATGTCTCCTTTTTCCTAGTGAGTTCTCAACACAATGTTTCAGATAAAGTAACTGAAAATCTAATATCTTATTCACATTTAGTTATTAGGGATGGGAGGACATAGACCCTATGAGGTGACTGTATTTTCTTTCCTTTCATTGGAAAGTTGGTCTCTTTGTTCCCTCTTCTCCCTACCCACCCTCTTGTAATTTATTTATACTATCTCTAGAGTCAGAGTGTCAGATGTTTCTTTGGTGATATCGCCCCTAATTCACAATGGTGTTGTCAAAATCTGGCTAAGAATCCATGTACCAGTCTTCAGCCTTCTGCTCAAGGATCCAGAGAACATATACCTCCGTGAAGTGAATTGTGAGGATTTTGAAGGAACTTCCTACCCAGTTCATGGAGGATCAGATCCTCCTAGTAAAATGCCCAACCCCCAGATGCACTAACCCTATAGACCCTGGGTAGGTAAGGATATGCTCCCCCATGCAGGGTCGGGGTCTGTATGACCAACTCTGTCCTTTAAGACGTTGACTGCAGAAGATCGGAGCCAGGCCAGACTAAAAGGCATTAAAATGCTGTCATCATCATCAAAAAAGATCTCTGTGTCTTTCTGTTTTACTTCAGAGTCTAGCTCCACGTTACCCACTGATGCTATCCGGGACGCCAGAGTCTGTCTTCTTGGTTGGTGGCCCCTTCTTCTGTGGCCTGCTTTCCCTGGAGCTCCGCTAGTGGTTTGTGTCCTCTCGCGCACGTGTCCTTATACTTACAGACGTCATGCCCACAGCCATGCACGCTGACATCCATGCGGCAAGGTTTGTTTCTGTGTGCCCAGCAGGGAGCTTTCTGCAACGTGTTTGGCCTGTGCCTTGTAGGTCTCTTAAAAGCTGCATTTCTGAAAGGGTTCCTGGACTGATGTCCGTGTCTCTAGTTATCTGTCCAGCTTGGTCTTTTCTTTGAGAATACAGTATCCAGTTAATCTCCCCAGACCATCTTTCCCTGTCTTCACTGGCTTCCTCCTAACTGGACTGAATGAAAGCAAGTCCCCATCAGTGAGGACAGTTGCCAGTGTCTGACTCGGCTGCTTCGTCAAGGAGGGTGACGGTGGGGCCCGTCGTGCCATCGGGGCCACAAATCAAACATAGCCGATGCGTGGCCATCAGATACAATATTGTTTCCTCTGCCCTCCCTACGAGCGAGTGGTCAGAGCCATAATTACTCCTGATGGCAGGTGGCAGGCCTACATCACATCTTGACATTAGCTTTTAGCTATTTTTTTTTATAGCTGCCAGTGTGCTCAGTCAAATACCTGTCTGTCATTGCAATCAGACAGGTCTTAATGTCTCTGCATTACAGAGGAGGACCTCGGCTCCCTTCCAGCCCGTTTATTATGGTCCCAGCGTAGCATTTTATCACATATTCCTTACGCATAGCCTCCTCTCCACCACCACGGAAATCTTCCAAGTTGGCAGCTTTAGTGTCTACTGCCATTAATCTTCACTAGGCTGGGATCATGGGGCAAAGGATGATTTATTGCAATTACCTGTTACAGGGCAGAGCTCAGGTGAGCTGGGCGCACATGCATTTACGGGGCTCCCTCCCATTCTCCCAGAGCCCAGGAGTAAAATGGGTTTGCTTTGTTTCTATGTATATCTTCTTGCGTTTAGCCCATCAACTGTTAGTTAATTAACAGAGAAGTGGAAAAATAGATTTAGATAGTATTAGGGTTATGTGTAGACACGGCAAAGCCTGCCTGTTCAAAGCCAGAAATGACACTAACATTCGACAGTCCCTTTAATTTCTTTGTTGTTGCTGCATTTTACGAAACATCCAAAGGAAATTCGAAATTGCACTTACCTGCCACTTTCTGCACCATCTGTTCCAGGTGATTAAAAGCAATCTGCATATAGTGTGTTTCATTTCCAATTTCTCGCTCCCTGGGAAGGCATGGGGCAGTGCATGAAGTGGATAAATGTGTGCTTGGGTTCTGCTAGTGAGGGGGAAAGAAGGGGTGGGGGAGGAATAAACAGGGAGAAGAAACTTCCATGATAAGCTCTTTAGAGCGGAATAAAAGGGTATTCCTAAGAGTGGCCCCCTTGTTTCCCATTACCAGATCCGATGGCAGCTTTTGTCTGTTCTGAGTTAAAAAGCCCCAATACTCTCATGTCCCCGGCCCAGTAAGAAAGTGACAATTTTTCTGAACAGATTAATGGAATTAAAAAGCATTTTCGCTGTTGTATCTGGGATCTGATTCATTGGCAAGTTAGATATAGTTTGTAGGAGACACTACTGGTGTCCCTGTTTTGGACAATAAATCATGTGTCTCCAACTGGAGGGGGGAGGGGTGGGCTAAATGATCTCTACCCTCCCCCGCCCCCCATGAAGCCAGCTGCCGTGTTGTGAGCCGTGCGATCAAGGGGGCCATGTGGCAAGGAATGGAGGGTGGCCTCTGGCTACCAGCCAGGAAGGAGCTGAGGCCCTCTGACCAGAAGCCCGTGAGCAGCAGAATCCCACCAACGACGTGAACTTGGAAGTAGTTCTTCTCCAGAGGAGCTTTGAGACGACGGCAACCCCAGCTGGTGCCACGAGCGAGTGTGGTGCTGTGGAAGACGGAGCCGGGGCACCCAGCCAGCCCATCCCCAGAGCCCCGACTCACAGAAACTACAACGTAATGCGTGTCGTTGTCTTCAGCCCTCAGATCTTGGAGTGTTTTATGACAGACCCATAGACAACTAACACAATGTGGAAATCTTAAACACACGGGAACCTTTCCCTAATTCTGCCTGCTATGGAAAGGAGTTTGGGAAACGGTACACCTGTCTGGCAATCCCTGTAAGAAGTCCTAACCGAGACCAACGAGGAGGTTAGTGATAACAATGCTTAACAAATCCGGATGGCCCCGATGCCAATCCAAGAGGCGTGTCGTGGTGCTGGGGCCAGGTGCCAGGTGCCTGTTAGTCGTGAAGGGCTCCGGGCGGTGCTGGGAGAAGCGGTGGGCCAGCATGCAGGTGCTCGTGAGGCTCAGGGAAGAGGTTAACGATCAACCGGAAAGAGTGCGTCCATTGTCTATCAGCATGCCCCCACTGGTGCCTCCCTCCCGGATGTCAGCCCCTGGCCAGTTCAGAGGAGCTCATGTGAGGGGGTCTCACTGGACTCTGAAGGTGCGGACTCTGGGCAGGAGTGGGGAGGGGCCAACCCTCTTCTGTTCTCTCCTCTGACTTATTCAGGAGACAGCCATGGGTCCAAGGCTCCTGATGGCCACAATCCGCGGCGTTTTCCATTTACTTATCAGTGAATAGTCTACAACAAGCCCAGAGGCTTTCGAGAACATACCTCCCACAGCTGGAAGCCCAGCTTCCGCTCTGACACCCTTTCTCCTGTTGCCGTGCGTTAGTGAATATGATTGTGCGGTACGCAGGAGCTTGGGCGAAGGCAGGCCTTTTAAACATTCAGCTGCGTGCTTCAACTGGGGAAGTCACAGCTGCTCCTCGCTTTTGATAATGCCAGGGAAATTGGTAAATAAATAAATAACTAGGGCCCAGGGTTCATTTACTAAATACCCCAATATGTGCAAGCAAGCCGCATCAGGCACATCAAAGGAAAATAAAAGCATGATTTAGTAATAACATGGTCTCCTGTAGCCTCCTGCTTAACTCACATGTTAAGTTAAAAGAGGTAAATCAGGGGTTTTGAAGCACCATTTTAGACTTAGTCTTCTTTTTCTTTTTTTAAAAGAACAGGATCTGGGACCACGTCCTGTGTTAGCAGGATCTGGCACATTTTCCTTCCTGTGAAAGGGGAGACTTTAAAAAAATAATTGTTAACAATTATCCTTTACTCCCTTCATGTAATACGTGTGCCAGTATTTAAAGTGTTTGCAAGTATTTGGGGGATTTCACTTCCCCCATGGCAGGGATTGGTTTTCAGTTTGGGTGTGGAAGAAAGAGTGCAGAGCCCATGCTCTGACTGAGGGAGTTGGGGGCAGAGGGGGAACACAGGACACATGTGCCCCAGGAGCAAGATGAATGCGCATCTCCTGGGACACCTTCCAAAATGTCTTCCCATTCCCAGGGACATCCGAACCTTTGGCTCTATGATAATCCAGGATCAGAGAGCAAAGGGGCAGCCATGGGAGCAGCTATGGTAGAACTTTCCATTCTTATAATCAGCCACAGCTGGTGCCCTGTCACTCCCATCCCGTGGGTCTGCTTGCTGTCCTCCAGCTTGCCAACCTCAGCTCCAGAACTCCCCTGCCCTGGCAAGCCGTCCTGGGTTCATCCTGCTCCAAGTCTGTGGCCTGATCCCTCCCTTGGATCACACTTGTCTCACACCGGCCACGCCCCTGTGCATCAGCACCGTCCTGCTCTGAATTCTCACTGCCTACCCTCTGTCTAGGTGCTGGGTCTTCATTTCTAGCATACTGCACGGTTTGGTATTTTAAACCGCTCCCTCTGCACCCCCTCCCAACTGAAGTGACATATTTCTGTCTATCACGTCCTTCAGTGAATGCACCTGTCGTAATGGAGATACATGGGCTCTGGAGGCCGGTTGCCTGGGTTCAAAGGCCAATGTTCCTCAGGCAAATCTGCTAAACCTTAGCTTCCCATGGTCAAAATGGAAATTCCTCCAAGTAGCAACTTTTTCCCTTGAGATGGGAATCAGTAATCCCTATCTCACAGGGCTGTTGTGAGGGTTAAACGATATAATATATATAAAATGTTTCACATGCTGACTACCCACCTAGGAAGCCCTTAGCAATCGACATGGACATCCATGATCTAATAGTACTCTGTTACCGCTGATGTTCCTTCTGATATTAGATTATTTCATCCTCTTAATTAGGTAAGTACCTGCTTACTAGGTAAGTACCATTCTTACCTTCCTTGCACAGGAGGGGTTAAGTAACTTGCCCAAGCTCGGACACCTGTTGAGAGAGGTTTAACTATAGATCTGGATCCAGAACCTGCCTCCAGTTTCTCTTAAAATGGTGAATGATTTGCTCTCTCTTGCTCTTGATTTTGGCCTAGAGCTGATGAAGTATTTACACTTCAAATGGTTTACCCAAGCAAAGGGATAAACAGAGAGAGCTGAGAAGTCAACACAGGTGTAATTAGGCAGATAATCTGCTGTTGGTAGCGACTGTCCCAGATGTCAACAAAATAGGCTCTGGAATAGAGTGGATGCTGGCAGTAAACTTGAAAGCAAGCCATGCCTTGGAAGGTCACAAATCACTGTTCAAGGAAGGGAGTAATAGTGTAATTAATTCAACACATGGATAAATAGTAATTTAGGTTTAGATTTAGAATCTATTAGATACCCGTACTGGTTCAAGTGGAAATGTTTAACGCTTCAACCAGTTGGAGCAACCGTACCATAAAGAGCACATCTATTACGAAAACCTATCCCCACCCCTCCGAGTCCTTCTTCCCACCGTCATGCTGGAGGCGAAGCTACACTTTCACCGGAGGGGGGGCGCCCACATACCTTCTTGGTAATTTGAGGTAAAGAAAGAAAACTCAGCACATTTTTTCTTAGAACACATCCGAAGTGATCGCTCGAGGGATATGATGACATCCCTGGCTTGTCCTCCCGTGGAGTGCCAGCGGAATGGCCATTGGGCATCAGGAGGCTCCTTGGGGCAAGCTGCCCCTGAGCCCAGTTTTGTCACACAAAGCATGAGGAACTCCCAAATTCAAAATCTCTTTCCTTTCTAGATTGCTCTGGGCTACAGAAGGAATGTGGAAACTAATAGAGAGTGAAGGAATAATAGAAGTAAAATTGTGCATTGTCTTTCTGAACCAATAGGTCAACATTCCCAGTTAATGAAAAGTTGCTGCCAGATCAGAAGTTGTTTAGATCACATGTGGGACATGCAAACCAGAGGCATAATGTATACATTACTTGGTCTTATTTGTTTGGCTGACAGATAGTTTTAATAGTTATAAAATAAGGACTAATTACCCACTCAATAATATCCTTATGATGATTAAATAAGATGATTTAAAAAAAAATTACACTCTTGGGGCGCCTGGGTGGCTCAGTTGTTAAGTGTCTGCCTTCGGCTCAGGTCGTGATCGCAGGGTCCTGGGATCGAGCCCCGCATCGGGCTCCCTGCTCACTGGGGAGCCTGCTTCCCCCTCTCCGACTCCCCCTGCTTGTGTTTCCTCTCTCGCTGTGTCTCTCTCTGTCAAATAAATAAATACAATCTTTAAAAAAAAATTACACTGTACAAGATCTTCCTCAACTTGCGATGGGGTGACATCCCGATAGACCCACTGTTAAGTTGAAAATATCGTTAAATCAAAATGCATTTAGTATACCCAACCTACCAAATATCATAGTCTAGCCTGGCCTACCTTAAATGTGCTCGGAATACTTACATTAGCCTGCAACTGGGCCAAGTCGTCTCACACAGCCTATTTTATACTGAAGTGTGGACTAGCTACTGTAGCTTATTGAATACTGTACTGAAAGTGAAAAACAGAATGTCGTGTGGGTACAGAAGGATTATAAGTGTGTCAGTTGTTTGCCCTCCTGGCCGTGTGGCTGACTGGGAGCGGTGCCGCCGCCGCCCAGTGTCCTGAGAGAGAACCTCACCACGCATAGCACTAGCCCAGGAAAAGGTCAACTTTCAAAACTGGAAGAATGGTTTCTACTGAATGCGTGTTGTTTTCACACCATCGGGAAGTTAAAAAAGTCCTAAGTCAAATCACTGTAAGTCAGGGGCCGTCTGTTCTCTATTGGTGGTAATTTTATTTTAAATATTAAGAGCTGATGGGAAAACTGTGTGTGTCTCCTTTACCTGGTTCTATCCCAGAAGCTGTTAAACCGCGCTTCCTTGATTTCGAGTCTCCCTGGATTGTAGCATCATCCAATTCATAATGTTTGGAGAGAAAGAGAAAACACTAACACGCTGTACCACTTACAAAGCACATCTTGATTTCAGGTGCAAAACTATGAAAAATTTTCTCTCAGAATCATGTAAGTGGGATTTATCAAGTCTGAACTATACCTGATCAAAAGGACTTTGCTTTATTATTCTACCAGAATAATAGCCAAAGGAATTGAGCCTAAGTGAAGATTTTGTCCTTGTCGTTTCTCTCGGACAGTCTTTGCCGTGTGCTAGCAGAAAGAACACAAGCTCCTCCTGTTTGTGGGTACTTTATCTAGATGAGCCTCCATTGTCCTATACATAAAATGGGACACTTCCTATTTCATAGTGTTGTTGTGAGAATCACATGAGAAAACATCGACGAGTCATTGGCAGAATTCCTTACCCAGAAAAGGAGCTGCTTATGTTCCTGTCTGCTGCTTCTTGCTTTCACACAAAGACTGCAAGCTACATGAATCAGAGCTACAGGACTCGTACCTGAAGGAGATGGCAGGGGATGACACGGAACATTTCTGGATTTTAAAGCATTTGGATTACTGAGAATTCTCAGCCTGTGTACTTAGCAGCACTTACTGTGTCACGAACACAAACGTGATAAGCTGGCTGTGAAACCTCCAAATGAAGTATGCTCCCGGCTCAGAGGTAGCCTAGAGAACATCTCCGGGAGGATCTAACTGGGATGGGCAGAAAACGGGCTCCTCTGATGGACTGATAATTTCATCGAGGCTCTGAGAGGTCACAGTAAACATGAGAAATGGCAGTCCTGCTCTTCTTAAAGAGTCAGACTTTTCATTGATTTGTTCAACTGTTATTATTTCAAGTGCCTCCTTTGGGCGCAATACCGCATAATACAAAAGGAACAGCATATGCGAAGCTGAAGGAACAGCATATGCGAAGCCTCTGAGGTAGGTGGGGCATGCTTTAGACCTGAAAAAAAGGCCATTGGGAAGGAGCACAGGAACCCAAGGGATAGTCTGTTCTCAAACAACTAATATGCTTATTATTTCAGTAATATGTTGAAGGGAATCCAAAAGAATAATTGTAATCTGACCAAATATTTGCGCTTCCAGAAACATTCAGGAAATGGGGTATGCAAGGAACACGATGGGGGAGTTCGTAGTCTTTCCCTTCTCATGGTGCTGCTCGTTAACACACCCTACATGAGTCGTCTATGCTACGGGTCAAGCAGACTTTGCCCCTCCAGAGGTAGGGGCACTGGGCTGCGTTTCTCCTGCTGGCACTTATTTCATCCCAGTTGTGCACAGTTATTGGCTATGGCTCTTGGATCAGATCATCCTGGAAATAGTGAGTTAAGAGCCCAGGAGAGTATAAGAAGTTTCTTCCCCATTCTGCCAGGTATTTGAAAATAGTTTTTTAGCTTTTCACTGATGGCTCAGTTCTTCTAAAACTGTGCATTTCTTAATAGGTGCTATGGTCTGAATGTTAATATCCCCCTATGTTCATATGTGAAGTCTTAATGCCCGATGCAATTGTATTAGGAGGTGGGGCCTTTGGGAGGTGCTTGCATATTGAGGGTGGAGCCCTCATAAATGGGATTAGTGCCCTTATAAATGAGGCCCCAGAGAGCTTCCACCGTATGAGGACATAGAGACAAGGTGCCAGCTATGAACCAGGAAGAGGGCCCTCACTAGAATATGACCATGCCAACACCTTGACCTTGGACTCCACAGCATCCGGACTGTGAGAAATAAATTTCTGTTATTTATAAGTTACCCACTCTGCGGTATTTTGTTATAGCAACCTGAATAGTCCAAGAGAATAGGTATTAGATAAAAAAAGGTCTACTAATGAAAATAAATTTGGGAGATCTTGTGGCAGGGTTGGTGGTAAACAGTGTTAAAAATTATTTCAGGACTTCCTGGAGCCTTTCGTCATCTTGTATTTCTTCAAATATTGTAATGAATGTTTATATTTCTGTTAGGGTATATATCAAATAAAGGGAAAAGTACTTTAAAGTACTTTAAGATATTGAGAAAAGACACAATTTATCCTAACATATGCCAGAATCAAGATCCATAGCTTTAGATAGTAGCACAAAGTAAATACATGTTATGACGTAAGAAATTAATGAAATAGAATTTAATCTAGGACATCAAAGGCAACCATATTGATACGAGTTTGGAATTAATTCCCTTCAGAAATAAACTATGTCAGCCACGGTCAGTAATACATTCCAGGGAGTGTGTGAATGCAAAGGAACCTCTCCTGTGACAGGAATCATGGGTACATTGTGAGAATGGGTAATTTGAGGGGAAGTCTATAAATATATGCCCTCCTGAAGACAGTATGAGCTGGAGAGACAGGGAGATGGCATTGTTAAGAGAGAGGTGAAGTTGAGCCCCGCCATATGGTCCGTGCCACAGCCGGGCAAGCCTGTCAGGGGCAGGCGCGCTTGTGGTGCGGGTGAGAGGGAATTGTCCTGTGAGAACCACGTACACTCGGCCCTGAGGAAATGAGGACAGAGGGCTGTGGGCCAGAGTCTGCTCTGTGACTGACACTTGTGCTGATCGGAGCCAACACTGAATGTTGAATCATGTCTACACAAAGTTGATTAGGATGGATGGGAGCCTTCTAGTGCCCTAAAAACATTCAGTTCAGGGCAAACCATACTCATCCAATGTGCCATACACAAGATTGGCTTCTGTTTTGCAATGTTTGTGACTAAATTTATTCAACTGATCAGAGGCATATAAATAGATCTTCCAAGAAAGTCCTCTTTTTCTAACCACGCTCCATCCCAGATGTCTCCCTATAGCTGCCATTTAGCCATTAAAATAATATGTTGATTACATTAAAATATCAGGCTTTCTGGATTAAATGGAAAACAACATTAACTTTAGATTGTGACTTGGCCTGTGCAGACCATGCACCTTGCTGCTATGATTGCATCAGAATTTGCTAACACTATTGGTGAGAAGACGTTGCCATCGGCTTCCCGTTTGATCGGCAGGGCCTGAGCACGGGGTTGTTACAGGAGACTTGGGTGTTGACATTCGGCCATTCCCCTATCAGGCTATCTTTCTGCATGCAGCACTGATGGAAATGCAGCCAGAGAATGGGAAAACTACCAGTGGCATACGCATAACTGGGTCTTCCAAACTAAGTCATTTTCTGGGAGTAATAGTTGCATACTGATCTTGGTGCCATCCATTCAGAGTTCTAACATAAAAAGCAGGAGAAGGATTCTCACTCACTCAAATTCTGCTTTGTCCCATAGTTTCCCACCCCCCACTCACTGTGCTAGACGTGGCCCTTTCATAACAAATCGCTAACCCCCAAGATTCTCAAGCTAAACTAATGGGCTTAGCATCATTAGTGAATTAGTCTCTCTCACTCGCGCACACACATAATCACACACATACATTATAATCTTTTAATGTTCTGCTGGAAGGATTACTTGAAATTTTTGCACAAAAGAATAATTATCACAGTTATGGCTGTATTATAATATATACAAATGACCTTAATGTCGTGTAAAAATGTATATCCTTAGGAAAACTCTTGCTTTAAATCCTAATGGCAAAATTGATATTATGAAACGAGGTATTTTATGACAAAATAATGGATTAATTTCCTCACAATGCCCCATAAACAGTTGCTAAAATTAAATCATCCATTCACTAGTGACAATGATTTAAAATATCTTGCTTTAGTGTATTTTGTTATATTAGAGTATGTAATGCCTAGTATAGTTTCCTAGAGATTTGAACTATTTTATTTCATATATAAGGTAGCAATGATTTTTTTTTTTTGGCAACAAAATCTAGCTTTTCTTCCTATACTTAGAATTTTGACATAAATGGTCTTCAAAAGGTGGAGCGTGTTATTATATTCCAATTTTCCCCTCTGATTTCTAAGCTATCTTCTTAGAAGGAGACCCAAGGAAGGAAATAGTTTGGTGTGAAGTATGGCCTTGGCTGATGGTCTGATTTTAGGATATAACTTGGAATAATAAATCATCTTCTGGTGTTTTGCTTGGATGCCAGAGCACTCCTGGGTGGTGAAAATGTGTCTCCTCTTCTGAAAGCATTTTCTTTCTGGTCAAGAAGCTCTTTCCCATTCTTTCTCGTTTATAAAGTCCTTGTGGGTCTTTGTTGCTTTGGTTTTAGCTGGCCCTACTCAATTGACCTAGCATTAACGGCACTATCCAATTCTGTACTTATGTCTGAATGAAAATATTTAAAACTCAGCAGCATAAAGCAGATTCAGGCCAAGTGTATCATTTAATCAGTACACAGCCACACATGAAAATCGGGGATTCCCATTTGAGTCTATATAATTCCCTGATTCTAAAAGGGAAAAAAATCCAACTTATTCTCAGACTGTCACCTGGTTCACATGTTACCAAATGCAGCAATCTGTCTACAGCGTAGCGGGCCCGTGACTTGGAGACTGTAATTAATACAGCTGATAAATCCTTTGAGAAGATGTTCCGGAAACTTTCAGAAAAATACATCTTTTTTTCTAAGTGATTAAAACCGTACTTTTTTCCTATTGCATTTCTCATGTAGACGTTTAAGATTATTGGTCTTGAATGTTCTATAGAGCATGCCTTTTTTTGTGGCTATTCTGTGTGGTTGTGTGAAAGTACTGGTTAGGAGCAATAATAATGAAAATTGAGGCTAGGGTTCTCCATTTATTCTTTATTCCCAACCTGAAATCTGGGAGTTTATTGCTGTTTTACTTTGAATTATTCAATTTAGCTCATGTTTATAAAGCACCAGCTGTACATTCAGTCCTCAGTGATGTGAGGATCCCCTAAGGCATTCAGAACTTGGTCTCTATTGGGGAATGACAGTAAAGTTGGGAGGCAAGACTAGCTCCCGTTAAACAACCAAGAGCTCATCCCTGCAATGCGGCGTCAGTGCATATGATATAGTGACCCTGGTTCTGTCCATGTGAAACATGGACCAGCAGCATTGGCCTTACCTGGAAGATTGCTAGAAATGTGATCTGCAGGCATTAAAGTGTAAGAAATTGTCGTAAAAAAACAGTGAGTGCCAGGGAAAGCTAGCTCAGGGTGAGGTCTGTGTAGACTGGAATTGTGGGGAAAGGCTGGATCGAGAACAACAAAGCTGAGAGGGTAGGATCTAAGTAATGTGGACCCATTTGCCTGAAACTATCTCTTGCATGAATGCCACTCCCCAGGGATGCTTGTTTAAGATGCTAGTTCCCAAAACTCTCTCCCCACCCCTTACCAAGTGAGAGTCTGTAGGGTGGGCCCTAGGAAACTCTATTCTTACCAGGCTCCACGGGAAAATTTCTAAACAAAAATTTGAGAATCATATGTGCAGATGAAAGGGAATGCCTTCAAGGCCGGGAAAGTTTGCACACTGCAGCCACGCCAGTGATAATCTGACAGTCGGTTTAACTCTCTTTTCCAAATTGCAACTCCTGTGTGTTATCCTCAATCAAGACTTCAGTTAAATTGGTCCTCTGTTATGGCCCGCTCCGGGTCCTAAGTTAGTACCACCTGGAGGAACGAAAGGGCCGGCTAAGTCCGTATCTTGGAGCTGTAGTCACACGGAGAGAGGGTAAGGAGTTGGCAGACTTCACCAAAGAGCAGCTGAAGACAGTCAGTTGGTCTGAAGACGAAATACATGGAGAAACAGAGCAGGTATTCGTGAGATGTCTTGAGTTTCATGCATCATTCACTTATTAGTTCATTCGATATGCATTTATTAAACACCTGCTGTATGCCTGGAACCGGTCACCTCTCTTTTTGACTTCATTGAGGTTCATGGGGACAATGACACAATTCTTCCAGTAGTTGTCCAACCTGGGACTTGATGCTCAGCAAATCTTTCACTCATCTCTGAGTGGCTTGAAGTTTCCATCCCTGATAGCAGTTCAAAAATTTAATTATTTTCCTCAAGCTACCCATTCCCTCGCTCCTTGCCCTTGTATTCATTAAAATATGGAGCAGAATTTCCTCTGATTCCTGCTGTTTTGCTCCAGGGTTTTTCCATTTCTTTTCCCATCTTTCCTTCTCAAGAAAATGTGCCTTGGGCCTTTTGAGTTAACATGGCTATAATCAATTAAAAAAAAACAAACAAAAAACAAAAAAGTGGGTAACAGCATGAGCAAGTATTTCTTACCCGAGGAAATCCATTTGGCCCACACGTACATGAGATGACCAAAGCTGAAATGCCCACTTTGCCCCGAGTCCTGTCCCTTCTGTCTCTTTGGGGACTTTGCTCCTATCCCCTATCATCTCTGCATTTTCAACCTCTCCCACTCCAGTGGCTCCCTCTCCTCAAGTCTTTACCATCCCTAAATCAGCAGATTCCTCTTCTATTCCCCTGAATGCTATTCTTTCTCTTGGCTTCTCTTTCTTGGAGGCCCAACTGCATTGCCTGTTTTCTCACGGCCTCTACAAGCCCCATCGCCCTGCAACCTGGCTTCCATCTCAAAACCCCAGCCTTCCGACTCTTAATATTAAGGTCATATAGTCTAACTGCGCTGGAAATCATCGTCAATAGCAATAATAAGACTAACTGCAACTTCAGGTTGTTGTGGGGATAAGCTGAGTTCATGATGATAAAAGTCTTGGCGCAGTAACTGGCATATTGTGAGCCCTCCGTAATTGTTAGCTGTTTGATCCTTCACAAAAGGAAAATGGTGACAAAAGCCATCGTCATCCATGATGGCTACCAAAGAAAGGCACAGTACATAAGGCCAGTGGCAGACAGATTAAAATTCCAACTTAGCTTTCTGCTTAAAAGCATACTGCAAAGGTCCACTAAAAGGGTCTTCTTAGTGATATGAAAATGAATTCTCTTGGGGCGCCTGGGTGGCTCAGTTGGTTAAGCAACTGACTTTGGCTCAGGTCATGATCCCAAGGTCCTGGGATCGAGCCCCGTGTCGGGCTCCTTACTCATCAGGGAGCCTGCCTCTTCCTCTCCCTCTGCCTGCTACTCTGCCTGCTTGTGCGCGCTCTCTCTCTCTCTCTGTCAAATAAATAAATAAAATTAAAAAAAGAAAATGAATTCTTTTTATTAACTGTGTCCAGATCTCTGCTTCTGGGCATGTGATAGAACGGTATTTCTTGGCCTCCTGTGGTTGATAGGTCTCTGTGACCAGCGGCGGCCAGTGAGTTGTATGCAGAGGTGATGCGCGTCTTTCTGGACCAGCTCTGAGCTGTTGGTGCAGGACTCTCCAGAGTGCTCTTTTCTCTCTGCCAAAATGTTTCAGGTAATGGCTGCCCAGAGAAAGTTGCAATTGCAAGCGATGCCCACGGTCGTAGGCAGGTAGCGTTCATGATTGGATAATGGATGGAAGACAGTAGGAGATTGTAAGGAGTGTATGACCCATTTAAAAGCATTAAAAACAATCAAGCAAGCAAACAAATGACCTCAGACATAGCAGAAGAGGCCTGCAGGCTGAATTCAGTGCATGGACACGCAGCCGACACCTTGTGCTAAAGGGTAGACACAGGTGCAGGAGGGAGAGGGAGCATCGTAGGGATGTTGGCTTTGGTTCAGCATTAATGCTCAGTTTCTAAGAAGTTGAAAACAGGATGCATGTAATCTTGTTGGAGATAGACGCCAAGATCTACTCATCCTTGATCCTAAGGCTCCCTGAATGATCTAATGATCTATTTTATTTTTCCTTGAAAGGATAAATATTGTTATATTAACTTAGCTTTCTTTCCCTCAATAATTTCTGTTGTCCCTGCCCTCCTTCCTTATCGTGGCTCAAACTGCAGCATTTAATGCGTCAGGTAAACCCAGACATGCCTTGACACACTTATTTGGAATTTTGGGAAAACAATTATTTGACTGATTCTTTTTTTTTTCTTTCTAATTTTGATTTCTCTTGGGTTATTAGCAGTGATTCTGCAGTTCAATGGGCAGGTTATTGGGGATGAAGTATAACTGGGATTGGAGACTTCAGGTGAGAGCAGGTGTGGATTATCTTCATTTGCTATAAGCACTTTAACATTTGCAGTTGGAAGATTAGTTTTCTTGGAGGGGGAAAATAAACACAATTGGAGGTGACTAATTCTGCCTTTTCTCTGCCATTTCCTCAACATTCTATCACCTCCTCCAAGCAATGGGTCAATCCCTTCTTTTGTATTTCTTGCTCCACGAAAGTTTAACATTTCTGTCGTCCTTGTTGGTTCTGTACTTGGCCAAGTGAACACAAATCTTTCTGGTTTGTGTCACTCCTTCATAATTTGATGACTTACACATTTGGACCAAGATCCTTCAGAAATCTCTTTGTAGCCACACCTGCTTCTTTGGATTGCCTTCCTCTTCTGTTTCCCCCTTTGACCGTATTTCACTTGGCTGTCAGAAGTTTGCCTGATTCCTGACTCACATCTGTAGAGCGTAAAGTCCCTAGCAACATATCCATCATTCATCCTCCCACTACCAGACATTTTGAAATCGGCTCACTTAAAATCAAAGATATGTTGAAGTCTGCTCACCTAAAATCAAGGATATGTTAAATTATGATTATGCCTTCAGTTCTTTTTATTAGAATTCAAACTTACAGTCAGCCCAGCTGATTACTTTTAGTGTTCAGCACTTCCACTCCTGGCAAGTTCTCCAGAACGGGGTCCATACTCAGTGGGACGCAGTGTGGTCTGGTAGGAACAGCCGGGCTCTGCCTCTAATGAGCTGTGTGACCTTGGGCAAGTTGGTTAACCTCTCTAAGCCTCAGTAGTGTTTTTGATCTGTAAAATGCAGACGGCTTCTACCTCGTGAGGTTACTGTGGCAATTGTATGAGAAATGCTTTTAGCGGAGTCCCTGTTACAATACAGAGGTTCTGTAAGTGGCAGCCAATATCTTCTTTCAGGACATAAAACTTTCAGCAGAGTAAATCAGGAGTTTATCAGATGCTTTGCTTTTAGCAGCCAAAGAAACTTCTAGCATCTGCTGCCGAAGAGGATGATGGCAATGATGACTTCAGCTACCACTTATTGGAACACCGACTCTGCACGACTATTTAACCCTCATAGCAACCCTATAACACAAGCACTGCTCTCATTCCCACTTTATGGTGGGAGAAACTGAGGCCTAAAGAGAAGAAGCAACATGCTCACAGTGGCAGAGTCCAGTTCCAAGGTGACTTCGAGGTCTGTCTTCTGATCATCGGTGACTCCACCACTTGTCTACATCAGTTCAGCTCTCGGCAAGCGTGTCCCTTGGTCCACATGGAGGATCTGTGTTGTACCCACAGTGACACCACGTCCTTGCCCCTGTTATCTGTCATCCCGATCCAGTTTTCTTCCTGGTGTCTTCACGCTCTGCTCCTTGCTCGTGTACACAGCTGGATGCCTGTGAAGTCTCCACATAACATTTCCCTATGGTTTTGTATTTTCTAATGTGGTTACCGTTGTGCCGAGTGGGACTCACCTTCCCTGCTTCACACTTGTCTCAATGACAGCTTGATCCGATGCCACAAGTTTCTAGTCCCCTTTGGTGATGAATGGTTTCAGTTTAGTAAAGATTCAGTCAAACTGATTTCTCAGTTTCAGTCTGATTTGATTCAAAGCTCTCTTCTCTCAGGACGGGGAAGAATTCCCAGCGTGAACCTAGAGCAGAGTGGAGGGTTGTTTTCTCTTTGTTCTTCTTTCCTTCTTCTCTGCACTGAGGCCTTTGGGGCTGGGAGACGATGGGAGAAGAGGAAATCAGTCTGTCGTTTCGTCTATCTGTGGTGAGGTTCCTCTTCACATCTGGTCATCACCAGAGCACAGTGGGTGGTAATAGATTGTGATGGTTAATTTTATGTGTCACGTGGGCTGGACTGTGGTGACCAGTTGTTTGATCAAACACCAGTCCAGAGGTTGCTGTTAGGGTATCTTTAAGGTGTGATTAACGTTTACTATTTGTTGACTTTAAGTAAAACAGATTGTTCTCCGTGATGTGGATGGGCCTCATCCAATCAGTTGAAGGCCTTAAGAGAAAAGACTGAGGTTTCCAAAGAAGAAATTATTCCTTCAACTTGTAACATAGAAGTTCTGCCTGAGTTTCTAGCCTTCAGCTCGAGACTGCAATAGCAACTCTTACCTGAATCACCAGGCTGCTGGCGTGCCCTACAGATTTTGTCCTTGCCAGCCCCAACAATCAATGAGCCAATTCCTTAAAATCAATCTTTGACCTTTCTCTCTCTCTCTCTCTTTCGAGAGACAAAAGGTCTAATATCGGGGCACCTGGGTGGCTCAGTGGGTTAAAGCCTCTGCCTTCAGCTCAGGTCATGATCTCGGGGTCCTGGGATCCAGAGAGCATTGGGCTCTCTGCTCAGAAGGGAGCCTGCTTCCCCCTCTCTCTCTGCCTGCCTCTCTGCCTACTTGTGATCTCTCTCTGTGTCAAATAAATAAATAAAATCTTTAAAAAAGAAAAAAAGATTTACTCTTAAAAAAAGGTCTAATATTTTAGATTATATTTCTGGAGAGAGGGGGATGGGCATTGGAAGAAAGATCCTATTGGTTCTGTTTCTCTGGAGAATCCTGACTGATACCATAGTGATCCCTCAGATGGCGTACATAAAATGGGAGGTTTGATACACCAGGAGAAGTTCAGGATGCTCTGTTTGGGATGCTACAGGAAATTAGAACTTCTATCTATAGAGTTAACTTTTTTTAACCAAAGGGAGAAAAAAAGTTCTGCTTCACTATGTTTATTTTTAAAAAAATTTTTTAAAAGATATTTATTTATATATTTATTTGAGAGAGAGGGAGTGAGAGCACAAACCAGGGGGAGGGGCGGAGGGAGAGGGAGAAGCAGACTCCCTGCTGAGCACGGAGCCCAACGTGGGGCTCGATCCCAGGCCTCTGGACTCATAACCTGAGCCGAAGGCAGATGCTTCACAGACTGAGCCACCCAGGCGCCCCACACTCATGTTTAATATGCAGATCAGCACCAGCACCTTGCCTGGATCCATGTATCAGAGGGTCACATTTTGCATACAAGGCCTGAAGGCTCGTGGGCAGGAAGGGGTGATGACGGCAGAGGGCTGGTGCCTTCCCACTTCCTTTGGCTTTTAGTGTATTCAGGTGCTTTTCGATTACCTCTACACACATTCGAAGTTAAATGTAGCTATGGATAATATTCCCTAATTTTAGCTAAACCCACCCTGGTATGGTGGGCAAATGGTTTCAGATGACCTTCACAGAGAATGTGTGGGTTAAGGGGAATGCTGAGAATGTAAGCACCCCCAGGCAAGGGAAACACAATGGTAGATATTTGTCGGGCCCCTCGTGTAAGTGCTTCTTCATCTCTATCTCCAGACAAAGGTGGGAAATCTGGGACATTCTAATCAGATATGCCAAAAAGACTGCCAAAAAGTTTTTTGAATTTTCAGGAAGGTTATTAAAATATGGACTTATAGTCGTATATTAGCTTAACTTTGCTTTACCATGTGGTTGGTTTCTACACATTGTAAGATAAGTAGTTAAAGCATAAGTATCTCCTGATATAATTTGGTTGCTTACGTCCTTTATTTTCTGATATTGTTATATAAATAGGTGAAAGAAGACAAAGATTTCAAAGTTTTCATCCTGGGTGAGTGGATGAGATGTGATGTGGAAAGTTGAGAAGTAACGGGTGGATGATATATTTTGGACAAGTCTGAGGTCCGAAGACCTCTAAGGAAAAAACGAATCACACGCAAACATGCACATGCACACACACACTCGAATGTGCACACGCACACACGATAGCACACACAGAGATAGATGCTTCAAGATGCCCTTGTTCCATTTTGAAGATCTTGAAAAAAACATATTTGTAAATTCGGATTTCGATAAGTGAAAGTTTATGCCACATTACGCTAAAGCAATGTACTCTATTATACTTTTTAAAAATACAGATATTAACCATGTGTGCATTTATAAACGATAACCCATTCGGAGGGGAAGGTGTCAGTTCCAAAGCGGAGGTGCATAAACAATGCAAATACCATGCCATTTTAACTGTACATTTTGCAAATAAAACATACCACTTTTCTTGCAAGGTTTTTGTTGCTTGCTTATGAATTTTACAAATCTGGTATTTTTCAAGTGCTTCCTCATGATATGTACTTGGACTGGTGAGAGTATAAATGATAATGCCATTGTCAGATCAGCATGGAGAAAAACCAGCGGGCACTTGGAATCACCACATCTTGCCTGAGCCGGATGCATTTCATGCCCCTGCAGAGTCTGGACCCGCTACACGGCAGTCCTTGGAGGCTAAGATCAAGTCCTTTTTTCCTTTGGCCTCTCTGTGCTCCTTACCTCCCCCTGCACAGACCCCCCCTCCCCGAGATACACGCACCTACTGACTGCTGCAGTGCTGGACCACAAGCAAGTGAAAATGAGTTGAGTCAACCCGAGTGGCGGGTTCGAGGCCCCATGGAAGTTAACTAGTCTGAGTTCATCTTCCTCATTTAGTGGGTCACAATCCACAAATGCCACACAGCAGCAGTCAGGGGCCAGTGTCCTGTATAGCATATGCCTATTCCCTGAAAGCATGGGTTGTGCAGATCTCGTTCTCTCTCTAAAAAAAAAAAAAAAGAAAAGAAAACATCCCAAATCACACAGTAGTACGAGGCAAAATATCTGATTACAGAGTCTAAAACTGCTTTGTGTATGTAATTTTTGAAGAGAAAAAAATTACAAGCCAGCAGCAACGAATTGCTTAGTGCAAGATTTCAGTTTTCAGCCTTGCAGCTATTACATTTCAATCCGAGCAGCGGGAAGATTCTGCTGATCCTAAGCTAACGAATGTCAAGAAGGAAATGGCTTTCTTTCTTCTTTTAGCAGGTGGTTATTGTTTTAAAAATGAAGAGCCTCAAACCTGGCTTGAATCCAACGCATGTCACATAATCTTGATCTAGAGATACGCAGTGAGATTCCCCAGCCCCCAAATATTTGATTAGAGCATATGTAAATCGTCCTGTATTCTTGGCATGGGCTGAATCAGGCATGACAATGTGGATTATGATGTTCTTATACAATCAAAGGTTATTGTTACTATTTTTTCCCCAAAGGAGGAAAAGTTGTTTAGTCAGGAGATCTGACGCTTCTCGGTATGGCAGATGATTTCTGCTGATATTCAATAAGGAAATAAACAATGAATGTAACAGTTCATGACATTTTGGAAATGTAACTTAGATTTCTTGAAAAGTTAATAGCACGGCTAATGCTGAACTATGTAGCTGCTCAAATAACTCTTAGCAATTTCCTTTATTGACTCCCAATTTCTGAGGGCTCTAGCCCCTGTCGCTCAGCCCCAAACCAAAAAATTAGATTTGAGAGCCTCAAATATGTATCAGAATCATTTGTAAACAGAGTGGTAGCCACAATATGAAAGAGACACATCGTCTTCTTGTATAATTAGTTAACAAGAAATTTCGACATCTTACCCACTTATGTGTATAGAATAGCATCCCAAGAAGTAAAAATCGCTGTCGTCTTAAATGCTTAAATTCAAGGGTTTGCAGAAAACAGCTCCATACTCTCACCGATGTCCCTGGTTTGATCCCATGGATCTGGCTGTACAAAGTGGGTGACTTAACCCCAATCTAAATATAGATAAAATAATTCTAGGTAATGCTTTTCCAATCATAGTAATAAAGACACACAGGAGACACAGATTTACCGAGAAAACAATGTTGCTATGATTCCACACAACGGAAGAATGGAATTATGTGTATATAATATAATTTGCTATCTACAGAGAATTGCTGTTTGTCTAGAGAACAAATCCTGGGGGGTGTGGTGTTTCCCTGTACGGTGTTTCCCGTACGTAGCTCACGCATGATTGGGGTAACAACCCGAAACATGTTTATATCCCAAAGTGGCCAGTTAAAAAGAAATGCAGGTGAAATCTTTGCAGATTAGCTCCAGAAGTAGTTAAATTATTGGATTAAAAGTGTTTCTTGCTCCTAAGAATGAAGAGGGGGGAAGGGATAGAAGCGAGTTCAGACAAGAACCAATCTCGCCTGGAGGTAGAAATATATGCAATGCCTCAGAACAGACAATAGAAAACTAATGAGGTAAAAAGTCTGGCATAATTGTGTTCTGATTTTCACAGATTAAACTAATGTCAATGAGGAGAAAGGAAGAGAGAATGAGCCGAAATGGCTTTGAGACACCTGCAAATAATTGTGTTTCCAGCCATAGATTGTTCGGGCATTGTTTTATATGGCGTTTTACAACAGAAGGAAGGGAATGGGGATCCGGAGAGGTGGGATTCTTTGCTCACAACTCCTCCCCGCTCCAGAGATGCACCCCCCAGGAGCGCCCTGCAGCGACCGACCGTGTCCCAGGAAGGAGCTGCCTACCGACCCCTCTACATCCTCTAATTTGATTGATATGAAAATAAAATCATTGCAGTTGAAGGCTGCACCCTGATCTTTAAAGAGAAGGATTTCCAGTACTAATACTTGACAGCACATCTGTATAGTACATGGGTTGCATTTCTTCACTGAATTCTAGGGGCTGTTTTTGATTTGTTCACTATATTTGCTCTTTTGAGGGCCTGTCAACCAAGAGAATTCACAGAAAATTTTAAGCGAAGAGACATTTATTTGGGCAACTAGAATTGCAAATCAGGAGCCGCGGATTGAGGTAGAAACATGAATTGTGTTCGGAGGAAGACGGAGAGGGGGAAGAGGTATAGAGGCAAAAGATCACAAGTAGGCAGAGAGAGAGGGGGAAGCAGGCTCCCCGCTGAGCAGAGAGCCCGATGCGGGGCTCGATGCGGGGCTCGATCCCGGGACCCTGAGATCATGACCTGAGCCGGAGGCAGAGGCTTTAACCCACTGAGCCACCCAGGCGCCCTCTCCCAACCCTATTTTAAAAAGAGACTCTCTTAGCTAGGTTTGCTTGTTCTGTCTTAAAATCTTTTACAGGCCTTCATCAGCTATGTCTGGGTCCTTATTTTGCTCAGAATTCAATTGAAGTGAGGTCCTCTTGTAACCAGCTAAATTTTTTGACTGACACCACCATATGAGGGGACATACTCCCATTCCTATGAGTAAACCTATACATGGTTATAAACAGTTCTCTAAGGGCTAGATGAGGATGGAGGGGAGGTAAAATCTATATAACTAGCTTCAGACTTGCAATCCTTTCCTCCCAATTGGAAAACAATACAAATGAAATGGTGATCCCTGTAAGACAAATACACCATTTGGACGCTGGTAATTAATCACTGTTGTGATAGATATGTAGTGAACATTTTATTTCAAAGTTTAACCGTATTCAGTTAAGTGCCTTGATTAGCTTAATATGACTTCATCTTATGAGAAAACAGTTTGCATTGCTATGGAAATACAATTTGCTTTTACAGGAAGAATCACAGTCCACGCAGGGTAACAAACTCATGTTGACTTTTCCATGATTTTTTTTAAATGTCAGATTTATTGAGCTATAATGTGCATATAGTAAAATTCCTCCTTTTGAGTATGAGCTTTGAAAGACACGCAATCATGTAACCACGGCCATAACCAAAATACGGCACAGTTCCCTCACTTGCGGAAATTTCCTCCTGCCCTGTTGTAGTCGGTCCCCCTCCTTCCTTCCCTCAGCCCCTGGCAACCGGTGATCTGTCTCCTGTTCCATAGTTTGGCCTTTTCTGGAATGTCATGTAAATGGAATCATACAACATACAGCGTTTTGAGTCTAGCTTTTTTATTTAGTATAAATGTATTTGAGATTCACCCATGTTGTTGCGTATGTCGATAATTCATTTCTGTTTAGTGCTGAATAGTACTTTTAACACAGGGATGTATCTGCAGGCTAATTCTTCCATTCGAGTTATGATGGAGTCAAGGGGAGGCAGAGCTTTTATTGGCTGGCGATGGAACCCTCTCTACAAATTCTTCAGTGAAAAACCCTTGGACAACACTTTTTAGCCTAGGAGAGCCCAAACCAAAGGAACACAATGGTTATATATGTGGTCCGTGCTTCATATAATTTGGGGGCAATTCTGAGGAGGAAAGACTGACTGGAACAGAAGTAGATACCAAACTAGGGTTCCAGTGGTACCAGGAATTGTTTTATAAAATCTCTAAATTTCTGTAGAAAAATAACTCAACATATATGGTTTTCTAAAAAAAAAAAAAAAAAAAAAAAAAGAAAGAAAAGAACCATTTAGAGAAATCAGTTGGAAAAGTTTTAAAAGATGATTACATATTCATTGACGGATTAAGATATTACTTCTCAAAATAACAGTGCATAGATTTGTCTAGCACTTTCTAATGTTTAAAACACTTACCGCCTGTGTCATCTCGTTTAATTCTCACAGCGACCCCATGAGGCCAGCGGGGTAGATATTGTTACCCATAATTTACAGCTGAAGAAGTCAAGAGTCCAAGGTCACAGTGGCTGGCTCAGGGTCAAATGATGGGTACTTGTCAGCATTGGCTCAAAAGCCTGAGACTCCTGACTTTCAACCTAGTGAAAACCGAAAGGACCAAATTCTGAGTAATAAATTTAAGCAGGAGTAAATATTGTCAGAGTTAAATATTTAGGGTTGTAGGAACTAAACTCATAGGCAAATTCAACCACGAGTCTCTTGTTATTTCATAAAAGATTGGAATTAAAAAAAAATACAATCTCACCATGTTATTAGGTTAAGCACTGCTAAAACAAACAAGCAAACAACGACGTATTGTAAATTAGACCATTTTGGAATTTGTGCGATTTAAATGGTTGAGTTATTTTATGTTAGGGAAGTGACTGCACAATATTCATTAGCTAATTTTCATGATGTTTTGGTTTTTTTTAAAACACATTGGGCCAAATTACACTTTCAGAGATGCCGGCAGAATTTTAATTAACGTAATAGGTCTAATTTCAGTTCTCTGTATAGTGGTTTCCTTTTGATTCGGGGAGGTGTTGAACATTATAATTCCCCCTTTCATAAGGGAAGAAAATTGGTTTTGCAGGCTGAGTTATATACCCACAGTTCAACAGTGAACTGTTCGTCAGTGACTCGGGTTTTACAGGAGTGAAGTTTTGGCCCTAATCATTTGAGCAAGTGGTGGTGGAATCAGTGACAGACGAATTTGTCCCATTGAGTGGCTTAGTTATGCGATATTCCCCATCGCCCCACCCCAATCTCTTACCTGGTCTCTTTTTGTTTGGAGGTGGTAAGAGTTGTGCAAAAAACAAGGATCTGAGTATACTAAGTAAGCTCGTTAAAATAGTCCCTAGAAAATATTGTAACAAAAACAAAAATTTTACTGTTTTTATTCATATGGTAGAGCGTTCCACCAAAGCTTTGCAAACACTTGAGCATTAATTGTCACCATCCTCCTGGGAGGTAAGTAGCAGTATCTATAAGCCAGGGGTTTGTTTAAATTTAGTTTTACATATGTATATATTTTTACGCCAAGAAGCTTCATGATGAAAGTAACGCTCCCCCCAAAATACTGTATCCTGTGTTGTTTTGATGTCTGAGCATTTCAGGACTTGAGCATCAATATATAACATCTCACAAATTGCATTCCAGAGTTAGACTCCCGGGGAAGTAGAGTCACCTTTAGCATCGTAGAGCTCTGACCACTTGTCCTGTGGATCTATAGTTTAAGAAGAAGAAAAAAATAGCAGGAGCTAGGGAGCCCTGGATACTTAACACAAGCAGCTGTTAATTATAAACTGGCAGTCATTTGTATTTTACTAAAAACGTTGATATGGCTCTCAAAGAATTTTTAGGAAGACATTAAACCCCTTTCATCTCTGTGTCTGATTTCTATTTGCTACCTTCTTTCCCCCAAAGAATGCCTAGTCTCCCTTCAGAGCCCTATCAAGACTCGTAAAACCAATAAAATATCTTTTTGGAGGAAGCCAAAATGTACTTGAAGGAATTAGGGTTGGCCTGGGAGATGCAATGCTGGTGTTATAGCAAATTAGTTCTGTTAAATATGAGTAGGATGAGTGTTCTCTATATTGTTCTGCAATAAAATATATGGGCGTGTGTACGCATGTGTGCAAAGGCAGTACACTTACGTAGGAAGCCGCTTGCACTTGTCAGTAGGTGTTTATCCCAGTAACGCGGACACAAAATAGAAGGCTAGCAAGGACAATAGATTTTTCTCTAGAAGCTGTAGATACCAGTACAGCGTAAGATCTATTTCTTACTTTCAACCCTGTCTTTTATTTTGTTTACACAACAAAGTTATTATGCTAATTACATGGTAATATGCTGCCCCCGAGGACTTTCTGCATTGGTAGCAATTTCTACTTGAGGATGCAGATTTGGAGCCAATATGTGATTATTACTATTTCAAAATGATATGATCAGAATGACAGTTTCGCCTTCTTAAGGGAGTCCTCACTGGGCTCTTTTCCTGCTGAGTGTGGGGCTTAACAATGAATAGGAGGAACAATCCAGGAGAGTTTGGGGGATATTTTTTCATGTCGCTTTAAAAGAATGTGGAGCTGGACAGCATTTTGTACTAAAGAGTCAGGTGTAAGACTGTGTGCACATGTGTGAGTGTATGTGTGCGCACACGTGTGTGTGTGTGTGTGTGTGTATGTATGTATGCACACAAGTGGGAAGCTCATTCTGTTATGTGTGCAACCTCACTAGGGGGAGCTCTTGGCCGGCTGTTCAGAGGCTTGACCATTGTCTGTAGGAGACAATTTTTCTTTGTTTGAAAATTTACAAATCATCAATGAAAATGCCATAGAGAGAGCAAAAGCTCTGGGCTAAGTCACTGGCTCCCAGTTCTGCCTTCAGGTGGGGCTGGTGGTGGTGATGTGTCTTTCCCCCCTGCCCATTGCCCAGTGATTATTTCTCTCCATTCCCATCATGTAATAGATTTCAGAGCTACTGTAAACATTTCTTTTCACCCAGAGAGATTCTTTGCAGCCCATTCCTTCTGAAAGGCTCTCCACTGAAGCTTGGCGGTAACAGTGAAAAAGTTTACATTTACAAAACCTTTTCTTTTCAATATGAACTCAGATCAATTCATTAAATGACGTTAGAAACATGATTTTTATGAATGACATGACAAATGCCAGCTTACCAATTGGAAACTTGATTGCAAATGCACCTGATTAGACAGTCATTGGGAGAAAATGATCAGCTGAAGAGACAGAGAAAATATTTGAAGATCTTTATAATGTAATCATTTGGGGGTGGGGGGAAGGGATATGTCAGGCCTAAGATAATGGTGACACTGGCTTGGACAATTTTAGGACAATTTTATTGTCCTTATTCTTCAAATGTTCTCCCTCTACCCCTCCCTAGCTTTTTTTTTTTCTTTTTTGTCTTTTTAAATTGGAGGAAAAAAAAAAATAAAGCAAAGTGCTTCTTTCCCTACCATGTTCCTTCCCTTTTTTCTCCACTCTAATGACATTTGGCAGGCTCGGCTGTGTAATGCTTGACTGGTTTTATTGTTGTCTGTTCCCAGTGGGGAATAGTTGACACTGCTCTCTGTTTTCAATTGATATCCATTTTCAACAATATTGCTTTCTATTAGATTCCTGCACAGTTTGTGCCAAGCAAACTGAATATTTACTGGGCTGACCTCAAAGCCTTCAAATCAACAAACACTAGAATAAGCAAAATATGCGTTTTTAAGATCAAACGTTTTCAAATGCTCCTTTCAAAATTATTATTTTTAAATGCACTGCGAACTGCAGATTAAAGGATATTATATCGCCACGTCTGTCAGCCCATTCTTATTTATTTATTTTCACACATTAAATAATGGGATTAAACATTGAGAGAATAGTTGCTTACACTACCTAGGCAAGGTTAAAAGCAGTTCAGTTTTTCCATATTTAGCAACCCCTCCTTTTTAAGCAATAAAGCATGTTTGCTCATTGCTTTTTAATGTCAGCGTTGTTAATAGTATCCTATTGAGCAGAGTGAAGACAAACCACCATTTCGAGGCTTCCTTAGTGGTCAGGGGCTCTGTGTTAGAACTGAGGGGTGGAAGATGGGATTTCGCCATAAAGAAAGCCAAAGAGCCAGTGAATTCCATGAATTTTTAAATACCTTTCTTTCAGTTTGCTAAGCGAAGTTTTGAGAATCTTAATTGTAGGCCCTACCTGCATCACCGTGTGTGTGTGGCTGCAGTTGGGATGTTGGAGAGAAAGCTGTTTGGTTTGGGGAGATAATCAAGAGAAGAAGTAAAAAGTAGAAAAGGATTGTTTTTATGATAGGCAAGTCAGGAACTATTGCCATAGAGTCAAACCTACTTAGTTACTTTTCAAAGGGCTTGTCCTTCTTTTATACTAAAGTTGAAACAAACCATTCTAGATAGAAGTTCATTGTCAGGTTGAAGTAACTATGCGTAATTCAAGCAAAGAAGCCTGCACAGTGAGGCAGACATTGACTTATATTAAGGACAGAGTTAAGAAATGCCACGGCCAAAATACACATGTTCAAATGATATTTCGACCACCGAACCCTCATGTTACAGAAGATAAAACCATTGTACCAGCTCTAACAAGTCCCAGGAAAAGAGTAGGAGCCTGATTTCCCATTTACAAAGTTTTCTCTCTCACTCACTTCTTTCTCTTTGCCTTCCTTTCTTCCATAAATATTTATTAAGTATCTACATTAGCAGCCTCATTTCTTTTCAGGCAGAGACCAATTTCCCTGTTACCATTCCTTGCACCCAGATTACCTGCCAGCTACTTGATGCCACTTTCCCTATGCGTCCTTTACCCCTCACAACGACCCCATGCACTGACCCCTTTATTTTATGACGTCTCCAAGTGTCTGTGTATTACGGTTGAGACACACCAGAGCCTTCAGCCGTCCTCTGCCCCTTGAAGCGTCTTACTCAGAAACCGCGGTCAAGTGGAGAAGGTGCTGGCCTGGGCCTGGCAGGCCGGGTGCTTCTGGGAAAACCCCTTACTCAGCTTCATTTTCCACCATCTGCGTCTCAGTTTTTCTATTTGTAAACCAGGCATAATTAAAACTGCCCACTGGGCCTTTCGCAGGCCTGTTGGGAGGATTAGCAAGCGGCTGCAAAGTTTCCTTAGGTCTTTGAAAGAGAGGTGTTACAAGAAATCCAAGGCAGGAGCCTTTTATGCAAGGCGCTGTCTGCATTTACATGTAGACCTCCATTTTTTGAAATTAAATATGGCATTCTTTGGCTCTAACAAGGAGCACAATTAATCGGTAAGATCTCAATCGAAAATACGATGTTCATGGATTCCAGGAATGCCTGGAAGCTCGTGACTAGTATGGAACTAACATGGCGGGACTGATGTGACCTTGGGTGTTCCAGGCGGGTGTTCAGCAAACTTGGGTTCCCATCGAACGCTGTCACTAGCGGCTGTGTGAACCCTGGCAGGAGATTTCCCTCCCTCAGCTTCCTCGCTTGCAAAAATAACACCCTTTCCCATCCCCTCAAGGGGAATAAAACTAAAGGATACATGAAAGTATTTGCATGATACCGAGCATTATTTGCATGTAATACGTGCTATTGGTGATTTTTGAAAATGGGACGATTTAGTCCCAAACTTTCTTCTCTGGCTAATTGCAGTTGCATTAAAACAATGCTGGACGGATTATTTAAAGAGTACAGAACCTCATTCTCCCCATTGTTCTTTATCCAGCATTTTGTCATTAAGTTCGACTGTCTTCCTTGTTGAGTATTAAAGCAGCTACAAGACAGTTATTTCTCCAAACGCTTTGTTCCTAAAAAGTACCCTCAGATGGAAGATGCATTTTATTCTTGCAGAAAATATCCATGACTTGTGACCCCAGCGTGTTTTCTCTCATGAAGCTTGTCTGGGAATCTGCAGATAAAATATACAGTGTGCTAGCCGCACAAATGATTTTTTTAGGGTCCCCTGAACCATCTTAACATACTCACATCTATGGCCATATTTCCTGAGTGGTATCAGACTTCAATTATGCTTTCCTTGATTTTTTTTTCCCCTTTTCCAAATGCAAATGATTATTTATCAAAGCAGTGAGCATACAGATGACAAAAGAAAGACGATCGATTTCATTGAGATCTGTTGCTTTGGAGAATATGTCATTTAAATTGGATTAGTAAGATGGAACTTCCACTTTCTCTCTGAGTTGCAGAGCCAGCCTTGGAAGGAGACTTGAAGCAAGGTCACCTGGGAAGACTGACAGCCCAGAGGATCTGGGATCATCTTGGTGATGGCTACTGTAGGTCCCTGGGTGTCAGTTATGGTAAAAGAAGAAAGGCCTTAGGCAAGGACATAAAGGGTGGGAGAAATGACGGGGTATCCCCTTAATTAGGTAAAGTGGGGCTAAAATGAGTTTCTCTATCCTAGAAGGGGAGAAAAGACCAAAACAAAACAAAACCCACCATGGTTTTTGTTTTTGTTTTTAAAAGCAGACTAAGACGAAGTGGGGGGAGAGAGAGGCAATTCTATGCCATTTCTCTCCCCTTCCTTTTCATATTTCATGAGCCTCCATTATTCCGGTTTGTCCAAGTGGAGGGATCAATCTGAAGCACGGGGCTGATTTCCATGGCAGGTCTCGGAAGGGTTTGGAATCCCCACGTTTCCCTTGCAAGTATTCAGAAAGCGTGATGCGTCCACGGCCCATGGCCCGGAGCTTGCTATGACGTAATGGGAAACTGCATGGCCTGGATGGGATGGCGCCCGGTGGCAGACGCGGCCAGAGAGGAAGGCTGTGCATGCAGAGGTGGCATTTTAGGGGCTCTGAGTGGAGATGTGCGCTGTGAGAGACGCAGGGTTAGAGCAGAAGTCAGGAGGTCCAGGGACTTGGCACCGGAGGGAGCCTGAGGGGGCCTGAAATGGGCATCACCGAGCCGTCGTGCTATTTAGGTGACTCTAAAAAGAGTCAAGGGAAAGGATTACCTTGAAGAATGTTGGAAGAAACAAGTGAAGTGGTATTTGTAAAAAGCCTTTTGTCCAAATTATCAAATACTGTGCAAATATGAAGGCGTGTTAGAGTCGAAGGTGACACGGGCACGGCTCTGGAAGCGGGGGCGCAGCCTGCAGGGGCCTTCTGAAGTTTGCAGACATGGCGCCCCTGCCCTGTCCTGGGTCATCAGGCTCACCTGTGGGTATCTGGGCTGCCAGGCTCTTCCCAGCACCCCTCAGTGGGTGCTGACCTCACTCGGAGCTCCCTTTATTAAGGGGAGGACTGTGAGCACCGAACTCATGCAAAAAACTGCTTAGGGATATAGAACTTTCTGGATAGAATCTCAGAACCTTAGCCTCAGGCGAGTGACCCTGCAGAACATTCGTGAACATACTCCATTCGTGAACTGACTCGAGGAGAAAGAGGCGGACCTTAAGACGTCTTCACAAAAGCAGAAAATATTATCAGCCCAGAGACAGACACTGTAAAGTCATAGTTTTAGCGTCTGCGGTTGGTTGGATTTCATAAAATGAAGAAAATCAAACCAGAGGCCTGTTTGTGGAGTTGAGGCATGATTGTATTTTTTGTTTTCTTAACTAAATAAATCCATCAGTTGACAAAGAGGAGAGGGTAGTGGATTAGACAGAGAAGCTATGATTGAAGACTTGAAGGCAGGGTCAGCTAGAGATGCATTGATCACAGTCTCATTAGTCCTGGAACAGAAACAAAAATGAATTTGAAATGTGGGGAGGGGGTGGGGGAGGAGAGAAAGGGACCAAAGGGACATATGGGTACATTTTCCAACAGTGTGATTCATAACACACAGATGAGCTCAGACAGGGAGATACAATTCATCGGTTAAATTCCTGACAGCTACGTGAGCCGGGGTAAAATGTTTCTATCATCCCACCCTCTTTCTCCTTGTCTTTCTAGTAAAGCACCTGAAATAATATCTACTGCATAGAAAAGGGCTTCTACTCCCGTAAGGATTAGTAATGTTGCCAGATTGCAAAATATATTTCCAAATCAAACCAGATACAGTAAGGGTGCTGAGAGAGACGGGCAATTGGAGAGCTTGGGACGCTATTACTATTGGCAAGTCATTGCTCCGATTTGGATATTAAGAAGCCTATATTAGCCGTAAAAGAGATGTATGAAAGAGCCGGTTGCATATTTCATTCAGTTGGGAGTGAAGCTGATCAAAAAATTTAATATTAGAAGAAGCAGAATAATTGGCACAAAATTAAAGTAACTGTTATGAAAAACTTAAATTTAGTCTTCAAGGCCTTCATCAGCTGCCCCACTGTCCTGTGTCTTGTCAAACTGCATCCCTCGTTATTTTTCATTTGCTTAGAAAATTCAGTTTTATTCCTCACACGAATCTTCCTTTTCCTGCCCACTACATTCTTTCTCTGCTCACACGGTTTCCTGCACCTGCCTTGTTGGTTCTCTTTTGTTCGAGTCCCATGACATCCTTCAAGATCTGGTGGGAAGCTTTCTGAGGTCTCCTTGAGGAATTCTGGGGTTCGGGGGCACCTACTAATGAATTCTTCTCTTCCCCACCTGAGTTCTGAACCAGTTGAGAACTAGACAGAAACAGGACAGATAAGATAAAGACAGATGCCGTCTTTACTCTGAGGAGGCTGGAGAATGTGGCAAGCGGATCTCAGAATGGAGAATTGGAAGGACATACGCACCCCGCCACAGGCTGAGGTAGCCCACCGCAGAGATGCGCCCCTGTGGGAGAGGCAGAATGTGTGCTCTGGGTGGGACGCTTCACTCCTAGAGAAGGAGGAAGGGACAGAGCTGCATAGACCCACGTCCTTATCCCAAGCTGCTTCTCTTCCAGTTCCTGTTTGGCCAAATCTAGCCTGGACTCAGAGAGAGGGGAGGGATTCCAGGAAAAGTCATTCTCGGCTTAAACAAGCTGATGATAGAACAATCCAGCACAGTCAATACCTTGGTAACTTGGCATTATTTGTAATATATGATTATGTACATTATATGTAACGTATGTAACATAAAATACTATGAACATATCTCAGACAGTGGGAAAATCAGAGAGAAGAAAAAGAAAAAAAATATATATATATATATTTATACCAAATTAAGGAAGAAATACTAGCGAGCACTACAGTCCTTTTTTCTGCAACTGGCCACACAGTCGTTGCTGGCACATAAAAATTCTTCCTTTCTGTGACCGTGCCATATTCCCTTTGCCCCAAGCAAGTCCCTCATCTTGGTTCTTGTCTGACGGTGGCTGGGGGACCTAGCCTGTCACTCCTCAAGGGTTTATGCTATTAACTGTCCCGCCTATAAGGGCCATTGCAGTTTTCTGTTTCCTTTGTCACAGAGCCTTGGGAGTAATAAGAGGCCTCCGGTCCCATTGTGTAGTAGTGTAGTAGAATAAGAAAACACTTGGTCTTTGTCTCTGATTCCTGGCACAGAGCTCCTAAAACCCTTGGGATTTCCTGAGGGATAAGGCTGATAGGATGTCATTTGTTCTAATGAAGGGACTCTTGGTAGCCCCCTAGATAGCTTCAGGATAGGGGCTGGTCATCAGAGGAAACAGCCATGTGACTAGGGAGGGGTGAGGGAATGGAGATTGAGTTAATAATCACCAATGGCCAACAATTTAATGAGTTATGCCTATGTAATGACACCTGCGTTAAAAACCCTTAAATACTGGGATTTGGGGAGCTTCTGAGTTGGTACGCATACACGCACAGGTAGGGTAGCGCATCCCAGCTCCATGGGGACAGAGGCTCCTGCATTCAAGATCCCTCTCAACACTGCGTTGTATGCCTTTTCATCTGGCTGTTTATTCATATCTTTTATAACAAACTGTAATAGTAAGTATCGAATTTTCCTGAGTTCTAGGAGTTATCCTGGTAAATTATTGAAACTGAGGAGGGGGGTTATGGGAAGGAACCTCCAACTTTGTGATTGAGTTGGACAGAATCATGGGTAACCGGAGGATCCAATACTTGCATTCGGCATCTAAAATGGGAGCAGTCTTATGGGACCGAGCCCTTAAACCTGTGGAATCTGCCACTAGCTCAGATGGGTAGTGTCGTAATTGAATTGGATTGTAGGACACCCAGTGGTGTCAGAATTGGTTAGTGGGAGGAAGGAAACCTTTCAGGTAGCAAACCAATTTCTTTCTGATAGACTCAGTCACTCCACCCAATAAAGGAACCTCCTTCTTTGTTGATTGGTTTCCTGGTGTGAAGAGCCCAGGTGGCCAGGTGGTCATCTTAGCTTCCAGTGCAATGAAACCTGTGTGTGTGTGTGCGTGTGTGCGTGTGCACACGCACACCCCTAGAAGCATTCCTCCTTAGCAACAAAAAATTCTAAACCAGCAGAGCCCAAAATGGTGAGGATGGGAAGCAAAAATTTTACTAGGAGAGGTTAGGGGTAATATGAGAGGAGTCACTTCTATTTCTATCCTTTGATTCTTGGGCTCCTGAATCCTGTCTGTGGAAGAAACAGTTTGATATATGAGTCACTAATCTGGCACTTACTGCATCCTGGAGGGGGCCATAAAAGTGGGGTACTCCACTGAAACCCTAACTGTGTCTTCAAAGGCCTTCCTACCATCCTGTCAAGCCTCAGAAAGATGAGGACGTGATAAATCCAGTAAATTCCACGAGCATAGGCCCATGACCCGCTTCATTTGCTGAAAAATTAATTCTCTTGTCAAGAGCGATATTGGGTAGAGTAGTATGATAGCAAATAAGGCATTCTGCAAGTTCACGGATGGTAGTTTTGTCATTTGTATTGTGTGAAGTGAAGGCCAATCCATACTCAGAGTGTCAACTCCATGAGAACAAAGCGCTGCCTCTAATGGAAAGGTGTGGAAGAGCACATGGAAGTGGGTCAGTGTTATCAACCCATTATGAGGTGGCCGGCATTTGGGCCAGGAAACGGTGCCGTATCAGGCGCACCGTGTTGATCGCCATGTTGATGGGTTACATATCCAGATCATCATGCCATCGGGTCCAACACAAATTGTTGACCTGCAGGACTATGAGCCCATAAATGTGTTCAGCCACTACTTTTTGAGGTAGTTTGTTGTACAGCAAAGGCTTAACTTAAACAGAAATTGGTGCCGAGAAGTGCGGTGCCGCCATTATGAAGAACTTAAAACATGTGGCACTGGTTTTGTTTCAAAATCATTGGCAAAACTGCTGTACATGGTAATGCAGAAGTTAGGAAATGTAACTAATAAGCTTCTGGATCTGATTAAGAAAATGTTCAGGCGGTGTTGAAAATATATGAGAAGAAAGGGATGAAGTAAAGAAAACTATTCGGTTTGCAAGCAGAAAGTAGAGGAAATATAGAGGGTCTCTAGACTTTCTAAATTCGAAAATACAATAGTTTTTCAGGGCACCTGGGTATCAGTTAAGCATCTGCCTTCGGCTTATGTCATGATCTCAGGGTCCCGGGATTGGGCCCCACGTCGGGCTCCCTGCTCAGCGGGGAGTATGCTTTTCCCTCTCCCTCTGCCTCTCCCCACCCACTCGTGCTCTCTCTTTCTCAAATAAGTAAATAAAATCTTTAAAGAAAGTCTTTGAGCAAGAAGCGGTATGAGAAAAGCTATTTATCTGTTAATAACGGCTATTCCTTATGGTAATATGTACATGACTGGATTCCTGAATTGTTATGGACCAGTGATTCCTATTGACTTCCCATTTCTCCTGTTTTCGAATGGAAATATTTATTGTGATCATCTTATTGCTATCTCACCATTGTATGTTGGGTATATGGGGAGAGGGAGTAAATAAATATGTCTGTCTAGTTCACAGATTTCTGGATTAAGAGGAGCCACATGCAAGAAGCTGTACCTAAGAGACCTCATCCACATCTAGACCATCAACATCTGGATACAGTTCCTAAGATGTTGGACTGTGAGTTTCTGATAAAATTGCATGATATTTTTCAGCAATCTTGGAAGTAAGTGAATTCATTTGACATGTAGGAGAAATACAAGTAATTATAGCTAGTGGGTGATTGTGGTAGATGAAATATGGCCACAAATTCTTTGCAGCTCGTCCCATGAAGAGATGGAGTGGGTTTCTCTACGTCTTGAATTGTGGCTGGCTCCTGACTTCGTTCAGCCAAAACACACGGCAGAAGTGACAACGCGCAAACCCAATCTAAGCCTTCAGAGACCTTGCCGCCGCCATGCTTGCTTTCTTGGAGCAAGTCTATTCTGAATAAGCCTGCCCTCTCTTTCCTGTGGGGAAAGAAGCCTGGCCACCCCAAACTTGCCAGCTGTCCCAGGTGAGGCCCCAGACAGAGTGGGCTCATCAGACACTACCGAGGGCAAAGATGAGGTGTCTCCGCTGAGCCTGGCCCAGATCTTCCACCCACAGAACTGAGAGAAAATAAATGATTATTTCGTGTTTTGAGGTGGTGTGTTACCTGGCAAAATCCAGTTTTGTGGCTTCCTTTAGAAATTTTCTGTCTTTCTGCTGAGATTGTAGAAACCTTGAGGGCAGTAACTGCATTTCACGATTTTCGTGACATCTAAAACCCTTAGCACAGGGCTGGGTACAGACCAATACTATGTGAAGGCTTTTTATGTGCTTGAAGCTATTATTGCTCTGTTTGGAAAGACAGAATTTAAAAGTAAAAGAATATCAGAAGGAAAAGTTTAGGCTAACTTACGCGTGTCATAGGGTTCACTGCTCCCCTCTGCCTCCTTTTTTCCCCTGACAAGGGGAAAAGATTTGGTCTTTCTTTAACCACTGGTCTTCAGGATCAGGGGGAACCAGATTTTTTTCATCTATTTTTGTTAGACTCTCAATGGGAAGTAAAGAAGTATCCACTGCTTCAAGAGGTGACGATATAAATAGATAAAGAAAACAACTAAATTTTTCGGAAGTGGGGAGTATTGGCCCAAACTGAATCTTTGAGCTAATGCCCATGGACGTTACCAGGCCTAACAACCAAAGCAGATGAGTTGAAAGCAGGCCAGGGAGAGTCAGAACAATAGCCTGGAATCATCTTGCTTCCTTCCTGATCTGATTCTGCTCTGCTCCTGTTTCCTCCTGGATCCTGACCTCTGGCTTTCTTTCCCATTTACAACCCACTCACTCTTCACTTTGAACTGGCATTGCTATTAAGTATTCCTGGCTTGGGCTGTTAGCAAGTGGTACGGATGATGGCCTAGGTTCACCTTCGGATCTTTCCACTCAGAGTTGCCTTAGATAGGCTGCTATGACCTAATTTTAGCTCCTCATGGAGTGACCATCCAGAGATGCTGCAAGAATGAGCCGAGAGGTGGGGGAGGACCTCACGGACACTGACTCCACATCGGCTGCTCTCCGGTCTTGGAGGTAGTTGGCTAATGGGACAAAGAGAAAGAAGTAAAATATAGTGTTACCATTTAAAAACTGGAGATGTCAAAATTTCCTCAGTGGAATTATTATGTAACATACACAATGCATTTTCTATTGCTGGAGGTTTGTTTGTTTTTTTAAGATCTTTTATTTATTTGTCAGAGAGAGAGTGCAGGATAGTGAGCACAAGCAAGAAGAGTGGCAGGCAGAGGGAGAAGGAGGCTCCCCACTGAGCAAGGAGCCCGATGCCGTCGCGATCCCTGGACCCTGGGATCCTGACCTGAGCCAAAGGCAGCTGCTTAACCAGCTGAGCCACCCAGGCGTCCCTCTCTTACTGGAGTTTAGAGAGGAGCTTCCCAGGCTGTGCTCGCCTTAGAAAACAGCAGGTGTCTGCAGAGCTGTGCCGAGGGCTCCTGCCCCGTGCCCACCAGACGGCTCTGCTTCGTTCAGCTTTCAGTATGGGTGATGCATAGAAGGATTCCGCTGGCTTGGAGAATCCACTGTAAGGCTTGGATGTGAGTTCACACCGTCTTCATTTCTTAAGCCTCGTGTAAGAGCTCCTCATGAGAAACTTGATCAGTAAATGTCTGTTGGCCAACGAACTGAATATCTCTTCACTCTAAGAACAGCAGAGTTACTTTAAAAGCCACGTTGCGACTTTTAATTTTGCAACAAGGTCAAAATAGGATTTGTTCCCTTTATGCTTATTTAAAGATCACCCATGAATCTCTAACGTGATAGTTACTAGAAATACGGGTGGGCAAAGTCAGCAAGTGACAACACTGCCTTTCTGTGTATAAGGCCTCATTAATACTTCAATATTCATCTGAAGACAGAAGGGTATGTGTCCCCCAATCCCCTGACGTCCCATTATGTTTTTGCTTGATTACTGCAGGTGTGCAAAAGTCTTTTCCGTGTGAAGCCACATGTCTCCGCATAGGAGTTTGGGGTTTGGGAGTGCATTTATCAAATGCATGCCAGCTCCTGCAAAACTCCCTAAGAAAATTGTAGAACACCTGCATACTAATGGTTTTTATTGTTGGAATTATTTTATTGCACAATCAAAAACCTACAGTCATATCATGGAAACATGCTATATGACTCCAAGTACAGAAATTGGCTGTGAACTTCACTGCTGACACTTTATTTCTTGTAATTAAACTTTTACTTTTATTTCACCTATTTTATCCCATAAACAGGGCAAGAAAATAAAACATATGGAGGGAACTGCAGGATGTTGTGGTTTATTCCATGTTTTGATATTTTTAGCTGTTCCCACTGAACCTGAAGGCCTGAAACTTGCACTCAAAGTGTTTAAAAAAAATAAATTCATTAGTTAAAGAATATTGAAAAGCTAGCTACATATTTAGGTTGAAATCTTCTCTATTTCCTTGTCTTACAGAAAGTAACAGACCACAGTTGCCTGTGTTTTCTTTCCTCTTCAAAACCACTTCTGCTCCAAAGACCATGAACCTGAACTGAAGAAACGACTCTTTCCTGCTGGCGTGAGATAATTCAGTCTCCATGATGTCTTAATCCTGGGCCTCCCTTAATTGACTTCTAACTGTGCTGAACTGTGGCTGCTAGGAGTTGCAATGTGGATCGCAATTTACAAGGCACTGGAATCGTTTCTCGTCCTCAAATTAGTCCTGAGCTATACTGGAGAAAGATTTAAAAAAAAAAAAAAATGAAGGTTTACCTTGCTGGCTGTCTTGCCATCTCAGGTGAGACTTTCTTACCATCTCAGAATGGATGGTTGCCTTTTAACAACTTAGTTAGGGACAAAAAGGAAAGAGCATTAGGGCTGCCGATACCTTGTCAATTTTGTCTTAATAGAATTGCCTCACGTGGCTTATCTTGTCCAGGGGGATTGAAGAGCTCCTAATGCTCTTAGATATTCATGAGGGGGTGATGATTATTTTGAAGCTCTGTTTTGTAGGGATCCAATATAAGGATCACCTCCTTTTCCCTCCCCATTGATGTCACTGGGATATATTTATTAATTAAGAAGTGTCCTAGATCTTTGCAGCAGGGGAGGAAAAAAGAAGTTATTTTTCCTCTGGCCCTTTATGGCCATTTAACATTTATTTCTACCTATCCTACCTAGGTTCTTCCTTTCCCCCTTGGGACCCCCAACTTGGAAAGCCATGATATGTGCACATATACACACCAGTGGGTAGAGGCCCTCTGTTAACTCTTGGGATAAATATGATACATCAGAGTCCTCAAAGAATTCACAGCCCAACGGGGAGATAGGTACATAAAGGATAGTGATATAATTTAAAAAGATATATGTAAAGAGTGTTTATGGGAGCAGAGAGGAGGGACGCCTGTTACTGGGGCTGGAGGAGTAAAGGGTTGTTTTCTGGAGGAGAGGGCAACTGAATCAGCTCTTTAAGGCTGAGTGGGAATCAGTTCCATGTCACGCTGGAATGAAGATGGGGCATTTGGGGGTAGTTGATCAGGCCAGGAGGTAGATATGAGTGGTCCTCCATGCCATGGCAATGGGCTTGGACCTCAAGTAGAGGATGGGGAGGCTCTTAAACAGGGAGTGAAACTGGTCACATTTGTGCCTCCTGTATGTCATTTAGGCAGCTAGGCACAGGGAGAATTTAAGCACAGCAAAACTAAAGGTGGAGGTCAGACAGGAGGCTGGTACGGTTGTCCAGGACAAAGTCCTAAACTAGGGTAGTGATAGCAACATAGTGAAGGGTTTGACTTGAGAAATAGCTTACAGATTAAATTGGAAGGACTTGGACTAAGTTCATAGAAGGTGACTCCGAGGTTCATTAATTCTTCAGAATGGCCACACAAGTCACTCTGGCTTCGGAGACTGGATCCTTCATTCGAGACCTAAAGATCCTCCATCATGATTGTCTGCCTATAACTTTGTGGAGAGGCTGGCATTAATGTACCAGGGGTTGTGGGTGGGCATTCAGGTATGAAACCCATTTTTATAAGAATTCTGTGAAGTCTGGTCCTTCTCATTCTCAGGAACCTTGGACATTGTGGGATAACTGTGATGGAGAACTGAGGATGAATGGGGCTGGCAAGATTAGGACTAGTTTTCGTTAAGCCTAGGATTTGCATTTCTCCGTGTTTCCTGACTGAGAGCCCTATTTTTTGTCATGGGAATGCCCTTTAGCTCCTAGAATGATTCCTCAGAGCTTTTAGGAGAAAGCCAGCGTCCTGGGCTTAGTACTCAAGATCCTGTAATGGTCTGTCCCCCTCTGTCTTCTTCATTCTCCTCTCCTGCCACTTTCCACAGGTGCATTCTTTCTCTGTGCCTTGCCATTCTTGCCATTTAATAATCATGGACCTTTGCAAATATCATTCCTACTCCTGGAGTTTTGTCCCACAGTTTTCCATCCCAATACCTTTTACTTACCTTCAAAAAGTATCCTGGAAATCTTCCTAGACAATAAGGTAAACTTGAAGGGAAAGAACTGCGTTTATGTGTACCTGAATGTATATTTATTTTTAGTGGTTAGCTCGGTGCTTAGCAAAGAGTTTTGAATGAATATGGGTAGATATTTCTCTTGTTCTATTATCAGGATCAGATTGTCAGGGATTTATAAGTCATAAGAATAACTTAAGATACCCAGCAATAAAACATTTTGGAAAAAAATTAAGTATGTGACAATGATTTTAAAAATGTAAAAACGATCTACCAAAGTATATTATTATTGTAATGAATGCCATGTTTATCTACTCATTCATTTAGCTGATACTTATCTGGCAAAATCTGTGAACAAAGCCAAATAGAACAGATATGGCAAGCTAAGGAGACTTACCTGATTGACGTCCAGATCTTTGGAGTACTAGAAGTTCAGGAATCATATTGAGTGTTTTACTGACCTTTGCCTGTTGTGGAGCACTAAGTGTGGTTGGGATGGCAGAAAGCACTAGGTCTCCTGGAAGGGGATCTGACCTCTGACAAGGTGATGGAGTGAAACACCTCTCTCACTTTCAATGGCCTCACCTGTAAAGCCTGGATAAAGGGACACACCTCCTGGGTTGTTATGCAATTCAGTGAGAGGATGGGAGCTAACGTGGGGGTGGATAATTTGGCACCAGGGCCGGCTTTATGAGCATGTGACCTGTGCAGTTGCATAGGGTCTTATCCTTGACTTAATGCTCTGTTGTCGCCATTTTGAAATTCTCCATAATTAGTGAACAAGAGACCTCACATTTTCATTTTGCTCTGGGTCCCTTAAATTGTGTAGCCAGTTCTGCCGGACACACAATAGTCACATAATAGGACTCTCAAGAGAGCCCTATATTCTTAACCTGAGATTAGAAGGAAAGCTGAGGGGCCACTTCTAATGAGCGCTAGGCTTTGATGATACCTTCACTTTGCTCTTCCACCGAAGGCATGCTGTTGCTCCTTCTATTCTCATACCTGCTTCCTGAGGAGTATATAGATTTTTCAATTCTGCCATCCACTTTTTCTCATTTAGTTAAGAAATCCATACTGAGATCATTCTTTTATCTTAACTACTATTTTTTATCCCCCACCTGCCCCCTCTCCCTACCAAGATAAACACATTGGCCACCAGCTCTACAGAAAATAAAAAATGCAAATTCCTTTTTGATTCCATCAAGTTTCGAGTTGCAGGGTTTTTGGTTTTTTGGAATTTTTTTCGGTGCTCAAATACTTTAGAAAATGTAATTTTTTTTTTTTTTTAACTAAGTCACTGAGGTAGTTTGAGTTTTGGCATCTACCATATAACTTTAAGATTTTAATATCTTTGTTGACCATAAACTGACTGTGAGTTTTGCTCTGATGAGAATTACTTGTGCCTGAAAGCTACACTGGGTTGAAACATTCTACCACGGTAATCCCTATGGATTAGAGCATATTGAAGTACAACCATGGGAAACAGAATGCTTCTTTTAAACCACTGAGCCAACAAATGAGGTCATTTGATGCTGAGAGACTGTGAATGTCCACAGAGGGGTTAGCTCACTGGTAACATTAAGCTGGTTTGGGCTGACCTCTCCCTTAGTTGGTGGTAGGAATACCAGGATTTTTTTTTTTTTTTTGTAATCATTCCCTGTTTGCTTTTTGTCCTTCCAAGTTACAAGCTATAAAATAGACTAAAAGGTGGTTGAATCTCCACATAGTTAAAACTAAGTCAACTTTGTACAGACTATTTCCTTTTGAATTTGCTGTCTAAATGCCTCAGGAGCATGTTAAAAATGGCAACGTGTCAGGCATTTTAAATGGGGACGCTTTCAGGTGTATCTCTAAATGACAATTCAGGAAAACTTACTTTGTATTTCCCCCAAATGCTGAGACGGAGAACTGAATGAAAAGAAAAATGGGAAAACAAAACAAATTGGAATCATGCCTGGCTTGTTTACTTTAGGAAATCTCTTAACACTCATTTTAATCAATTGAAAAGAGATGGTTCATCAGATCATAGAATTTTAGAGCTGAAAGGAGCCTCGGAGATTATCTCATCTGACTCTCTCATTTTATGGATGAGGAAACTGGGACCCAGTGAGGGGAAGACCGCTTTCTAGCATTCCACGGCTAATTGGCAGCTGGGCAGAGAACTGAAGTCACCACATGCCCAGCCTGGTGTTTTTTTTTCCAGCCTGAATTGCTGCTTCATTTTCATACCAATTTAAAGTCTTTATATATTTCCAAATTAAAAAGACTTATAAAAGTAATTTAGTGAACGTAGGAAGAATATGCTTTTCAGTCGAGTGAGAGCTTTCAAGTATGTTTCCGAATATCGACTGGTACTGGATATAAAGCAGTTTTGTACCTAGTAGACATTCAGTAAGTATTTGTAGATTGATAGAACTGCTCAGAAAAAGTTTTTTTATTTAAAAAAACCCACAAAACCCTAAACCCATATGTTTAACGTTCCATAAGGGAAAATGCTTATGTCTAATATCAGAGGAAATAAGTCCTTCTCCCAATAAAATCCTAAATGCAATTTCAGATGTTCTTTCCCAAAACAAAAAGAAACCTAACATGGTAAGATATTCACAGACTTTCCCAAGGTTGCTTATCAATAAGGTGGACCATATAATTTTTTGTCCAAACTGGGTCACTTTGAGTGAAAGGAGACATTGTAAATATTTCTGTTGAGGCCGTAAGTATAAACTGGGACTTTCCAGGGCAACTAGGACACAGGGATCGCCTCGCCTGTGATACGATAAAAAGTTTACATCCATTCAGTATTTACTATGTGCTAGGCAAGGCCTCAGGGATTTCTAGACTTCAGTGTCTCTTTTGCTGGTTGAGCAGGTAAAGTCTTCAGAGACATTATATTATGAGGTTTAAATATATTAAAAGTCAGAAGTGTGGGATCACATCATTTTTATTCCCTACAATGAAAGGTGCAGAAATCTTTTCTCTTTCTCTAGGTAGAAAACAGTGGAGGCTTTCTGAGTGACTCTCCCCTCCCCCACCCCCACTCTCTACCTCCTTCCATCTCCAACTCTCCCACCCCCTCCCAAATTTCTTACACAAGTCCCTCTTTCTGAGACTTCTTTGAGTGGCAAGATTCAAATAGGATTACTCAGTGTTGAATATTTTTTGGAAAACAGCTTCCCGGTGAGGAAGGTTTCTTTGTCCTGACAAGATAGGTTGCTGCTGAATTTGCTTTTCTCACTTTTAGTTGGTTTTATAATGGGGCTGTTGAAAGCAATGAACGGTTTAGAAAAATACCCTTGGTGCGGTGAAATAGGGACCATTTCCAAAGCTTGTTCAAAATCTGATTACATTAGCAATTTCTCAAATCCATTGTATTAGCTTTGTAATTTGCTTCCATGACCCACAGAATCTATTGACTCAGACAATGACTTTTTTTTTTAAAGGAAGAGAAAAGTCCTCTCTCTGGAAAAGTACAAACTTTGAAGAACTTGAAAACAATAGATTTCTAGATTGTTTGAAAGGTAAGATCCAAATCTACCCAATTTGCTTGTCATTGTTTGTGGTGCCTCTGTAGGGAACTGGGAGGGATGCCGTGATAACTTTTATATTTTAGACAGTGCTTTAAGGAGTCTCTGCAGGCTGTGCTCCTAGACCATCTTTCTACAGGGAGGAAGAAACCTTGACAGTTGGAAATAGCTAATATGCTCGGGGCGCCTGGGTGGCTCAGTTGGTTGGGCAACTGCCTTCGGCTCAGGTCATGATCCCAGAGTCCCGGGATCGAGTCTCACATCGGGCTCCCGGCTCCACGGGGAGTCTGCTTTGCCTTCTGACCTTCTCCCCTCTCATGCTCTCTCTCACTCTCTCTCTCTCTCAAATAAATAAATAAAATCTTAAAAAAAAAAAAAAAGAAATATCTAGTATGCTTATCAAAGTTTAAGCATGGGCCCGGACCTTGAACTCAGTGCTTTCCTAATATTTTCCCACTTCATCTTCACAGAAGTCCTATGAGAATGTCAACCATAATTTGCCCTCGTTTGCAGGTGAGAAAGCAGAGGCTTCACCCGGAACTGGTATAGTTGTGATTTACAGGCAGTTTTGTTTGGTTCTAAGTGCTGTACCTCTGGGCCCTTAACTCTGCCGGGCCACGTTACCTGGACTCTCACGGACTTATCCCAATACCGATAGGATTTTCTCTGTTGAAAGCCAGCCACCCCCTTATGAAAACCAGAAGATCTGCCATGCTGCTAGGAGTTGAATTGTGTCCCATCCCCAAAGAATATGTTGAAGTCCTAAATCCCAATACCTCAGAATGTGACCTTATTTGGAAATAAGGTCTTTTAAGAGAGAATCAAGTTAAAGTGAGGTTGTTAGCGTGGGTCCTCATCTGATTCGACTGGGTGCTCTTATTAAAAGGGGGAATTTGGACACCAACAGAGGCAAGACAATGTGAAGAGGAGCAGGAAGAAGACAGTCATCCGTAAGCCAAAGCTACAAGCAGTCTACAGGGAGAGAGGCCTGGAACAGAGCCTTCCCTAGAGCCTCTGGTGAGAGCATGTCCCGGCAACTTTCTAGATTCCAGACTTCTGGCCTCCAGAGCTGCGAGACGATAAATTTCTACTGTTGTTCTGAAGCACCCAGTTTGTGGTGCTTTGTTAGAGCAGCCTTAGCCATACATGTTTCCCCATATTTGAGCTGGTGGGGACTTGATCTTGAGTGACCTGCGATGTCTGGTCTTTTTCCTGACTGTGGCCAGCGCAAGGAGCAGGGAGAGACAGGGCCGGGCCCGAAGCGCCTGAAATGCGGCCCCAGCCCGTAGAACCCATCTCTGGGCTTCAGGACTGAGCCCCTGCTTCTGCCACCGACAGTGGGGGGAGGGCGCGGTGGTGGCCCATGTGGTGGCTCTGATCGCCCACTTCTTCGATGCACGCTGTGTGGTTCCAAGCAGACTCCTTTTTCTCTCTTTCCTACCCCCGGTGGGAGAATGATTTGTCATGGCTCTTGAATAATGCACACAGTGATGATTTCTTAATAACTTAAAAGCCCTTATGCTGGGGTGAGGAGAAAGAAAACATGTCCCACCCCCTACGAAGGGAGAACAAAAGCCTTCATTCAAATCCTCCCAAGGAGGACCCTTGGAACTGGCAGGCCAGCCCCGATCCCCAGCTTCTGGGGGAAGCCACCTGATTCTCTCGCACTCCCCACTCCCTCTAAGTGCAGCCAGAAACACAACTCTCCTATTAGCTAGAAATAATAAAATGCTCAATAAACCCCAAATGATGAAGGCCCAGCCAGGAAACTTTTAAACACTCATGTTTACAGCACACCTGGCGACTATTTTTACAGTAACGTATAAAATATGCCCTTTTAAATCGCCCAGAATTGGTGGCACAGCCCATTTATGCCCTTTAAGCTGTAAGCTGGAGTTGGCAGAGTTTATAAACTCCTTATAACCCTTCTCTATAATGTAAAGTAGAGAATAAAAAGAGTGGTTTGACAAGCTGTAGAGGTCAAAACACACAGCTTCTGTTTCTTGTCTGAAGAAGAGAAAGCTGAAGGGAGACCAAGTGTCTTTATGGGGTTGCTTTGGCCCAGAGGAAAAAGCCTGTAAAGAGGACTTGAATCAGATAAATTCCATCTTCTCTGTGATTTCTACTGTCGCGCTGAGGACAGACTCTCAAAGAAGAACACATTTTTTGAACAAGGTGTCAGAGCAGCGGTAACCCCCTTGGGGTTGGCCTATCGCCACCCCAATATGCCAGGTGGTGATCTGTAGCGTTTCTCTCCAGGTATGTGTTTCCCCTGTAGACTTGTAAATGTCCGGGGGGCCTTTCCTGATGCCGCGACCTCCCACACTCAGGCCACGCCTCCCCGCATTCCATCCTCTGCACCCCCGCACCTCCGCCGCACCCCTTGGCCCCCCTCAAGTCCTTCAGCTGTCAGTTACAGTCAGAGAGCCCTGCAGCTTGCTGGGCACCTACTGCCCCCCACATTCTTCTCTCTTTCCTCTCTGGAGTCCTCACGGTCTGTCTCTAATGGCAAAATGTATTTTCCTGAACCTTCTGTCTCAGGTTGGGTCCCGGGAAACAAACTCAGCGGTGGAGCCTGGGACTTTGTGCCCCCGGGGCCAGGTCCCGTGGGGAGGAAAGGAAGAAGGATGAGGTCAAGGGAGAAGTAATCGATGATGCAGTCGAAGCAAAGGTCTTCGGGGACCCTGTGTGGAGCCTGTCGCCTGGAGCAGCCGGGTCTCCGTAAACCTTTCTCAAAGGGCACCAGAGGCTGGCTGGCCCCGTGGGAGGGACATGGTCTTGGGTAAGGAAGCTCCCTGTGACTAAGGGTGGCTGTCACTTGGGGAGGGACTCAGCCAAGAACCTTTGGCTACCAGCAAGCCTAGCAGCTGGGGAATGAGTGTTGGGTCTTTGCAGGGTGGATCTGGGTGGGGGCCCCTGTGCTCACTACACCCTCATTGTAGAATTCCCATCTGAGGAAAACAAGACCTTATAGAGAAATAAAGGCTGCACGTAAGGTTAGGAGGAATCTCACATCTATTTTTTACATTTACTGAAATATAACAACAAAACACATATTATCTATGCTAGTTTACATAGCTTAAATCAGTAATAATTAATGCTCTATAATTATTATTTCTTTCTTTTCCCCATTAATTATACTATATATTATATAATTACATATAATTATCTATATTTAATTATATAGTATATTTATATATCATAACTTATATATGCTATAATTAAAATAATTAATATTAATAAAATACTTACAAATGTGTTTTTTTCTGTTACGAGTAACATATTAATAATTGCCATTAACTGAGCACATACTATATTGCAGATACTTACTATTTTATTCAATTTTCATAAGATCCAATAAGAAAGATACCATTATCCCCACTATGGTTGAGGAAGGCAAGCTTTTTTTTTATTGAATTCAATTAATTAACATATATTATTTGCTTCAGGGGTACAGGTCTATGATTCATGAGTCTTATATAATTTCCAGTGCTCATTACAACACATACTCTCCCCAATGTCCATCACCCAGTTACCCCATCCCTCCACTGCCCCCCCCACCACTCCAGCAACCCTCAGTTTGTTTCCTATGATTAAGAGTCTCTTATGGTTTGTCTCCTTCTCTGGTTTCATCTTCTTTCATTTTTTTCCTCTCTTCCCCTATGATCCTGTGCCTTATTTCTCAAATTCCACATATCAGTGAGATCATATGATAATTGTTTTTCTCTGGTTGACTTATTTTGCTTAGTGTAATACCCTCTGGTTCCATCCACGTTGTTGCAAATGGCAAGATTTCTTTTTTTTTTTTTTTTTTGATGGCTGAGTAGTACCCACTGTATATATACCACATCTTTATCCATTCATCTGTCAGTGGACATCTGGGCTCTTTCCATAGTTTGGTTATTGTGGACATTGCAGCTATAAACACTGGGGTGCATGTGCCCCTTCAGATCACTACATTTGTATCTTTGGGGTAAATACCCGGTAGTGCAATTGCTGGGTCGTAGGGTAGCTCTATTTTCAACTTTTTGAGAAATCTCCATACTGTTCTCCAGAGAAGGCAAGCTTTTTTTTTCAAAGTTTTGTTTGTGTATTTAAGAGAGAGAGCACGGGGACAGGGGACGGGCAGAGGGAGAGGGAAAGAGAAACTCAAACAGACTCCGTGCTGAGCTTGGAGCCCCATGTAGGGCTCGATCTCATGACCCTGAGATCATGACCTGAACTGAAATGAAGAGTCAGATGCTTAACCAACTATGCCAGGCGCCCCAGGAAAACAAGCTTTAAAGAGAACAAATTATTGTCCAATTCACATATAAATGTCAGAACTGGGCTGTGAACCCAGCGGACCCTGGAAGCTCTTTTTTTTTTCTTTTTTTTTTAGAGGAGGGCACAGGAGGGGCAGAGGAAAAGGGAGAGAGACAGAATCTGAAGCAGGCTCCCCATGGAGCCTGATGCAAGGCTGGAGCCCACAACCCTGAGATCATGACCTGAGCCAAAACCAAGAGTCCTACTCAGTGGGTTACTGAGCCACCTAGGCGCCCTGAAGCTCTACTCTTTTAACTCTACCATGTTGCATTTTAACCTAATAAATAGCTTATTTTCCTTTTTGGTTCTCACTCCAGATATCCAATGCCTCTCTGAGTTTTGTTTTCCTTGCTAGTTGTGGAAATCTGTTCCTGAAGTCTGACTATAGTCCCAGAAATAAAGCCACGGAAGAGAGAGGGAGCCTAAACTGACCCTCACTGGAGAAGCTGGATGGGCGGTCCTTAGAGAGCCCCTCCTCACTCCTCCGCTGGAGCCCGGGCTACAGGGCCCCCACCCCTCATCTGTCCCCTGATGCAGAGCAGTGTCCTTTGGCTTCTCTGCAGTGCCCTGAATCTAAGGAGGCTTCACTCCCACAACCTCAGTCTCTCCCCCACCGTCCTCTTCCCCTTCCAGTGCCCGGTGTTTTTTTTTGTAGTTCTTAATAGAAATGACTATTGATGTCCTCAAATTCAGATCTACAATCCTCATGGCAACAGAAAGAGACTAGATAGATGCAGTCCTACCTCTTAGACTTTCAGGCACGGGGAAGAGAGATGGGGAAGGGAGCACTATATGTGTAATGATTGAAAGACCCGTCTTCATGAGTCCTTTTACGGAGCATGTTTCACATCGAAAACCTGGTTTGGTCAAGACCAGAACTTCCTGGAGTTGGAGGCTTCAGGTAGAAAAAAATTCCCCATTTCATCATTTCAGAAATTTGAAGTTAAATGGAGCCAAATCTCTGCCTCTCTGTTTCTCCCTCTGTTTCTCTCTCTCTCTCTCTACACACACACACACACACACACACACACACACACACACACACACGGTCTGTATCTGTACAATATCTAGGTATATAATTTGTAAAATTACAAATCTATATATAAATATAGATTCCACATAAATATAAATCTATATATGCGATTTGTAAAATTATAACAAAAGGAATCTTATCCAGCTGGCTTTATCCAACTTAAAATGTGCCATGTGGGCTTTAGAGAAGAAATCAGGATGAGATGCTTAGCTGAGGCCTTTTTTTATACTAGAATAGTGGAATTAAAATCTCATTTTTTTGAAATGAAAAAAGGATAGATTTTCATCTGTCTGAGATAATTTAATATAACCTACCTGGAGGCAGAGGAGAATGGAGCGAATAATTCTTCTAGTCATTTCTTGCTCTATAATTATATTTTCAGAGGGAGAGAATAAAGATTCCTGCTGCTCCACACGTTATTATACATTTTGAGGAGGATTCGGAATTTAATATTTGTCATTCAGCCACTTTCCTAATTTTATGTCTAATTAGCCAAGAAATTGAAGTTTCGAAAACATTCTTGATTTGCCAAATTCCCATATGTATTTCAATTCAACAAACATTTAGTATGTTCCTTCTAGGTGCACAGCACTTTGTTGGGGAACCAAGGAAAGAGGCTGAAGGAGGAGGGCATGGGCTAGTCTTTGCATGTCCAGAGTCCAGTGAGGAAGGAGGACGATTTGAAGTGAGTCGCTAAGTTAGGGCTATTGTCATCTAACAGAAATTCAGAGGTGGGCTCAGTGCATTCTGTGGAGGTGGGAGGAACATTGAGGAAGCTTCTCAAGGAGCTGATGTTGGGACTGGGCCGGGGGGTCAGCAGAACCTCACACAGGGTGCCTGAAGGGAGGGATTAAGGAAGGATCGAGGGAGAGAAGGAAAGAGGGAGGGAAGGAAGGGGGGAGGGGAAAGAAGGAAAGAAGGGAAAGAAGGAGGGAGGGATGGAAAAAAAGAAGATGAGAGGAAGGAAAGAAGACAGGCAGCAAGGAAAGTTTCTTTGAGCCACTTCTCCACGGAGACCTTCCCCTGGCTATTGTGACTAATGTTCGTCTATCGTGTCTACTCTGTAGAATCTGAGGGCTCAAGCATGAAAGGCCCCAGGCTCTGCTGGCTTCTTCAATTCCTAAAACTGCCCTGTCATTGCTTCCCACCTGCACTGCCTATAAGGAGGGAGCACAGGACCCTGCCCTCCCAGCCTATCCAGGTGTTTGTGTGTGAGGGCTGTCCCGCATGCCGCAGGCTCATCGCCCCCTAAACAGCATGCTACCTCGCAGGAACCCCAGCACTGCGGTGAATTCCCACAGAGAATGTTCTCCTTCTCTCAAGACTGCTTTGTCTTCCGAATCTCCCAAAATAATAGTACTGTTTCTCTCAAAACTGCTATTTCCATAGAGATGAATCTTTCCTCCCACATTTGTCTTATTTTGCAGGACATTGTTAAAAATATCTTTTCATAATTAAATAATAGCTTTTATTTCTCCCTTTCACAAATTTGACTCTCCCGGGTATTATAATGCAGCAAAGAAGGACGAATGCTTTGTGGGGTTTGTTGCAAACAGCCAGGAGACCGCAGCCCCATTCTCAAAGCCAGCACTCATTTCCCTGTGAAGCCATGAATTTGAACTTCAATGCAGTTCACCTCCCTGTGGCTTCCTAGCCACCGTCCCCTTCCCCCCCCCCCCGTCCCCCCCCCCCGCCTCCTCCCCTGGTGCTCAGACACGCCCTCTAGCCTCCAGCCAGGTGCCAACTAATCCTTTTAAGCTGTGAATCTTCAACTGAAAATGTTGCCTTCTCTAGAGACACTTTGTAATGGTGGAATCACAGGCACTGTAACGGGCCTAAGTTGAATCATCATGGTCGTGAAGGAGCTGCTGGCCTCATGGCTGGCTGAGAGCTCCTGGGACTTGTCCATGAGGAGCCTTAGCCCGCATTTCCCGAAGGTGGTGGGAACTGCCTTTTCCACACCCACAAATACCTGTCAAAAATGTTTGGGCTTTTTAACTTCTAGGTACTGATTATTGGTGACCTCCTTGAATGAATCCTGTCCCCCACTTTTCTTGGGTCTCCACATACACAGGTATCTAAGACCCTGCTTCTTAGTTTCAGACAAAATGGAGGCTCTTAAGCTATGACTTTCCTCACCATTCTGTTTCTCTACTTCAGAACATCAGTCTCTGTGTCCATCTGAGCATTCGTCATGCACCTCCGCCTCCTTTACCCAAAGCGAGCCCATTTCCCTGTGTTCTAGATTCCACCTTGTGCTTTTTGTTTCCCAGAGTTCTCTCTCTCCCTTGCCTGTAACTTCAAAGTGCTCCTTTCTCTGTTCATGGGAGTCCTTGGCATCACACAATGAACAAATCCTTCTTACCTGAGAACCTGACTTCCTCTCTATCTTCAACTCGTGACAAGCTGGTGTTCTTCCGCCCATTTCTCTTATTCCTTCCTGGGCTCTCTCATTTACTCCTGGAGCTTAAAATCCATCTTTCTGCTGTTGACTATGAGCCCACATCTCCCACTCAGACCTCTCCCCTATGCCCTAGACATGTATGTTCAGATGTGTGATGGGCATGTACACCAAGCCAATCCAGACACCTCAGATTTGCTCCTTCCCAAAGTGTGTCTCCCCCCATTCAATTCCCTTCACCTTACTCTCTCTCATGTATTTTCCTAAAGGTGCCCGGTACCACTACACATTCACAGGACTCCTGGATTCTTCCCTGCCTTCACCCCACACAGCTAATTGAATGATGAGTCTTATCAGTTTTACCAGCCCCATGGGTCCATGCTCTCTTCTACTTCCTAGAGTCTCTGCCTTATCCAGATACCCATCAGTTCTTATATGAACTCTTCATGCTGCTTCCCATTTCTGATCTTGCCTCTCGCCACCCCTCTACCACAAACACCATCCATCCTCCTCAAATCTGAACATGTCAATGCTCAGAATTCTTCAAGGTCCTTCTTGGCTTAGAACAGGGAAAACTATGGCCCATGGGCCAAATTTACCCCATTTTCTGTTTCTGTGCAAACAAAACTTGTGTATAGACTCGACTCTTCCATTGCATGAAAGTAGCCATAAACCATGAAGAAGACTTGAGTATCTGTGAAAGAGAGTATAGGGTCTGAAAAACCTAGGCTATTTCCTGTCTGACCCTTTACAGAAAAAATTTGTTGGCCCCTGGCTAAGAGGATTAACCCAACCTTCTTATCGTAGCACAAAATGTCTTCCAAAATATGTTCTCTCTCTGCCTGTCCAGATTCATGTTCTTTAACTTTCTCTGTAATAGAAAGCAATGTTGGATTTTTGTTTGTTTGTTTGTTTTTTACATAAGGTTATGCAACATCATGATAATAGATGGGATGGATATCCATGATACCTGGATTGAATCCTGGCCTTGTCACTGATTATCTGTGTGATCTTGGGCAAATTACTTAACCTTTTTATGGCTTAGTTTCCCCATATGCAAAATGGAAGGTCCTGAATCAAACTTTTCCTAATTTAGAGAACTTTGGAAGCTTTTTATTTGTCCCTAATATAGAGCTAACGAGATTGTCTTTTGGGTGATAGTTCATGGCAGTAAGCTGTACCAAAATGTATTTTCGAGAGCAGTGTTAAACATATTAAAATATTCTCACTTGAATAAATCAACTTTCTCATATCGACTGACTTATCTGACATTTGGTAGGAACAAAAATTCACCTGTCAATGAGAAAGGCAAAGAAGTGAGAAAAAAAGGGGAGTATTTTTGAGGAATTTTAAAATTTATTGGAAAAAAGAAAGGCTCCCTCTTTAAAAAAAAACAAACAGTTATTCCACCCTGTGTGTGAGTGGTACGTAAACTGAGAAGGACCATGTACACATAAACTGTTACGTTTAGACTGAGTGCTCACCCTTATCTGATTCTCTTCATCTAATTTCTGGGAGAATGATAACTTCTTGCCCTTTTATAGTTAGGTAAGATCTTGTGACTAGTTTGGCCAATAAGCTGGAACATTCATTACTTCCTGGTTGAAGCACTGAATTACTGGTGAGAGACTAGCACTTTCTTCCCATGCTGGATAGAACAAGGAGGACAATATTCCAGATGGTACATCGGCAAGGTGGTGGCACCTCTCTTGGTCTGGATTACTGAGTCGCTATATGGGGCCAAGTTGCTCTGGAGTGTTGCCTGGATCCACAATAGATTTTTTGACGGTGGGCCATGAACTTCAACTGGATTCAATCATAGAGATTTGGGGTTTGTTTGTTATTGCACATAACCTAGCCTCTCCTGGATTATGGTTCTATAAGAGAATAATGCCTTTTTCTCCCTTCAAGCTCTTAGACAGCAGAATTAAGTGGATACCCTGGTGGGTAGAGCAGGTTTCCAGTACTAATCTTGTGTGGGGCACTGGAAGGAGCCGTTGTATTGTTCTATGCCGATGAGGAAGGGACACCCCTTTGTGATCGACTCCTGGTTGTTTTCCCTCTTTTAATTAGCAGTTTTTGTTATTGTACTTGGGAGGCGAAGCTTTAGGAGCAAAGGCCATGGCTTTAATGATAAATGCCTCCTCAAACATTCCTAACCTGAAAATAAAATAACATAAAACCTCTCAAATGAATGTGGGAGCAAGCTGCAAATGTCAATTCTGCCATTGTATGGATTTAAAATCAAATGTAAACAATGTTTGAGGAAACACTGACCTGAATCAAGTCTTTTTTTTCACACTAGTAATTAGTTCTCCAGCAGCAGGCTCAGGCTGAAAACTGGGTCAGTGCCCCTTTCCCCTAGGAAGCCGAGAAAATTCTCACTGCAGCCAGATCACAAGACAAGGCCCCTGGGGGTGTTGTCTGCCGTGGTTGCCTCTCGGCCCACTTCTGGTAAAGGGCAGGTTTCTTGGCAAATGTCCCCTACCTTGATTTGCAGGGAGTGGATAGAAATTCTTTCTTTCTTCAGTGTGGACAGTAACAGAGTAGAGAGGCTTGAGTAGGGATGATGGAGGTTAACATTCTAGAAATCGGATGACGGACTTAACCAACATTGGGGCTATTGGAACTGAAAAGATATTTTAACTAAAGAGAAAGGTAAATGGCCACAGTGTTATGTACCTTTGCTCATACTCTGGAGCACAGTACAACTATGAAGTCGAATGATCTGAGGGTTGCTTATTTTGATTTTTATTCTGCAGCTTCCTCAAGAATCAGAACTTTTGATAATGCGTTTTTGATTCATAAGACAATGGCATAAGGTTGGTTGTTTTTTGAAAAATTTGAGACTGAATGGCTGGTTTACGTTTCCCACAGTGAGCATCATCTCTTTAAGTCCAAGAAACAGATACCAAATTGGTACAAACTGGTACAAACCAGTTAATATATGAGAGCTTTAACCTCCGGAGCTCTTACTCAGAACTCAAAAATTTGGACATGTACTTGTGACCATCTGTGCCATTTCCAAGTTTATTTGAGAGCCTTTGGTCAGGAAAACGTTTTCAGATCCTCAAGATTATCTTCTATGCTTCAAATTCACAGAACTAAAAGAAAGTAAGACTCTACCTAATGAGGTGGAAAAATCACTTAAAAATCAGATAAATACCAAAGACTTCAGTATTAACAATTTATTATTATAGTATTCACTAACCTTAGGCAGGCTGGATATAAATGTTCTCTAAAGTGCTAAGTAGAAAGAATATAATGATTTCAGTTTAATTCCCTGTTGCACTGAAGTCCATTCTGGAAAGAAAAAATAAAAACCATCAATGTACATTATATTAAAGGTCTGAGTCTCAAAAGGAACTCTAATCTTTAGCTGGGAAAACAAAGTATTCGAAAATGCATCCTGAATCTAATGAAACTTCATCGCTCTGGAACAAGTCTGCTGTTATCAATGGCCAGTTCCTCTGTTCTGACAGTAAATTAAAATTCCATTCTTCGCCTTAACAAAAAAAAAAAAAAAATGAATAAGAAGAATAAGAAATTTAAATGACTTTGCCGAATCAATTCTTTGGCTTGCTTTTCATATCTTCTTCCTTTATTGAGGCCTTAAATCTGATATCCTTCAAATAGGCAGGACAGAGAAGCAAATGGCTCTTACCTGTCTGCTCCCCTTTCTCTCTCCTGATGCTTCTGGTCTTTATTCATCATTTTTTTCAGGTCATTACATCCCTTCTGGATTAATTTCTTTAATATCCCATTGGCCGGGCTGCCAAAACTCATTTCTTCATTACTGTTCTTTGCTTAAGGGTAGCGGTTGTTGAATCCTCTACCACATTCCCTTTGATCTGCCTTAGATTTTTTTTTTTCATAACGTCTATTTCTTTTTCCCTCTTTGTTTATCCCAGTGGCAGAAAAAGAGGATTAATTATTTCTACGAAGCCGGCACTTCTCTTTGTGTCAAAGTGCTGGCAAACAACATATTTATCTCAAAAAAGAGCATTTCTCCATTGGCTGCGATTGGGGCTTCCATACACTGGATGTTGGATTCACTGAGGGCAAGGTCTGTGTTTGAGGATTCTCTTGGCAGAGCCAGTCAAACAGTGACAAGTGTCTGCAGGCCGAAGTCCAACTCCTTAATAAGTTTCCTTGTTGCTAACCATGCATGCCTCCAAACCCATTCTGGAATAATCTTTCTGAAATACAAATGAGATCTGTTATTTCTTGGCCCTAAACATTTCATAGGCTCTCCAAGGTCTTCAGAAGAAACCCAAACTCTTCAGAATTGCATGATTAAAAACACTGTTTTTCTCCACCTTACTTCTTATCCTCCCATTCTTCCCACAATCTGTTATATTCCAGCCCTACTGAAATAGACGGGTTTCCATCTCTGGCCTTTTGAACCTGTTAGTCTCTCCTTTGGGAATGCCCTCCCCTTCTTTACTATTTTGCAAAGTCCTCACACTTTTTAGGACTCAGTCCAAGGTCAGCCGCTCTCTGAACCTTCTATTTGCCCAGGACCCACAGAGCCACTGTCCCCATAGCACTTTATGTTCTAGTCTGGTGTGCTCACGACATTTCATCTGAGTACTTACTTCCCTGGATCATCCACTGGGTTTTGAGCTGTATGAGAACAGGATCTCTGACTTATTTAGCTTTTGGATTTCCATGCCCTATTAAAGAGCTAGTATTATTATAGTGGTTCAAAAATATTACATGCTTAGATGAATGAATGAACGAATGAGTGGATAATAAAATAACTCAATATTTCTCATTAGTTGCATGGCGTAAATTATAAATCACTCTAGCTTTCTTTTTCTTTTTGGTTGGCAATAAGAATATTCCCACATGCATGTATTTAGTAGTTGTTACTGCTGTTATTCTAATTAATTGACGCATATTTTGAATAATATGAATTGATAATATATACAGCCTGAATTTATCAGGAAAGTATGGCTTTCTTTTTAATAATTTTATATAGTTTCTCATCCTTTTTCTTGGTAAGCCACCCTTCTGTTGGTTTTCTGTAGAGTAAATAAGATTTGGACCTGTTCGCATCAGGAATGTCGTCTTTTCTTCTAAATTCTAAAGAAAAATTGCATCAGTGGTTTGAATTTATCAAAATAGCATTGAATTAAAAATTGGGGTCATATTATACATACACAATTGTTTTCCTACATTTCCTATATTTCGTTTTATTGTTTTGTTGTGAGCATTATACCATGGTATTAAATATTTTAGGTAAGTATAATTATTGACTGCATAATACATCATTTTTTGGTTGTACTCTTTCTTCATTTCTATAGTCATCACTTACTGCAGTATTATTGCATTATGTGTGTGTAATGCATATACTTTTGTTTATATATTTGTATGCTTGTACCGTATCACAGTGTAAAACGTATTTCTTATTATGAATTAAGCTCTAAAAAGTCTGAGAGCCAATGGCTTCCTTACAGGAGAGTTCTGAGACTACCTATTTCTCTTTAATATTTTTTCTTACAGGAGAAAATCAGGTTAAGATGAACTTTAAGAAAGGCAACTTTGAAAGGTTTAACAAATACAAAATTTGTGAGTAGAAGTTAGAATAGTCCTACCGTAGAATTAAGTGAAGAAAGTCCTACCAGAGGAGAGTCAAACATGTGATAGATAAACATATTATTTTCCTTGTGTGACTTATGGGAGCCATACTCATTATTTTTAACTTCACTTGCTCTACCTACATTAGGCCTCCTGTCATCTTCTACCGTCCTGCGCCTGTCCCTGTGCCATTTACTACAGCAGATCGGGGACCCCTCAAATGAGGAGCCCAAGGCTATAGACTCAGTTCAACACGGTCAAGTGTTATTTCTACCTTTGGCCAGCTAGCCTGGGCCCTCTGCTGTCCTTCCCACCGTGCTCTATGTATCATCAAAACTGAGGCATATCTTAGGAGTGAAGTTTCAGTTAAGGAAATCAGGGTAGCGGTCCCCACTTTTAAAAAGTCCATCCTCCCTTCCTGCACAGCAGTAGTCTTCTTGATTCAGAAGATGGAGATCTTTCAGAACCTTGCATCTTATTTTCCTGCATTAACACCTAGCACATCTCACAAACATGGGGCCTGGTAAGTCTTCTTGTGTAAGTTTTCCATAATTCATCTTTGTGATTCACCATTTCTAATGTTAGTAATTTACAGTAATGAGCCATGAGCTGACACCCAGTCTGGGTGAGACAGAGGCAACGTTCAATCCACAACAAGTGGCAAAGAGTACTTGAGGGATACATTCTCTGCATTCTGAAAGCATCTTAATGATCCTAAGTGCTTTAGATGTTTAGAGGAAGTTCAAAGGCACTGAATCAATTGTACATCATTAAAAGAAAACAATATACAAAACTCGGGAGCTGGAAGAATGGTATCTATTTTTCTGTTTCAGAGACTTCAGAGACTGAGGAGGTAGAAGGGTGGGAGACTGTTGAAGTAATGCTTTTGTTCCCTGAAAGAACGGGGTAAATGCATGTTTCCTTATGTGTTCGTGGCTGGGTTCCAAATGGGCCTGAGTAAGGATGAGTGAGTTCAGGCATGTTGCGGAATCATGGAAACTATTGAGCTATTGCTTTTTTCCAGATGTCTTTCATTCAGCAAAATGCCAAACTTGTTAGCTGAACACTGCCTCATATTTAATTTTTCAGTTGATTCATATATGTGGCAGGATGGAATTTACATGTTTCCAAAGATTTTTACATTTTTTACAATGCGGGTAGTTGGGTAACTTTGGAACTGGGTCTCTTGTAACAGATTACTTATTTTGTGATAACAAGAATGACAAATATATAGATATTAGAATATAAATATTATCACCATGCAGATGGACACCCTCAGTTCACAAGGTCAATTTCTTAATATAAGAACACAAGCCATTAATTTGATGAATTGCATTTTCCTTTCTCTCAGAGTAGGCTTTTTCATATGAATCCATTATTGAATAGGGGAGAGAATTCTAGTGCCAGCAAACTCCTGCCGGTTGTTTTAGATTCATATTTATGTTTTCCTCTAGTACCCACAGAAGGCAGCAAAATGTCTACAGTGGGAGAAACATGGCCATTGGCTGCAGACAGTACTGGGTTTGAATCTTGGCCTTGCCACTGATTGGTTGAGTGTCCCTGAGCAAATCATTTCACTTCTTTAAGACTTACCTTTCCTCCCTTGTGGAAAGAGCATGGTAGGGTTCCTGGTTGTGCTCTTGTGAAGAATTAAATGTACGTGCAAAATGTTAAACATAAGGCCTTCTGGAAATTGTAGCAATTGGCTCAGAGATGCTGCCCTCCTGACTCCCCTCAGTTGACGGATGTGGTCTGAGGGGAAATGGATGTGGAGGTGGGCTGCTTTCCTCCCCTTGGCCACCGTTTGCTCCCTCACTTGCCGCCACTAACTTGTTTCCTAGCCCGGCCATGTTGCAGTGGTGCCCTTTAGACGTCAGCCAGGCCTAAAGCCTACTCAGAGCCCACCGTGTCCCCCTTGATGGCCACACAGCAAAGCTGTCTTCTCGGGAGATCCTAGTCAGAGTTTTCCACCTCTGCTTTCTTTGCCTTGCTTCGATTTCCTCACTGTGTTTCCCCTGTGCGTGCTGTGGGCCATAGTCTGCCTCTCCCTGTGCTGAAGGACATGGTAATCTGAAATCCTTGTGTAAAATACATTCTTGTCTCTTTTTTTATATTGGTTCCGTGCCCACAAGTGTTATTTTGGTAATGAAAGCATGGAGGCCAGACAGACGGACAGACTGGAGACTGAATGCAGAAGTAGAGATTGGTGGAAGTCTCTCTTGTCTACCAGTGGATCAGCCTTTTCTCACAAAGCGGTCTTTTTTCTCTTGTCAAGAGATCAGACCTAAAAGAAAGGTCATTCCTACGATATGCTATGCTATGAGCAGGTGATCCTCATCTTTCACAGATTCCATATTTTTGAATTTGCTTACTTACTAGCATTTATTTGTAACTCCAAATCAATAGTCTCGTGCCTTCCCCATCATTCACAGACATACGCAGACTGAGAAAGATGTGAGTCCCCTCCAAGCACAAATTCCCCACTGAGGTCCAACAAGGCATCCTTCCGTGTTTGTCTTTCTGTCATACAGAAGGGAGCAGAGAATGGGGGCCGGAGGGGGCAGTGCAGTGTAGTATGAGAAGTTCCAGCTTTGGGGCCCTCGGACGGAGTTTGAATCCCAACTCCGGCATCTGTTAGTGGAGTGCCTTTAGGGAAATCACTCAACACATCTGAGCTTCATTTTCTCTTTTGTAAAACAAAGAAAATAGAATCCACCGAGTGGAGCCATTTTTAGGATTTAAGATTATGATCTATGTGATATAGAGGTATATGCACAGATATACCTCTGAGGAGCAATGGTTCCGTATTCACTAATTCAGTGTTTGCAGAGACTTTGTAAAATGTAACTACCACAAATAATGAGCATCAACTGGTATATGTGTATTGTACGTGTGTGTGTATGTGTGTGCAAATGTCTGTCAGTGGAAGAGTAGATGAGGAATAACAACTAGACCTTGGATTCAGTTCTGTTTCTATCAATAGACTACTGATGTGTGGATTGAGACAAGTTACTTTACCTCTGTGCCCTATAGATTCCTAATATGTAAAGTTAGGGTCAAGGTGTCCGCCGTCCCATAACAAGAAGTCGTTGAGGGGATAAAATGAATTTAACAGTCATGAACTTCCTTAGTAACTTTTAAAGCACCTTCATAATGGAAGGTAGGATTTTGATCTGGCTCCTATCCAGGCAACAGGAGCCATCAGGACACTGGGATGGTGATTCTGCCGGGTCTCTAATTTACAGTGGACTGTTCGAATCTAGAGTTCATTTATCCCTTGGTTTGTTTATTCTATCTTTCAATGAGCTTGTATTGAAATTGACCATGTGCCCAGGCCTGTGCAAAATGGGGATACAAATGAATAAGCCAGACCCATTTCCGAGGATGCTTACTGCAGGAGACAAACATGCTATCTAGATTCTAGGATAGGGATATCCCAGGTTCCCATGCTTCCACCAGGCCCAAATTCTTCACATGGCCCTGGGTCTTCATCTGACTATGGGGACTTACCATACTCATGCCAGTTGCGTATGTGTGTGTACTTGTGAGTGTGTGAGAGTGGGTATGAGTGTGTCTAGAAACAGAAATGGTGAGGCAGACTCCCCTGACACTTTCTCCAAGTGCAGTCTCCTTTATGTTCTTCTTTCATTCACACGCATCCCCTTGGAGGCCCATGGCATGGCTCTGGGACCTCAGTCATAATCCCTCACGCTGCAACTACTGGCATATAGAACTTCACAGATGTTCAGGTGACAGTTCCTGAGAGATAAATGCATCAGCTGCACAAACTTCATGCACTTCAGGTGTGCTTTGTGGGAAGCAGGTTGAGTCCTTTTTGTGTTTGAAACCCAGAGACCCCAGGATAAATAAACACTAACATGATTCCCTATGAGGAATCATTATTTGTCTTGCAACTTCAATTCTCTGATACTATATGAAAGCAATTCTTAGACAACATGCATGCATAGGAACCCCCTCAAGTTGTTTTAAGGGTCTATAATTTTGCAACTGCCCTTTCAAATTGTCTTGATGATGGATGTAAAATAGGGAGAAAAATTACAGACTTACTTGGAAATTGCTTTGACACAAGATTTGAGTGGACATAAAACTGATCTTAAAAGACCTACCAGGAAACACAGTAATCACATGAGCTAAATTCCTTCAGAAAGTCTGGAGTGATGAAATAGACATGCTTTTTTTTTTTTGGATTATTAGTGTGAAAATGTAATGTAATTTAGTTGCAGTACAATATACATCTCTTCCTCTAGCCTTCTTCTCTTTGGTTTCTCCCTCATCAATTTGACTAGTTATTCTTTTTTTTTTTTTTTAAAGATTTTATTTATTTATTGAAAGAGAGAGAGACAGAAAGAGAGGGGACACAAGCAGGGAGAGTGAGAGAGGGAGAAGCAGGCTTCCCGCTAAGCAGAGATCCCAATGCGGGGGTTGATCCCAGGACCCTGGATTCATGACCTGAGCTGAAGGCAGACACCTAACGACTGAGCCACCCAGACACCCCTTGACTAGTCATTCTAATCAAACTAATCAACACTGATCATTCACTCATTCTTTCATGCATTCATCTATTACTAAGAGTGAATTAGAAGCCTGTAATGTTCATGGCACTATCAGGACTAAAATTCCTTTCCTGGAACATGACATATGGGGATAAATGAAGTAGATATCCTGATATGTAGCTTTTTTCTGGGTAGTTTTTCAACGTTACATGTTTATTAAATTCTAGTAGACTCATTCACTTCTATTAAAGGTTTCAAGGATTTTTCCCCCAGTCTGTAAAAGGTAAAATCATCTAAGCCACAGTAGGATTGGGGTTTCTGTTCTAATAGCTGTTGAGTTCAAGCTGTCTTTTCCAGCATCTGGCAAGATAGTGAGGAGGTTAAGAGCATGGGCTCTGAAGTCAGACTGCCTGGACCCAAACTCTGGCTTTGATGTTTCTCTACCTGTGTAACTTTAGGCAAGTCACCTAACTCCCTTACACCTCCATCTTTTTATCTGTAAAATGGGAACGATGATATCTACGTCATAGGGCTCTCCTGGGTATTAAGTAGGAGATCCTATAAGCACATGGTAGAGCAGCTGAACCGTATTGACCACGGTAAGTACTTGTTAGATGTCAGTTGTTATTGTTGGTATTATATCATGGAAGCCATTTGTTTGATTCCTGGATTGATTTGCTAGCACATTGGATATTCCCTGCCAGAAATTTTACATTTCCCCTAATATGACATATGATGCTTGTTTGGATAAACTAGAGTCTCTGAGTTAATTATTGCTAATGTCATAAACGGAAGGGTGCAGCTATGGAATTGATGGGCCCTACATTCCCGAATGAGGGTTGGGAAAGTTACATCCTGTATTCGTATCTCTAAGAACTAATGTACTAAACTACCAAGACTGTGACTAGGGAAATGGAAGCCTAGGGAATAAATCTGGTGGAAATTTTACTCAGATTCTTAAATTAAGGAAAAAATTGGTGGTTTTTACAAACTTAGACTTGATCAGAATCAAATGGGAGATTTTTAATAATATAGATTTCTGAGCTCCAATCAGGACCTAATGAATTAGAATTTCCTGGAATTTCTATTTAACTAAAAAGTTCCCACCAGTAATTTGTATGCTGCTAGCCGGACCCCAGCGTGTGAGAAGCATTGGCTTATGTTGTAGGGGGTGGTTGATAGCTAAATGCCATTATTAGGCAGACATTCTAGACCAGGTAGAAGAGATTAATTTCAACCTTCATTTGGTTTACCTTCAGGGAATCCTAGAGCCCCTGTCCTCTCACTTCTGGACTGATGACATCAGGGGACAAGGAGGAAAGAGGCGCATTGAAGGGCTCTGTAATTTGAGTGGATATCCTTTGTTCTCTGTGAATCCCTTGGAACTTCCTCCCAGAGCTTAGAAGAAGGCCTCACATCTCACCCTGTGACAACAGTTTCTGGGTGTCCTGGGTGTATGTGGAAAACCTCCAGCAAACACACAGTTCACGGTTATCAAACCCGGTTTGACAAAAACAAAAAAACAAAACAACCCCCCCCCCCAAAAAAACCCCAAACACAAACACTTGGAAGCTGAAAGACAGAAATAAAAAATTAAAACACCAGAGCAGAGCGAACCAGCATTGCCTCAAGAAAGCAGTTGGCTTACACATTTTAGACTACATTTTGTAAGTAAGATGGTGGCCCTTTCGTCTAGACGCCAGAAAGCACAGAGCCAAGTTTATGGCTCACATCCCACCAATACAGTATGGATGTTTGGCCAAGCATTTTATGTACTTGTCTCCCTCTTGGACTCTTCACATCATTTTTCCTACTCTTATTTATCCTTTGTCCTTATTTCTTCAGTGAGGTATTTTTAACCCTCTCCTATAACATATGGTACAAAGCATATACAATCATTTTGGGAACAAGTTGGGACGTGAATGTATAGACAAATATATAGTAGGCAGTTGGCACCTAAGATATTATTTCTGCCCTAATTTACACAACTTAGTGGTCAGAGAGTCATAGAAACATATAAAAAAATCCTGCAGTGTGGTTTTCTAAGTGCTCTGAAGGTGGGGGAGACATGTGCTGCAAACGTGGTTGTCCACAGTGAAGGAGGAACCCCCCCATTTGCCCAGGAGCAATTATTCTGTGCCTGTTGTGTGCCAGCAATTCTTTTAGGCCCTGAAGATAAAAACTCCCTGACCCCCAAGGAGTTCTAGTCGATGGGCATGGAGAAGACAAATATGTAGGCAAATAGCTATACTATAACGCTATTCATTCTAAAACTAAGTATATATAAAAGGCTGTGAAAATACAGAGGAGGGGCAATTAATTATATCTGGGAAAGGAAGTCTCAAGGAGAGAGAGCTAGGGAGAGGTGATGACATTTCAGCTTGATCTTGTGCATAGCAAATGACTTCCTATAAGGTATTTTCCACCTGTTTTGAATTAACTAAAATGATTAGGTCTTAGAATTTATAAAGGTCATCTCTACTAGAATGGGAAAAGTGGATCACTCTTGTAAAATAATCACTTAAAAAGCGCCAGCCTGATTCTGAATGGCTACCAGAACGAATTAATGCTAAAATGCAGAAGAAAGAAGGTTCTTGAAACTGAGATAAAAAAAACTTTTTGTTCAATAAAAAATAGTGCTAATAAATAATCGTATATAATTAAGTATAAACAATATAATATCAAATAATTCTATCTTCCTACTCTACCTCATTGCCTTTTAGTTTGTGTTTGACTGATTTAGGCACAACTACAGGGAAAATCCACTGACTGAGGAGTTAAATAGAAATGTTGCCAACGCTTGTGACAGAAGTAATGCTACGTGTGCTCAAAATCTACTTCGTTTTCTTCCTGGGTCCGCTATGAAACTGTTTTCTCATCCTTGCTGATATCCGTCACTTCCAGAACTGGCCTAAAAAAATCTTCCACGCTTGATCTTTGCCTCTCTCACTTTCCCGTCCATGGAGACCGCAAGTGAAAGACGATGGCGTCAGGAGATAGAAGCTCGGGTCCCTGGGGCGTGCTTACAGGAGGGCTCACTCAGAAAGTGAACCAGGAACGTGCACACTGGATTTTGCCTGAGCGAAGTAGTATCGTACATTGTGCAAGACTGCTGAGATTGGCGATTGTTTGTCATATAGCGGTTATTCTGTCTTCGCACACCCTCCGCGAGATGATGTCAGCATTTTTCCTTTACAGTTACCTTCTTTTGCTTCCCTCCATCCATCCTCAGAATCACGTAACACACTGTGGTTCATTCAATACATGTTTACAGAATCTATGACTTAAGGTTTTCAGGCATTGAATAAGGTTGGTACTGTAACTCCAAACTACCAAGTATGCATAAAATAGGTCATGAAAAGAAGCCGATCTCACTTCTCCGAGAAACTGCATTACACTGGCTGTGATTCATGTAGCACACGTTGGGACACCTCGAGTCTGGCCCCTGTGCCAGGCCCAGGGCACACACGGAACATAAGGGGACCATGTTCTGCTGTCATGGCTGTGAACATACTTGGAAGAGGGCCACCCAGCGTGTAAAGAATGAGTCAGGTCACTTGTCCTTAGTCCTCAGAGGCTTAGATTCGTTTGGCAAAGTAGTAAGGTTTTTAAATAGCTGTTTCCATGAGCGAATTCTGAAATTATTTCTGTGACATTCTAATGTACCTGAATGAACAATTTACTCAATCAAGAATATTTCATAAGTATCTCCTGCATTTCAACTAGGCATTGCTCTAGTTATTGGGATGAACACAGTGAACAGATTGGCCCCTGCCTTCAAGAATCATACAATCTAGGAAGGGGGAACAGACATTTAAAATAGAGCGATGAGTGTTTTCAGTGGCGGTCAGACGGAGTATGTTGCATTTATTTTCCACATTTTCTCTTCTTTCTGGACAAAAAGATATGTTCATACTTCTGTTTTTTAAAGCCAAAGCAACACCAAAAAGAATTTCTGTATGTGCAAAATTTAATTCAATTATTAAGGCCTCTAAATTTGTTTTTTTCTCCTTGGTCATCGTGGGTGTGGTATGGGTAGAGAGTGTGGAGTTAGTGGAGGGGGTACTTTTGTATTAAACATGCTGATTGATTTTAAGACTGATGAGCCATGTATATGTGTTTATCTGTGAATAGGTAGCCATCCATATAGCTCTATGTAGGAGCCACAGATATATGAGAATGTCCTTTTTTATCCCTATCACTAGGTTGTGAATTAATTAGGCAAAGGCCTAATTAATTCCTCAGTTCCTTAATATGATGTCAAAAATAGTGAACCATTGAGCCTGCAAGTATGTCTGGTTTTCTTGCATTCAAATTCCCATGCGTCCAACACATCCCTAGCATTGCTCTGAGATTCATTTCCCCAAGGTCATCTCATTGTACTTATTTACCTGTTGAAAACCCCCTCAGGGGCTCCCATTGCTTAGAGAATTATACTAAACTCCCTAGTAGCATTTCATGCCCTCCCTGTCTGCCCCCTGTAGATTGCGAATCCCATCCTTAGCACCCTTCTCGTCCCTCACTGCAGGTGCAAAGTCCTGAATGTTCTTTCAGTTCCACATACCCCTTAATGCTCTCTCTTATTCCTACTTCCCAAGGCTGTCCCTGGCCTCTTCGCCCAGTGTGTTTCCTGGGCGCCAGTTTCCTGCAGAAATGCCTATTTTGGGGGACTGGAGGTGGAGTAGGGAGGCCACGGATTGGTCTCAGAGGGGACTGCTCCTGTGCTGCCAGAGGGCATCTGTGGGTCTTCACGCAACGACAGACAGGGGAGACCTCCTCAATTCCACCCTGTCTGGCCTTTCCCTGGAGGGTCTCTGCCAGTTCCTTAAGGTCAGCATCTTCTGATCTGCCTTCTTCCAAAGAATGGGTGTGGGGGGATAGAGGTTGAGCCAGTGATGCCCAAGGACTGAGAATCCGGAAGTCTAGCCTCTTCCTCATGGCTGCCATCCATCACCTGCCTCGGCATCATCTGGAAACTTAAAAATGCGGAATCCAGGCCCACAATAGACCAACCAAAGCAGAATTTGCAGGGTGAGAGGGAGAGCCCAGATAGCCGCAGTTTAAATCATTATCTGTGTAGGTGACTTAAGTCTGACAGCCCCCCCTCCACAGACGGGCAGACAGTCTGTGAGAGAATCCTGGTGTTAGTCCCCTTACAGCCTCAGTCAAAGTAAGGGTTAATTGGCTTTCATTTCTTTGTTCGTTCACATTAGTGTTTGGTCTCCCAGCTGCCATGTGAATAGCAGGAGAGTGGAGTCCAAGGAGTGGGGGAGTGAGGGCAAATCAGGACCATACCTCCTTGTGGGGACTGTCCTTGACAATCACAAGGAAAGGAATAAAGTATTTTTTGGGGGGGTGGTTATTACACGAACAATCCTCAACATCTGCTCACGATTTTCTTGAGCATTAGTCCCTGGGCAGGCAAACCTGAAGGGTTTGCAGTCCCTGATGCATCCTACTTCGTGTCCCCAACCCCCATCTTGTCCTATTTCCAGAACCTTCATCCTCATCTCTCAAGCTTGGCGAATTGCTATAACCAGTGCTGGCGTATTGGAAGAATAAAAAAGAACATACGATTGTATTTATTTATTGTTGCTTTCTAAGTTTTTACTTTCGCATGGGTTTTATAATGTATATGATACATAGCGGAACATATATACTCATAAATGAAAATACATATGTTCGCATGATACTTGTAGACACTTTTCTTTAACTGATCCTGTTTACCTTTAAAAAAACCTCACTGTCAGTTATCTTGACAATGCAGCAACATGATCCTCTAAGTTAGAACCAACCGCTGGCTCCTCTTTCCCAATGACTCTCTAAGGCCTGGGAATTTTGTATTTTGGACTCTCCCAGGGCTTTAATGAATTTCCTTTTGATGCTCGTCCAACGGAACCAGCATTGCTATTTGACATTTTGAATTTTTCATTTCAGTATGTGACCTTGTAGGGTGTTGTTTTGAAGTAACCAAATCCTGATCTTAATCTCGTGAGTTTAACCCTTGCCTGTTTTTCTGCCAATGTCATGGCCAATTAAATGCTTTGGTAGTCACATAACACACCAGAAGATTAAAGCTGGTCCTTAGTTAAAAGTCCATCCTCTTCCACCTATGACTTAACTCAAATTATTTTGTGTGACCTTACAAATTTGAGATACACAAGGTTTATAATCTTAGCTTCTTGAACCTCCACCAGTTAAATATATAGCAAATACTTGTCTCTCTCTATAAAGAGCAGCCTGTGTGTGTACATTCCAGAGTCATTTAATTTCTTTTTAAGTTGGGCTCTTTTCGGTCCAAGGATCATTTTTTTCATAATAGATCTAAATTTATACCAGTTGGTTACTATTTCTGGGACAGCCTTGTCACCGACATAAATCATCTCATTTCAGCAGCTACGGTAAATAATTGGGCCCCTGAGACATTGTTTTCCATCTTCTCTGCAGAGAGCTCCCTACAACCTCTGGGTTCTCCCCTGGGTGAGCAGGGTGATGGTGCCGTTGCCTCTGGCCTTTTCATTTATTATTTATTTCATTTATTGCAGGACTCAGAACAAATTGGAATTGGCAAAAAATGGAGAGACAGTCTGTGGAATGATAATGTCCAGGGTTCTCATGATTACCAGAAACTGTGGGCAGAACGGACAGGGAGAAGAGAACAAGAGAAACACAAAATGCACTATCATTTCAAAGCAGAGCACCTAAGAAAAAATACTTGTAAGTGCGTGCATTTTCGTGTCTTAATAACAAAAGGCTGATTTAATGAAGTTTTTTGTGTTGTTTTGTTTTTAGAAGTCAAATGTAGCCTCCATTGCTAGAAGGAGCTCTGGCAGGAAGTTGACAGACTTGCAGGATTGCCTCCCTGGGGCTAGGCTTCTCCCCTGTAAGCCTCAGTGTTTCTGGTAGTGAACACCCACGGATTGATTACTTTCCCCGGTCCCTGGAGTATAAAAGGGTCAGCTCACCACTGCGTTGTAATAAAGCTTCCTCCTTGGTTTCTGGTTGATGAAATACTTTCCGGCTTTTGCACAAAGATTAATTTGCTACACTAGAACTTGATTACAATTCAGTAGCTTTTTATTATACAGCTTTCATCTTGGACCAAGTCTCAAAACAGAGAACCTTTAAATGATATGATCCTGATGGATACCAAGTAGGATTTTACTCAAAGGCAGCCGAAAATGTGTAAAGTATCCATCTGGCCTAAAGCCAAAACGGAGTAAATGCTTAAAAAAGCAGATCTCTCCTGTCTTTTGGGGTGTGTGTGTGTGTGTGTGTGTGTGTGTGTGTATCCTTTCTTCCAGAATTTCAGAGTTTGAATAGATCCTAGAGGTCATGTAGTCCAATGATGCATGACCTCGGACACAATAGTAGGTAGGTATTGTTTTTACTTTTTTTTATTAAGTTTTTAATTTTAATTCTAGAATAGTTAACATACAGTGTTATATTAGTTTCAGGTGTACAATACAGTGATTCAACAATTCTATACATTGCTCAGTGCTTATCAAGATAAGTGTACTCTTAATCCCCATCATCTGCTTCATCCAACCCCCACCCCACCTACCTCACCTCTGGTAAACATTTGTTTTCTATTGGTAAGAGTCTGTTTCTTGGTTTCTCTCTCTCTCTCTCTCTTTCCTTTTCTTGTTTGTTTTGTTTCTTAAATTCCACACATGTGAAATCATATGGTATTTGTCTTTCTCTGACTAATTTATTTCACTTAACGTTATACTCTCTAGCTCTATCCATGTCATTGCAAATGGCAAGATTTCATTCTTTTTATGGCTGAGTAATATTCCATTGTATATATAAACCACTTCTTTATCCATTCATCTGTTGATGGACACTTGGGCTGCTTCCATAATTTGGCTATTGTAAACAATGCTGCAGTAAACAGCTTTGAATTAGTGTTCTTGTATTTTGCGGGTAAATACCCAGTAGTGTGATTACTGGATTGTAGGGTACTTCCATTTTTAGGTTTTTGGGGAACCTCCATACTGTTTTCCAGAGTGGCTGAACCAATTTGTATTCCTACCAACAGTGCTCATCCTCAACAACACTTGTTTCTTGTGTTTTTTATTTTAGCTATTCTGACAGGTTTGAAGTGATATCTCATTGTGGTTTTGATTTGCATTTCCCTAATGTAGAGTGATGTTGAGCATCTTTTCACGTGTCTCTTGGCCATCTGGATGTCTTCTTTGGAGCAGTGTCTGTTCATGTCTTCTGCCCATTTTTAATTGGATTATTTGGTTTTTGTTTGTTGAGTTGTGTAAGTTCTTTATATACTTTGGATACTAGCCCTTTATCTGACATGTCATTTGCAAATATCTTCTCCCATTCCATAGGTTGCCTTTTAGTTTTGTTAGTTATTCCCTTCACTAGGCAGAGATAGGTATTATTATTATCTGTATTCTTCAGATGAGGAAACTGAAATCTAGAAAGATGAAATAATTTACAGAATCATCCAGCTAGGAATCAAACTCAGACCTAACTCTAATAACTGTTTTCCTCACCACTATCCTAGATGCCTTTTAGGTCATATTTCAACTCATGCTATCAAGTTGAAAGTATTAGTTATCTGTTGCTGTTTTATACAAACCTACCCCAAAACTTAGACATGCCCAAATACAATCATGACTTATTTTCTTGCATGGTTTCTGTGGGTCAGGAATTCAGGAGGATCTTGATGAGGCAGTTCTCATTCAGGATCTCTTATGAAGTTGCAGTCAGATGTTGGCTGAGGCTATTGTTGCCTGAAGTCTGGACTGGGGCTAGAAAATTCACCTCCGAGGTGGCTCATTCACACGTCTGGCAGATTGGCACTGGCTGCTAGCAGGGGTCTTCCATTGCCCTCCATGTGGATTTCTTCCCAGAGCTGTTGAGTGTCCTTACAGCATGGTGGCTGGCTTCCCTTATAATGTGTGATTCAAAAGATCAAGGCTAAAGCAATAATGCCTTTCATGATGTAGCCTCGGAAACAACATACTATTATTCCCACCACATTCTGTTGGTCACACAGGAAACTCTTAATTCAATGTGTGAAGGACTATAAAAGGGTGTGAGTACCAGGAGGCATGAGTCATTGGGGGTCATCTTGTAGGCTGGCTTTGATCACACACCACACTTACTCTCTTCTTTCATAAGCCTTTTCCAAAACCGACTCTAGTCTATCATTCTTAGCCTTTATCGAGCCATTATAGACACTCAATAAATATTAGCATAACCAATGAACTCAATAAATATTTGGACCTAAGAAAGTGAAGAAATCCAATTTTTTGAGCTGTTGCTAGAGGAATTACATAACTTGGGCCTTCGCCAATGACACTTTTTTCCATCTGCCTTTTCCTTTTCAGAAACTGCCAGCTTACCTTCCCTATAAGCTTATAATCTAGTGATTGTGTAAGGAACCTCATAACTGAGGCCGCTCCATCTGATCCATTGAGAGACCCGAGAATAGGTTTGGCCGATTGGTGCTTCCCGACTAATCAGAGTCTTTTCTAGGATGATGTCCCTGAGAGAGCTTCTTAGATAGCTTCTAGTCCTAGAGAAAGCCATGAACCAGGTCTCTTAGATACTCCATTTCAGAGCCAACCATGAGTCAATTCTGTAATGTATAAAGAGCTATAAATATCTTCATGCATTAATAATGCTGGTTGTTGGTATATAGAAATACAGTACATTGTAAAATGTTTCTTTGGGAAGAAAGCCATTTTATTTTGTCATCTTTAATTTACTCACATTTTTCATCCTATACATTGCTTAATGAAGATAAGCCACTGAAGCTCTAGTTAGGACAGGAACTGTGTTTTTCCAGAAGCAGTGCCTGGTGCGATATTTAAAAATACAGTGCTCTTCCAGTCCCTGCTCCTTTCTTGTTCCAAGGATGTCATTATCAATACTAATATAAATTTTTCATTGCTTGAGCCATTACAATATACTGGGAATAGATTTTTCAATTTTTCAAGTTCCACTGAGTATATTAGCAAAATCATCTGTCTGTCAGCGGGCGTGTGGTGACGCCAGTAGCATCTCTGATTTTGATTGTTCTAAATCTTTTTATTTTTACAGGTCTTCAGTAGAGAAAAGGCCAAGGGTTTATTTGCAAATGCTCCTCCCCACCCTTTTCTTCTAATCACGTTCTCTTATACCTTTTATTCTCTTGTCCGAGTCTTTAAGAAGATGGATACTAAAAGCAATCCAAGAGAAAGGATGTGTATACCTCATTGGTAAAATTGTGAGCTTTTAAAAATCATGCTTCAGGGTGCTTTATTTTATTATTTTTAATATCCCAATAAGTTAGAGCAGAGAATTTGCTAAGGAGGAGGTTCTTGACCTCCTCCTTAATCTCAATCTTACTATGCTTTAGGGGCAGACTAAGAGTGGAGACATATTTTGACACTCAGTATAGTGACAATTCTGGAGTCATACACAAATGACCTATGGCAGCTTGAACTCCCTGTTCTTTTGTAATCATCATGAACTACAAGTGGTATGCCTGGCTTTAGAATGCATTTTGGACTTCAGTATGGGTTGTTATGCAAGAAAAACCTAAGAGAGGGTCACGGTGGGAGGGACAAACTAGAATTTACAAGCATTCTTAATTGAAAAGGCTAAGAAATAGAATGATGGGGTCATAGAATGGTAGATTTGGGAGGTGGCTCCAAGGTCTGCTTCTCAATTCCTCTTATACTAGAATCGGGAAAGAGAAGGCAACTACATGGCCTAATGTCACATGTCTGAAAAGTGGTGAATGGCCTTCAAATTAACATCCCTGACTTTCAGTCATGACCTTTCCCCAATATATCACATTATTTCAAAACAGAAAGAAGATGAGATTAATTTTCCATGGAGTTTGCTTTCTTTAAATTGAGATTATGCAGGGATAGAGACTAAAGAGATATTTTTTTAAAAGATTTTATTGATTTGTTTGAGAAAGAGAGAAAGAGCATACAGGTAGGGGGGGAGTGGAGGGAGAGGGAGAAGCAGACTCCCTGCTGAGCAGGGAGCCTGATGGGGAACTCGATCCCAGGACCCTGGGATCATGACCTCAGCCAAAGGCAGATAGATGCTTAACCGACTGAGCCACCCAGGTGCCTGGGACTAAATAGATTTTTTTTTTGAAATATCAGGTTAAAAGTAACTAACTGCACAGATCAAATTCAACAAATAGTCTTTTATTATCGTGTGTTGTTTATACCTATCCACTGAGCTTGATCTTGCCGTGTAATGTCAGTGGCATTCCGTGGTTACATCACCATGCAGACAACCTGTCAGTGGACCTGACGTCATTAACATCTGCATTAGGTTCCTATTGCTGCTGTGAGCAAATTACTGGCCCCAAACACTTTGACATAAATTTATTATCATAAAGTTCTGGGAGTCAGGACTCTGAAAACAGGTCTGATGTGGCTAAAAACAAGGAAGGTGTTGGCAGGGCTAGTTCCTTCTGGAGACTCTAGGGAGAATCCATCCATTTCCTTAACCGTCTTCTTCCTTTTTTTTTTTTTTT
>CM052900.1:34825660-34856069 GCA_028534135.1 Potos flavus
TGCATTCCTTGGCTTAGGGCCTCCTTCCAGCGATGGCATCACTCTGACCCCTGCTTCTGTCATCACAGCTCCTTCTCTGACTCATACTCCTGCCTCCCTCTTATAAGAATCTCCGTGGTTACCTTACATTGCTCCTCTCCAGAAAATCCGGGATAATCTTCCCATCTCAAGATCGTTACTCCCATCTACAAGGTCTGTTTTGCCATGGAAGGTAACAAACTCACAGGTTCTGCAGATTACAACGTGGACATCCTTTGCGGGTGGGGGGGGGGGATTCTTCCATCACATCTAAATTTAATATTCAGTTTAAAACATTGAGTGTGTTGGTGAGATCCTTGCAAAGAGCCTGAAGCCTTTAGTTTGAGTCTGATTTAGCACGCATCACCTGTGTGACCTCGGGCAGCTTACATAAGCTGACCAAGCCTTAGTTTCTTGATCTGCACACCATCAGATAGAAATAAGAGCCAAAATGTATTACACACTTGGTGTATTCACTCATGCACTATTTTTTTTTAATTCTTCTTCTTTTTTTTTTTTTAAGAAATGTCTAGCCATGCAATGATGGCTAAGACTTTTTTTTTTTTTAAGATTTTATTTATTTATTTGTCAGAGAGAGAGCACATGCAGGCAGAGAGGCAGGCAGAGGCAGAGGGAGAAGCAGGCTCCCCGCCGAGCAAGGAGCCCAATGCAGGACTCGATCCCAGGACCCTGGGATCATGACCTGAGCCGAAGGCAGCTGCTTAACCAACTGAGCCACCAGGCGTCCCTTTTTTAATTATTCTTGCATATCTCCTTTGTGCCAGGGAGAGTGCTAGGTGCCGAGGGCACAATGATGAGCAGACACTGACACAGGGCCTGTCTCCGGAACCTACCGTCTCGTGGAGAAGACAGTTCTTCACCACATTTGTAGCCATACGAAGTATACTAAGACTTCGAGTAGGACAGCATTCTACTGTGGAGGGGCTTGTGCCGGGGGAGCTGGTCATGGAAGATTTGATCTACGAAGAAGCATGGGAGAGAGTGTCCTGAGGCAGTGAGATGTGGAGACTGTAGAAATGAGGAAGGCAGAGAGGGGAGGGAAGGGTCTCACAGGCAGAGGGACAGGCAGGTGCAAAGGGAGAAGGGAGCGGGGTGTGTGCAGAAGATCTGAAGAAAGGTGGAGTGATGGACTGGGGAGAGTACATATATGCCAGGTACTGGGCCAACGGCTGAAAGGGCACGTTCCAAACACTGGCTTACTTTGGGAGGTGACATCAGGCAAGTCATTAAACTCCGCTAAGCCTCAGTTCTCTCTCGGGTAAAATACAAAGAACAGTTGTAGCTCTTAGGGAGTTGCAGATTAGATAAGAAAATGCCCGTAATTGCAAAGCACTGGAATCTTCGCAATTTTCCTAATCATTAATTCCTTTATTTTTGCATCAACCTGATGAGGTATTATTAACCCTATTTTATAGATGAAGAAACTGAGGCATAGACCATTAAATAACCTGTCCAGGGCATACAGCAACCTAGTAGCAGAGCCGGGACTTCAGGCAAGATCCATCTACCTGCAGGGAGCCGGCGCTCCTTACCGCAGTGTCACTTGCCCCAGAGGGTAGCTTCAGGGATAAATGGGATAACGTGGGCGTTTTGTAAAGTAAATGTAAATCCATAAATAAAAGGCTTACGACTATTCATATTTCCCTCCTGACCATTATGTTTCCGCCCATTATTACACCGAGCTGATTCATTTTATTTCTTCCCCAATTCATTTTCTCTCTAAATAAATTCCAATAAAAGCTACAGAGAACAGGAATAAGTGAGAGATGCAAAATGCATTTGTGTCTTCATTGATTCTGTGGCCTCGTTCCTTTTCGCCCGGGTGCCAGAGCTTCTTTCCGAAGGAACAGGGAGACAAGAACAGCTTATTGTCAGTTACGCTCTTAGATTCAGTAATCAAGTGTTTAGGGCAATTAAATATTCTGGTGGATTGAGATAACCAAATAAACCATATGAGGTTCACGTAATTTCAAAGATTTAGAGTACAAAGTATATTTAACACTAAAACTATAGATTTAATTTTCCTTTAATAATTTCGGAGATGCTTCCGAACCATGCTGTTTTTCTGGGTTCTCATCACCGTGTCAATTTTCTTTGCCTTGACGAAGTGCAGGAGTGCTGGCTTAACAGTCAGTTGTAGTCTCTAGGATGCCAGAGAACCGTCCCTTACTAGAAATTGTCATCGATTGAAATTTGAATTCAATTTCTTGATTAATTCCGTAAATTTAGAACAATGCAGGGAGGGTTTTGCAATAGTCTCCTTTTAATTTCAGCATTAATGTGAAACAATAAAAAGGTTTATATCTTAAGTGGAAAATACACAACCCCCAAATGCTTCCCCAATCCAATCAAACAGATGCCAAATGAAGAGAGAAGGATCTTCCATTTGTCAGGTTATGGATTGTTTTAAGCGTTCATCCAGATGTCTGACGATGTCAGAACGCAAGTCTTTAGCAATACTGATGCCAGAAAGGTATTCAAGGACAGATCTATTTTCATCGACAACCACAAAAAGCGTATTTGCTTTTCAGTTGTTATTTTAAAATCACCCGGTATTTAAGAGGAGTCCAACATCAATGGACACTTCTTAATTTCTATGATCCTAGATTTCTCATCGCTCCTACAAATTCAAGGCATGACCAGAATAGCTGGGTCAAGGTCTGAAGAAGCCACTGACAGCTTGGAGGTAGGCTCTCAAAGCTGGAGCCCGCGGCGTGTCTTCTGCAGTGACTGAAATAACTCAGCGAAATTTCTTTCTCTCTTAACAAGCTTCCTCCATTCGTGAAATTCCCTTTGCTCTGCTGCAACCCCAATGTAAAAAGGAGAACATGTTCAGATATTGAAAAACCGTAGGCCATTACCTACTTTATCACTCATATCAAAGACACTGGAAAGATAGCACATGTACAATTGATGGATTATTCTCATCATGAAAGTCTGATGACCCCACTTGGGTTTTCAAACAAGGCATTTAATAACCACTGCCTTGTTAAAAGGTGGAAAATGATCTGGCTGGTGGCCTGATAGGACGAGGTTTTATTGATTTTACTGAGGCCCTTGACTTGGGAGATCACAGGCTTCTTAAGGGCAAACTTAAAAGGAAGCATTAAGATGGATGAGTAATTACCTGTGTGATGGCTGTCATTCTGTAAAAACATCAGGACTGGGGAGTTTCTCCTTTGGGTATCACTTGATGGGGGAGGGCAAGACCATAGACGAAGTCTCGTTTCAACCACTTTTAGTCCTTTACATATACATGAATTAGCTTTGTTCTGTTAGAAGTATTGGGTATAGATGATTTTTAAAGACATAGGCTTTGTTTTATTCATTGAATGTTAGTGTACAAGGAAGAATAGATAGTTACAGGTGCTGGAATAACTAAATGATGTTTCAAATGTTCCTAAAAACAGAAAGAACGTTATAAATGCCTTTAGTGCTCATGGTTCTGAATCCATGCTGGAAGGAGGATCTCTGAAGCTTGGGACTCCCAAGGGGCCCGTAGGGCTTGAGACAACGTCAGAAAGGAGACCACCGCTGGCAGACAGGGGAAGGAGGTACTGGGTTGGACTCAGTGCTAAGGAAATGTGGAGGCTCCCTACATCTTGGAGAACGGAGCTGATGATCAGCATTCTGAGCAGTAGGACAGGCGTTCGGGACCCTAGGGAGCAGAGCTCCGAGTGCACGATGTCCTGTGGACTGGAAGATGGCCGTCTGGGAGACTGCAGTGGAGTTCTCGGGCCCCCTCTCCTTTGTCCCTTGCCCTCTTTGAACTGGCATCACTCACTGAGTTGCCAAGACTATCCTCAGGGTAGAGAGGGAGTAGAGGAAGAGGTTATGTTTACTGGAAACCACTGGGCTACTGAACCTGGGTGAGGTATGACTTTCCTCCTCATTCACTTATTCATTTGTTTGTCAAATACCTATCAGGCAAATATTGTATACAAGTGCCAGAATCACTACGTTGGGTAATAGAGATCAACAATGATATTAACATGATTGTTGTTCTCAAAGAGATTCTAGTTTAATAGAGATGGTCACATATGTAAATAAATGCATAATTATTATAGGTGCTGTCATGTACTGTATAGACAATGTACTGGACAGAGCAAAGGCATAAGAAAATGGAGTGATTGAATTTTCTAAACAGAGAATGGAGCTGGGAATGACATTAGAAAGGCAATAATGCGTAACCGAGTCCTGAAAGATGATTGGCTGTTAGCCGGGACTGTGGTTTGCAGAGATGGGCAGACACCAAGTCATGCAGTGGGCTAGAGTAACTCCAGGGGGAAGGAGGAATATCCCCCATCAGGGGCGTCTTTGTATGGGGGATAAGAGGGTCTTTGTAAATGTTCTGGGGTCAGGGAGAGGGCAGGTATCTGCAAAGCCAGGTTTCCTTGGGTGAAAGATTACATGAACTTGTTGCAGAGATTCCTTCTAAAACTCCAAATTCTATTAGGAAAAAGAAAGTGTGGACTCATTTTTGACATCTTTGTCTGTTTTACTGATCTTGGGCATCTAAGTTTTTGCCTTCTTGTGGGGATCCCAAGTGGGTGGCGTCCCGTCGTGTTCCTATAATGTCCTGCACCTCCGCTCTGCTAGGAGGGATGACTTGGCGGTTAGCGAACACATCCTCCGAAGCCATAGGGAAAGCTCGTTCTTGGCAGGTATTTGTAGGAGATACTGAATCTCCCTACTCATCCATCAGAGAGAGTTTTTGCTCTATATGCAGGTGTGATTCTGCTGGCTCCCATTTTGTGGGTTAAAGAACAGAGTTTTCCTGTACCCTATAGCAAGACCAGTCAGCCACCAAAGAGCTCACTGTGACATGGGAATTATTTGCAAGCTATCATACAGGTTTAACTTGATTTATACTAGATGAAAGCATTACCACAGCATGTGTGAGCTTAGAAGACGAGAGGAAATCTCTTGCTTTATTTCTTACTTGGAAATACATTTTTTAAAAAGTCAGATCCAAGAGTGAAATCATGGAGGCGAGGTGCTAAAAATATATATTAATTCCATCATTAAATGAGCTGATCATTGTTATACAAAGAAAAAAAATGGATGGGATAGCACTTGGGAAAATGGTCTGCTAAGTATTATAATGACAATATTGCAGTTAGATTCCAGTGATGTGATATTACATAGTAGAGGAATATTTGGGAGGTTATATTTCTATGTAAGGAAGTACTCAATGATTAGATTTTTCATTATATGAATTTTTATATATTTGTGTACATTGGCTTTTTTCCCAGAGAGAAAATTAATACATAAGATATTTCACTTTGTTAGAAGCCATCTCCAGTAAAGGACTGTTAAAAATAATGAATGTGTGTGAAGAGTATTTGAACTGTTTTTTTCTCCTTGTCTCTTATAAATGTTATAAAGTATAACGCCACCACAGGGTGACCTGTATTGGAAGAGTAAACTGCCAGAAATTTCTTTTCTTTTTTTTTTTTTAAAGAGATTTTATTTGACAGAGAAGAGAGAGATCCCAAGTAGGCAGAGAGGCAGACAGAGAGAGGGGGAAGCAGGCTCCCTGCTGAGAGAGAGCCTGATGCGGGGGCTCGATCCCAGGACCCTGAGATCATGACCTGAGCTGAAGGTAGAGGCTTTAACCCACTGAGCCACCCAGGCGCCCCCAGAAATTTCTTGATATCACACAGAAAAGAAGAGGGAGATCAGAGACCAATTTAATTATTTCTCTTATTTTCATTATTCCTTTGTATTTTAAGCCCACTGCTCATTCTTTGGCTTTGAACTTCAACTCCAGTGTACTCATAAACTCTTCCCTAATTGCTAATATCTTTGGGGTAGAATTCATTGGAAGGCCTACTCCTATGGCTGTGGTTTAGCTCTGGAAACTAATTCTCTGCTGCAATGGTTTATTTCATATATTGTTGATGTGGAAATAGGGCATACTGCTGAAGGGTGGATTCCACATTCCAGACGTGTTCACGAGTACTAATCATTTGGGCGGATATCTGTCTGATGAACCTGTTTTGGGGAACAATTTTTTATGCACACTATTTGAATTTGAGCATGTACAATAGTTTTAGGAATAAAATTATCTACATCTTTTTTTCAAAATAGATCCATAAATGTTGGAGTCTTTTGTGTGATGAAAAACAATGTCTCCTAAAATAGGTAAGTGAAGGTGCTCCAAATAGCTTGACTGGAAACAATGTGAAGTCCTTTGACTTCACATTGCAGGAAGTAGGCCTGCACTCACTGGTTCTACATATATTTGCATGAATTGTGTCATATTACATAACCTCCTATGCCCCTGATTCTTCATCAGTAAAATGGAGTTACTAATCTAATCAAGGGATATTTATTAAGGTTCTTACCATTGCCAGTCGCACTGTGAATTTTAATAAATGATGGTTATTGTCATTAAGTGTAAATTCATAAGTAGGTTTGAAAGACTATCTTCTCTCCTATGAAGGTGAACTGCCTAGATTGTCTGTAAATATAACTTAGTTTATTTTCAGAATAACCCTGACTTGAGGATCTCTGAGAGTCTTGTTTTCATAGAATCTGCTTAGGTGGCTGTGATAATTTCATTGGCAGCCCAGCAAGACAGTTTCCAACATGGTTGGGAAGTTGACTTGAGCCACATCATGTCGACTTCTGACAGCTAGAGCATCAATGTTAAGAAGTACCAGACCAAAAATGCAAAAAGGAAATGTATATGCAAATTTAAGTATCATACTCCCAAATATCATTACATGACATTCAAATAACGACTTCTATTTTTCTTACAATACGAGCTTACTGTAGAAAATTTAGAAAATACCAGTATGAAAAAATGTTTCTTTCATCCATTTTTCAGATATAATTTATAACTGTTAATATTTCAGTATATATCTGTCTAGTTCTTTCTCTAACTATGCAGCGGATTTCTCCCAACAAAAATGGAATCATGTTGAACGTATTTCTTTGAAGTATGCTTTTTTGATTTAACGCTTTATTATGATCATATTTTCAGGTCTTTAGAGTACTCTAACATATTTTAATGCATGTATGATATTCCAACATACTTTAATCAATCCTCCCCTTTTGGACATTTATGTTTTACCCAGCACTCCTCACTCTTTGTCTGATGGGTGAGTGCAAACATGGGAAGTCATAGGGAATTGTAGTGGAGGCATTGGACAAGGTCAAGGCAGCACCTGATCAGCCTGTTCACATCTAATTCTGTGAGTCAGTCATTTCCTCATTACTAAAGCAGTTTGCTTAGGGGTTTTGTTTACCTATAGTCCAACTTGTGGCTCAAAGAACAACTATCTGGTAATCAGAATTTGAAGATTTTCATGCCTAAGGTTCTGACTTTAAGGCTTTTGAAATCATAAATTCCTCCTCCCAGCTGAAAATTCATACTAATTCATTTTCCTACAAGCAAGTGGTACACCATCTTGGAAAATATGCTAAAGTTTATTCTGCACTGCATGAAAGTGAGCTTATCACCAAAGTATATGGCGATCCATGGATCTTTTGTGTCACTGTTCTGGGAGATGCAAACTATCCTTTCTCCAAACAAGTACTGTTCATTGCTCTTGCCCCCTTCCCCACCGCTTGTCTTTATTTACATCAAGGATTGGTTTGAAAAGAACTAGAACTGGTTCCCAAGGGTCCTGGGTTAGCATTCCTTCATTGGCCATTAATTCTCTGTGGTGTTATATAATTCATTAACTCTCTGTGACCTACTTTCGTTACTTGCCCTCCCTAACTTACAGCGCACGTGTGTGGACAAAAGGAAGTAATAGGTTCAAAATTTCTTTGAAAAAATATACAAGTATTATCCATTTATCTTTCATCTTTAGCCTTGCTTTCTTGGAAAACTTCAGGTTCTGTTGCCTCATTTTCAGTGACTGTAGGTCATCCTACTGTGGAAGATGACACTTGAGTAAAACACTGAAGGAAATGAGAGATATCAGAGGGAAAGTCTTGCCAGGCGGAAAAAACAGCAAGTGCAAAGGCCCTTTGTCTCAGTAATTGTAAATTGTTCGGGTGGGTCTCTGCTGCCTACTGTGTGATGCCTACCATTCTTTCTCTCTTTTACTTTGAATCCTTGAAGCCATGTCTTCCATCACTGCTGATAGTCAGGCCACAGGTATGCTAAGGACACACACCCGAGCATGACTGTTAGTGCTGTCCTCCCAAAACCCAATGCCTTAAGGACTGATGTCATGATACTCCCCCATGGAAAAAAGCCTGATGTCTGATTTTGCATGTGCAGAAGATATGGCCATTGCTACCATCATTCGTCAATGATTCAGATAACACAAGCACCAATCCCACTGAACCTTCTCACATATTGTTCTTTAGCTCTAAAATTATTTTCTGTCCCATCTCCCCCAAACTCACTTGACCCTAGCTAACTCTTATTCTTCCTTAAAATCTCAGCTTAAAAGTCTCTTCTCCCATTTGTAAGCTTCTCTGCTCTGTCCCTGTCCTGTCATGTCTGAGATCACGTCATTACTGAGCTCACGTCACTCTTCTGCTCAACACTTCGGTGGCTTTCCATCAGGTAAAAATGGGTCACATTGGCCTATTCGGTCCTACCTGAATGGCTTGCCTCACTATTTCTCCCTGGCTCCACCTTCTACTTCCATCTATTCACTCTACTGTGCCCTGCACATACTAGACATGGTCCCGTCTCAGGGCCTTTGCACTTGCTGGTCCTTGTACCTGGAAAGCTCTTTCCTTAGGTGTCTCTCGTTTCCCTCAGTATTTTACTTAAGTGTCATCTTTTCAGGTAGCCTGTCTCTGGCCAACTTATCTAAAATTTCAACATACCTCCTCAGTCTCATAGTCCCTTCCCTGATTTATTTTTTTCCTTTAGAACTAATTACATAATAAATATATTACGTATGTTACTTACATATATTCTCTCCCCACTACTCCCCACTCTCACCAGATTATAAGCTTAGGGTGGGCAGGGATTTGTGTCCTTCGTTAATGTAACTGCTGTGTTCTCAGTGCCAGGAACTCAATAAATACTTGCTGAATGATTGAACATTGCATCTATGTGTGCATTTATGTATGCATTTATTATCTACTTATTTATTAGTTTTACTTTGTTTTTATTGAAGATTCCTTTTCTCAGGACCCAGGCAGGGGGCCAAGAAGTCTGGGGCAGAGGATGATCTGAATGAGGGTTGTCTTGCTGAGCTCAGAATTGTTACTTATATTTTTCCAAATCACAGTGTCATTCAAGGAAGCTCTTGATTCCATACACCCTGTCCCCATAATCTTCCAGACATTTTCAGGAACACCTCATTTCTAGGACACAAAGCTACTGAGCCCCCTTGTGCATTAAAGTTAATAGAAATGAGTCAACCCTCATATATGATAGAGATAAATTTCTATTGTAACAAAATTTAGACAAAGGATAGCAACTAATTCTGACATTCTCATCAAACTTGTAAAAAGAACATATGTTGGGATATATAGGCAAAAAAAGAACCCTTTTTCTCTAAATGTTAAAAATTCCTTTTATAGTGAAAAATCAGCACACTAGATCTTTTATTCCATTTAAAGAAAAAAACTTGCAATGCAGGAATGAGAAATCTAGTATGTTAAAATTTATAGTAATCTATTTTTTAAGGCTTGAACCACAGACTTTTTTGATGGAGATGGGCAGGTTGTGTCTTTCAAACAGAATTTTAAAAATTCCTGTGATGTTAGTGGGAAATTGCTCACTACTTTGCTCTTCAAATGGCATCCCTGGCTCTTGAGAAAGATTTCTGAAAGCCTTTATTTGATTCTTGACAGCTGTGCGTTCTTCCAGGCTGCCAGATGAGACTCTATCTTGTCTAAATGTAAATACCTGGTTACTCGACTCCCTGGCATGGAGGGCAGTTTATTCTTGTTGTAGGAAGCCTTGATTTTAAAGAAAGGAGAGACCAAGGGCCTTTCATTAGCAGGCAGGCTTCGAGCTATTTCCAGACCCTGTGTTTACTCCTATAGAGCAGACTTTGTTTTCATGCCCAGTAAGTTTGAGAAAGCAGTAAACTCCATCCGGTAAATGGGTCACTGATAGAGAGTGGGAGGTTGCTCTGGTCTCGCAGAGTACGAAACTGCTGCCCTCCTGAGACTATGGACACTGGTGGGTCAGTGCTCACCATCAAGCACATTGAGGAGGGCTCCAGCTTCCCCTTTGCCCCGGGCAATTAGGATCACAGGGTGCTCCAGTCGGTAGATGGGGAAGGGCGGCGCTGGGGGGAGGAATGGTTTTGACTTAGTCTTGGGCAATCTGAATGTCTTGAATGAGGGAAACTTAGAAACACCTCTTGTAACATCACAGGCACACGTTCACATACACATTCATAAGGCTATTAAACACCCCCCTCCCTTCTTGGCTGGCAGGGGTAGGGGTGGCCTGAAATTGCACAATTGATGCTGTCATTTCTGCAGCACTTCTAGTGAAGTATCTAGGTGTTTCTCCTAATGTCTCCACTGCAACTTCCAAATCATAGTCTTCCTGTGTTAGCTGAAAGCATTAAAACCAGAAATTACCATAATAGTGCTATTTACCCCTCATTTATGGAGCTACTAGTGTTATTTTTCCACTGACTTTACAGAATGCATTTCAACCCACAGTATTTTTGGTCTGGTTGATGAAACCCAATTGTACTTAAAAAACACAGTTGGGCATTGTGTCTGAAGACGAAACCAGCAGGCTTGTCATTTCGCAAAAGGGACTTCCAGAGGTTGCAGTCCCTATAATCGGAGAGTATTTCATTTGGTGTTTGATGCTGTGGACTAATGCCTTATTTCATAGCTAATCATCTCCATGTGCTTATGTAACTGGACCAGGGTTTGAAGGAAGACCACGCATTTCAACAGCACTACAAACCAGGTGTGAGAAATTTGGTTTCTCTTTATGTAAAAACAGATCTGAAAGGAGGGGGGCCGGTAAGGGGGATATCAGCCCTGGAAGAGCTGTACCAAGAGGTTGAAAGAAAAAAGTGTGTGTGTATGTGTGTGCGCGTGTGCGTGCGATAACCCCGAGGTTGTTAGCAAAGATTTACTTCATTGATGTTTTATGCTCAGGCATAGCACTTGGAGACTCTCTCTGAACTCACAAACAGCCCTGATTATGGTGTTTGTGACAATGCCACGGGGTCTTTGCATTATTTATCCCCGTCTGCTTTACTCATCCAGCTTTCTGGGAATATTTTCAGATGGAATCACTAATTAGCACATATGTGGAAACTTCTCAAAGCAGTTTGGCCCCCTCTTCATTACTTTTTAATTTTTTTTTTCTATTTGCCTAATGTATATCAAAGATAACATTTTACATGATGGGTCGGGGAAATTTTCACACTGAAACGCGCACGTTTCGTGGAAGAAAAACATTAGTCAAGCAGGGGACCTCTTCTATGATCAGAAAGAAAGCAGCTCAAATGCATACTAATGGAGAACGGTGTTAGTTTGGTCCTTAAGGTGTTCTCTGGAGTATTTTATTAGTTGACCTTTAGGAGAGCTTTCTAAAATTGCCTCACAAATATGTTAACAGTCCTGTAAACTGTGCCTTTATTGATCAGTGCACATCCTGACTTTGCTAGATTACACGGTGGCCTCCTTCTGCTTCCCTGGGCTTTGAATTCTGTACATTTTGGGCACAATATTTTCCTAGTTAGAGCACAACCCACATGTGTAAGAACATGTCTTTTTTTTTTTTCCATTTTGAAACACCAAGGACAATGTGAAAACAAGGTTTCTGAATTTTTGCATCTCCTTTCCCAGGTTTCTTCCTATCTCTACATCAAAAAAAGAAACTACTTCCCGTGTCATAGAGCAAACACAAGGCACGAAATGTGAATTCTTAGGCAATGGCATTTTTAAGATGGCAGAAAAATCTAGGTTCAGCCAGAAGAGAAAATATTAATACTGGAAGAATTAAAAAACAAAACAAAACAAAACAAAAACCATGGAGATATTTAAAAATAAGTCATCAAGGTAAAACAGATCTCTTAACCAAAAAATGTAAACTTGGCAATACTATGTTGAATTAGGTAGGCTGCTATTATCTGTGTAACATAGGCCTACCAAATATATATTTTGTAAGTGGAGCAGTAGTATGCATGTGCGAATCATTGGATTGTGGTCTCTAAGGGATCTGCTACACAGTGTATTTATTACGGTTGCATTTGCTTTCTGAAGAACTCAGTGTAAGTATGGGTGGGAACCCTTCAGAGTGTTCTCGACAGAAGTCCAAAACACCATCCAAATACAATCTTTTAGATGGTGCAATGTAACTTCTGGCATAAAATGTCTAGTCATTTGGCGAAGTGGCTAAGTTACGATCATCATCTACAGGATCTCATAAATGATATTAATTGAAGAGATTTTTTGTTTCTTTTTTAACCTACTGCCAATGGCTCTTATTGAATTGTATCTCTAGTATCCTATAGTATAGTGTTTAAGGCTTAGTCTGGAATGGAGACTAAAGATTTGCTTATCTGCTATAGTCTTTTTTTTTATTGTGTTATGTTAGTCACCATCCAGTACATCATTAGTTTTTGACGTAGTGTTCCATGACTCATTGTTTGCATATAACACCCAGTGCTCCATGTAATATGTTCCTTCCTTAATACCCACCACCAAACTCACCCATCCCCCCCGCCAAACCCTCAGTTTGTTTCTCAGAGTCCACAGTCTCTGCATGGTTCATCTCCCCCTCCGGTTTCCACCCCCTTCACTTTTCCTTTCCTTTTCTTAGTGTCCTCCGTGTAATTCCTTATGTTCCACAAGTAAGTGAAACCATATGATAATTGACTTTCTCTGTCTGGCTTATTTCACGCAGCATAATCTCCTCCAGTCCCATCCATGTTGATACAAAAGCTGGGTATTCCTCCTTTCTGATGGCTGAGTAATATTTCATTGTATATATGGACCACATCTTTACTCATCCGTCTGTCGAAGGGCATCTCAGCTCTTTCCACAGTTTGGCTATTGTGGCCATTGCTGCTATGAACATTGGGGTACATATGGCCCTTCTTTTCACTACACCTGTATCTTTGGGGTAAACACCCAGCAGTGCAGTTGCCGGGTCATCTGCTGTAGTCTTAAAGTGGTGCCCGAGACAGCATGTGGACCTGTCTTCTATGCCAATTCTATTCTCTGAGAGTGGCTGCCTGTAGGCTTAGTGGGAAAGTGCGTTAAGGTCTAGAAGTAATATCTATAATCATTACAGTAAGGCGTTTGTGGCAGTAACAATGCACATGCCAGGCATTTTCCACCCCTCATTTAAAAATTGACATTCAGTCGTGTGAGCTTGCTAATTTAACAGCTGATTTACAGATGAGAAAACTGCATCGCATTTTGTTCCAAACTCAAGCTAATTCAAAATGTTCTAAATCTGTGCTGTCCAATATGGCAGCCATCAGCTACATGTGGGTATCGAGCCCTTGGAATGTGTGGGTAGTCCAAATTGAGGTATACCGTAACTGTAAAAATACATATTGGGTTTCAGAGACTTAGTATGAAAAACAGAATGTAAACATCTTACTAATATTTCTTACGTTGTTACATGTTGAAATGATAATATTTTGGCTATATTGGGTTAAATAAACTATGTCATTAAAATTAATCTCACCTATTCCTTTTTACTTTAAAAAAAATGTGGCTACTAGAAAACTTAAAATTACCTAGGGGGCTCACATTTCTGGCTCACATGATATTTCCATTGGATCACGCTGCTCTCAATTAACATGTCTTCTCTTCTTTCATTAGCTCTAATGTTTAAATATTTTAAACTTTAAAGGCAGATTGTGGTTTCTTTTTGACAAATCTGCAGAAAGAAATTGTTCATTTTTTCCCCCAAAATATTTAACTTATTTTCCAGGCTGCTTTATGCCTTTGGGCCTTTGCTCTCATGTGTTCTGTCTGGAAAGCCAACACACCCCGGGCCTGCCACTGAGTGAAAGCCCACTCACTGATTTTTCAAGACTTGCCTCAAGTATCACTGCGGTATCATGCGTAAAATGAAGGCCCAGTACAATGTGCTGTCTTAGGGTCTGGTGAGGTTAGCATGGCCTCCAATGGCCCTACCCCAAGTTTCCTCCTCACTCTGTTCCTGCAGAGAAGGTACGCGAACCAAACAACCATCCTTGTCAGGGGAACCAAGTGCAGCTCCTGCCTATCCTTGAGTAGTGGCTTTCACTTCCTTGCCAGCCACAGAATTATTCAAACAAACCAATCACAGCCTTCTGTGGGAACCAGGGGCGCCCCACCTTCTTGGTGTTACAAAGCCAGCCTTCCACAATCTCGCTCAACCCGCTCTAGAGTGCAAGACTAGTATGATCTCGCATGTGATGAGGCACCTTCCTTCCCCTGGATATGAGTCCATGGGACTCATAAACTGTTGTCCATCTAGCCTGTCCAGAGTTGGTGTCGTGTTCGGACATCCCATTAACCCAAGGGGGGAATCTCTTGCTCACCAACAGGGCAAGTGGGAGGTGATCAAAACAACTGCCTTCTTGCATAAGCCTTCCCTCATCCACCTCTTCCAAGGCAGAATTGGCCAGCCCTCTCTTTTGCCACATTAGCTGTCACCTTCGATCTTAGTAGCCAGCCCTCTCGCTTGCACTCATTTGCTTATGCATCTCTGTTCTTCTGTTAGAAACTGTAAGCTGATTGAAGGTAGCAGAATTTCTCCTGTGTGTTTATATATCTGGTTCCAAGGGCAGTGCTGGTACATAGCAGGCCCTCAGTAAATGTTCGGTGAATGAATAAATTCTGAAAACCATTGCATGGCTGATGCTGGTATTAGGAATTTCCTACTTTTTAAACACAAAGAAATAAATTGAATTTTCCTCAGTCTAATAATCTCTAGTGGAGGGGCAGGGAGGGAATCTGCTTATGATGCAATCTGCTAAGAAAAGAGGAGGTAGCCTGAGGTAATGAGAAGAGAGCTAGTGATTTCTATCTCTTCTCCTCCTGAAAGCTCTGTGAGTGGTAGAAAGAAGAGGATGACTTGGGAAATAAATTCAGAGCAACATCATGTCCATAAAATTGTTTGAGCAACCACACTCTATCTTTTAGGGAACCATAATTTAAACAAAAAGATGTTCTTTTTGAATTTAAAAGCAAAGAGGGGCACAGTTGGTTAAGCGTTCGACTCTTGGTTTCAGCTCAGGTTATGATCTCAGGGTTCTAGAACCGAGCCCTGCCTTGGGCTTTGTGCTCAGCACAGAGTTTGCTTGAGATCCATTCTCTCTCTCTCTCTCTCTCTCTCTCTCTCTCTCTCTCCCTCTGCCCTTCCTGCTCATGCTCTCTCTCTCTCAAATAAATAAATAAATCTTTAAAAATAAATAAGTAAAAGCCAAAAAAAAAAAATGCTCACTGTGATTATGGATAACTCAGATTTGTTTCAGAGGAGAAGCCCATGTCCACAGAGGGGAGAAGTCTAGAGTAGGTATGCATTTGGTGGGAGAACAATAGGATGAATCTAATCTCATAGAAAGAAGTTGGCTGAATCCAGTGCAGTTGGCAAGCCTGGGCTTATAACTGATAAAGCTTTTACGAGGCTAGGTCTTGCTCTCAAGCCACCGTGGTGCCTGTGCTCTAGGGACATTAGGACCTGCAGAATCACGGATGGAAGGAGTCCTGCTGAATCAGTCATTAGCCTTTCTCTCAGCCCCTTCCAGGGCCGGACATCTGGTCTCCCACTGCTCCTCTATGGCCCTTGCCCAGAAGACAGGAGGAGCATCCAAGGCCAAGAACACTGTTGCTCTGCTACTTCTCAGTTTTCTCAAATGGTCCCAGTTGGGTGAAACAGTGATGGCATTATTATCTCTCTGCAATCTGATTTTCTCCTGTCACTAATCTGTACAAGCTGGACTTCTCTGATTAATAAATGACTATTAACAATTAAAACTGTCAGATAAAATATCATAGTCTGGTTTAACTGCATTAAAAATTAACACTGAGATGGCTTATGTTTCTAAAATGTCAGTAGTCATTGGCTAACTATGCTAGTTAGGAAGGACTTCCGTTTCTCATTTTTATCTCTCTATATTTTTTATGTTGAATCATCCTATCCTTTGCACAGTTATCGTAATAGTAGATAGTAGATTGTTTTCATGTCTTCATTCTGCAACAACAGCTTTATGTTAGTCCCTAAACGGCTTTAGAGTATAGTTCGTCCCCGGCAACCCTAGTCTGGACTCACTGTTTTCCAATGGAGCTGCCTCTCGCTGCTGGGGTAGTCCAGGAGTGGAGATGTGGCAAATCAGTAAACATGCCCCGAAAGCCAAAAGGGATTCAGTAGCTGGGCTCTCCCCTGGTCAAATTTCAGTTCCCAAATAGTCTATTTCACTGATATTCATGGCCTCTGGCCGGGAGGATCTTCAGGGTGGGAAGATGAAACTCAGGGTTTATATGTCTGAGCTTGGGTTTCCATCTCAGGCTGCAGACTACCCTCCATTTAGCATTAAATTAACTTAAAAAGAGAGCGAAGTACCTTGTTTGAAAAATCTGTTCAGTTTGCCTGGTGATCTAATTTTCAGCCCAGATATGATTTGGCCTCCCTGTTGGATAGTGTCTGCTTTTCATTTGCTGGGTGTTGTTCACAAGGTCCCAGGACATCGCAAGCAGCTGCCAACAGAACAGCAGACCTTGGAAGGCCAGCCCCCATGCATATTTTTTAACTTCAGAGTCGAAAGACCGGCCTCTAGCTCTGCTGCGATTACCCTGGCTTCAAGAAGGGAGGCAGGCTTTCTGTTCCACAAAGCATCTTGTATTATTTTTTAAACATTTTTCTTTTGATACATACCCAAGCACCACACATTTTTTCCCCCTTAATTTTTAAACCCACGTACACTTCAAGGGAAATCGAATCCATATGTTTCTGATTCATTTACACACAACTCATCAAAATATTGTTTTAAAAGAGCTAAACTCAAATCCCACAGGGGCTGAGCGGGTTTCAGACTTGGCTGAAGGCTCTCCCTTCGCTGGTCATGGCTGGATGTGCACAAACCCAGCTCCAGTGGAACAGGAACCCTCACACTTCCCAGAGTCTGCACTGAATAGCATCTTTCTTTGAGGTTCAGATACAACACGGCGACTTCTTTGCCTACAGCCAGTTTTCATTTGCACAGTCGCTATGGCCTCTGGTTGCCTTAGCTCAGACCTTGGGGAGCAAACTGGTGGGAAAAGTCACTCTTTGCATCGTTCTAGCCGAATCGAAATGATCAGAAATCTTCCGGGGAGCCTATTGATGTAGAGTTTCCTGCCTGATTGTAGACTCATAAAGTCATGGAGCTCGCAGGGACCCTGCTAAAGTCATTCTGCTACCTTCACGTAAGCCTCACAAAACTAAACAAACAGTAAAGCTATCCTAATTACGGCCACCAGTCCTGTCCGATAGCAGAGGCTTGTTCTTACTTCCTTTTAGGTAATTCTGACCAAAGCTCCACAATTCTCAATGTCAGTAACTGTTAAATTTAGATATGTATCCAAGGTCTGTATGCTTGCCCTCAACTAAATTCTTGGGGTTCCCCTAGTTCTCAGATAATGAACTGTGAAATTGTCCCACTGTGCCATCTGGTTCCCCAGAACCGTCGAAGTGAGCATGGAGACCGGCAGGACAGCCAGCAGTGAGAAGCTTTGTCTGTGGTTCAGAACTCTTCTCTTATGCCTGACTTAATCGGGAGGCTCAGTCGGGATGGTTGAAAGAGCTGTCAACATCTGGACATGTCTGCCCTGAAAACTCCCAAGGCCATCACAGGATAAAAAAACAGCGTCTGGGGGTCCATTCTTCCGTTGCCGATACAGAGGATAGGAACACCGACGTTGCAGGCACCCCCGAAAGGTTAGCGAGGTGGCTGAGACGCACAGACGAGCAGGAGCTGGGAGCCTCAGACAGGGTTCAGGACTCCAAAGGCAGCACCTTTGCTCATTGGCAGGGGGGTTTCCAAAACACAGGGCATGTCTCACTGCTACCCTGAAAGAACGGGTGAACTTTTCAATAGATTTTTTTGATTAATGTCAATTAATGTAACTGCTCTGAAATAGTGGGTCCTCATTAGTATCAAAAAGTTCTGTGAGTTGGCATTAAAATGACATCAGGCATTCAGCTAAATTCCTGCTTTCCTCAGGGGCCGCCAGCTTACTCAATTTGCCTGGGGCTTTTGACTCGACAGCCTCTTCCCACATTAAACAAGTGAATCCTGGGCACTGTGGTGGGTTCGCAAATCCTGACAGATGTTTCTTTACAAACACATGCAGGCCTAACATCCTCTGAAAACCTGAAATGGATGAGGGTCTTCCTCTTCCTTCAAATTTTCTCCACATCGCTCATTTACTCATTTTACTCAAATCCGCACGAAGGACTCTGCTGAGCCCAGCTCCAATGTAATATTTTGCATTATAACATAGATGTGTCGGGGCATTTAAAGATGTGTTAATTCTTATTTTTATTTTTCTCTCAGTTACTCAAGTGTTAGAACTGTTTAGTGGCCATGGACTATTCCTCTGGGTGATTCTTTCCTGGCATCATATTATGGTCTAAATTTATTATGATCGGGTTGGTTGGTGTAGCTAAAAATAAAAAAGGACAATGAGGCATATCACCAAGGCACGCTTTGTATAAGCTCTAGAAGGCAGCTTTTAAAATCAGCTGAATCACTTAGCAACTGTATTAGAAATAAAACACATCCATTTCTAAGTATCCAGAACCTGGGTAGGGTACGTGATTTCCACAAGACTTTGTTATGATCAGGGTTGTAGTTAGGCATGAGATTTGTGGCCCGACTTTCTTTTAAAGAGTACAACTAATAAAAATACCAGCAGCTACTGCCTTTGGTGCCCAGACACATGTCCAGTCCTAGCACATCACTGACGTTACCTGATTAGATCACGACCAGCGGGTGAAGTGGGCATTCTGTAACACCCATTAGACAGATGAGGACACCGAGACCCGCAGGAGTTGGCTCGTTTATCCGAGACAACTGGGCTAGTACATGGAAGAAGAGGGACTCAGATCCAAGCCAATCTGATTCCAAAGCCTATAAGGAAATGAAAAATAAACATGAAATGAGACAAAATCAAGTAAAATGGCCTCAGAATTAGTAGGCAGTACTATCAACTATACTTTATTTGAAAACATTTCATAAGAAAAGCGGACTTTTGCAAAAGTTAGGTATTCTGCATTTTAGGTGACTGTCTTCCCGAGAACAAGGATTGAGTGCGGAAAGCAGCCCCTCTGTGATCTTCTCCCTGCTGTCCAGGCCGTGCCCCCTCCCTCTCCCCTCTGCAGAGTACCCTCCCCTTCCCTTCTACAGGACCCTTGCTCAGCTGTATCTTTCTTCCGTGGTCTTTCTCCCCGGCCAGACAGTACTGCCCTCTGGGGAAGGGACAGGGTCCTCTGGTATTCCCCGTGCCCAGCACAGTGTTTGGCATGGAGTGTATTCCATTCAGCGGGTGGGTAGTGAATGGGGATATCGAAGAAACTGAGCAGCCGCCCCCGAAGCCGGCAGGCCGCAGAGAAGAAAGACCAGGACTGTCACCTGAGCCAACTTCTAGGCCAAAGCAAAACCATCTTTGGGTAAGATCTGAGTCAGGCTCCCAGTTAGCCGGCTTACCTTCCATCAAAACAGCATCTCTTAGAGGTACGGTTGGTGCCATTGGTCTTTATTTTATTATCAGACCGAATTTTCCAGCATCTTCCTACCTAGATGCTAGATTACCTATAAAAACGTGTGGCTTTTATGCAGAAACTTCTGGCTAACCTTTGGGCTGTGTGGAGGCTTAAGAAAATCATCGATGCTTATTAAGAACTTATTTATTTAGACAAAAGAGATCAAAACCCTGCTAGGCCATGCTTTGTTCAAAATGCAAGCTGTTGGCTGGTCCCAGCACGGTCCTTTGGTACAATCCAACTGACACCCCTCTCCTTTCAGAACACAGAACATGAGACAGGCGGACAAGCAAACATAATTAAACACTGGCCCTGATAGGGTTTTTCTTAATTAGTTGTGAGTTTCTATAATGAAAATACCTGGAGACTTATCTGACTTCAAAGTCCCATTAAAGCTGTGCTGCTTTTGTTGCTTTGAAAATTTGGGAGTTGAGGACTCCTCGCCTCGTGCTTCTTAATGATGATAATTATATGATACGCTTAAAAGTGCTTTTGATCTTGGCCTCTCAAAGCACTCGAGTGAGGCATCAATTCCCTTAACCCCACTCTGAGGCAGGCCTTCCTTGTTTACGGACAATGCGCGCTGACACGGATGTCACGGGCATCGCTGCTTCGGAGAGAGGCTGCCGGCAGGCTCGGTAAGAAGGCACCGGGACACGTCGCAGTCGCCAACCGAAGTATCAGTCCACAGGCATGCTGGCAAAACCTCCCACATGCGGCATGTTTCATAGAGCTTCTGATCGCATTTAAACAATCACAAAAAACTTGTAGAGGAACCAAGTAACACAGCACCCACCAAACCTATGACAGTGGTCATAGAATTTCTCACTCCGTCTTTTCCTTTTCCCTGGGAGTTTCTCGGAAGGCAGGGCCCCAACCAGGTGACAGGTGTGCGGCGTAAATCTCATCTCGGGCTGCAAGGAGCAATTCCCCACTTTTCCTGCAGTTCCTCAATCTTGCTAATGAAACGATCGGTGGAGTACACTGACCCTTCATGCATCTGTAACTGATTTTGTTGACTCTGTATCTCGCTAGCATGTTAGCTGCTGGTGTCCTCATTCATGGAGCAGGCGACAGACAGACATTAATGCCTATTATGAAAAACTGAATTAAAAGTTAGGCAATTAAAGCTGCGTTTTGGCACAAACCTTTCCAAGGAAATAAACTCTATTATGAGCAAGTTGAAGTTGAGTGAGCGTCTCTCGCACGTGCTGTAATTTGTACATTTCTTTACCTGAAGTGATTAGATAAATCTTCGATTTGAGCAGATGGCCCACGAGTCTAATTTGGGGGGCTTCTCAAGATCCATACCAAAGAGAACTTGATGGAGGGGAATAAAACATGAAGACCATCCTTGCCTGCTCATCAGCAGATCCTAGAGTACCATGCCTGCACCCTATTCCTGCCTCTGAGAGGAAGATGACCAGGGATCCAGTGACATCAGGGATGAGTGTTATAAACACATATAACCAGGAACTTCTGGCGCATTGGAAGAGAGGCTTAATGTCAGCAAAGCATCCCTGTTTTACATACCCAGATCCACAGAGAGGCTGCAGAATCCAAGAAAATCCAGAGCAAAATAAATAAAACCGACAGAACAGACCTAGATCTTATTTAAAAATTGCTAAAATTAGGGGCGCCTGGGTGGCTCAGTGGGTTAAGGCCTTTGCCTTCGGCTCAGGTCATGATCTCAGGGTCCTGGGATCGAGTCCTGCATCGGGCTCTCTGCTCAGCGGGGAGCCTGCTTCCCACTCCCTCTCTGCCTGCCTCTCTGCCTACTTGTGATCTCTCTCTCTCTCTGTCAAATAAATAAATAAAATCTTTAAAAAAAAATTGCTCAAGTTAGACCAAGACTAGCAATGTTATTGTAATTACCTTGAACATCCATATAAAATGTACATTTTTTTTTAAATCTCAGAGACCCTGGTGTATTATTTTCTCTGTGGTGAGGGGGTTTGTAAAGTTAAGAAAAAAGAACAACAGCTGACGTTTATCATATTCTTTTTCTATATGCCAGAATTGTTCTAAGTTCTTTAGGTGTAATCTTCCCATCAGCCCTACAATGTAGGAGTTGTTTTCTCGTTTAGAGATGCAGAAACTGGGATTCAGGAAGGTTAACTAACTTGCTAGAGGACAGCGTTAATAAAAGAGCCAGGATTATTACTCAAAGCTGTCTGACTCCAAAGCTCACATTCTTATCCAGGAGATTACTCTGCCTGGAGGATGCAATTTGAGCTGGAGGACAAGGGAGCTGGAACCAATAATGCTAGCACAAGAAAAATCCATCTCATCATCTCATATATTGTTCCTTCTATGGAGAGGTAAGTGCACACACACACACACACACACAGAAGAGAGAGAAAGACATAGGTCCTTTCATTACATTTTCTAAGTCTGGGAAGACTTTATAGATTAGCCTAAGGTTTTAAAGTTATCACAGTGGGTGTTAAATGAATACTCAAAATATAACCAATAATCAAGCATTAGACACAATAATACAGACTTTTTTTTTTTTTTTTTTGGGTCATTCTGATCTTTGAGAAAGCAAAACCCTGTGTTGGCAAAGATTATTTCAGTTTTGGAAATGAGGCAAATGCAGGTCGTTGCAATGTCACGTTAGAGTACTGTGTACCAGGCCCTCTTTGGGGTAAATCTTTGCTTTATCTGCTGTTTACTCTTGGTTAGGGCCCCGACTCTATGAAAAGCATAAGTCAACTTCGAGATTCTCATTCGGGAGAGATGGTAATGATCCTGTCCATGGAGTAGATAACCCTAACGCTTACAACTGTGTTGTCCTGAAGGACATTGGCCAGATTTGTCTTTAACTGAGCAAACCTACTTTAACACACCTTCGCTGAGTGACGAGTTGAAACTCTGGTCCTCAAATTTGCCTTTGAGCCAGGCTTATTTGTGTAAGAGTCATGCACTTTTACTTGTTCAAAAATTAAACCCTGACATCTGAGAAAGCTGAGTAGGTGAGCGAGATACATCTGAAATGGGATTTTATTTTATTTTTTAAAAAGATTTTGTTTATTTATTTGACAGAGAGAGGGGGGGAGCACAAGCAGGGGGAGCGGCAGGCAGAGGCAGAGGGAGAAGATGTGGGGATCCATCCCAGGACCCCGAGATCATGACCTAAGCTGAAGGCAGACGCCTAACCGACTGAGCCCCCCAGGCGCCCCTGAAATGGGAATTTAATGACAGGTCCAGTACAGAAGAACCCCAGATAAATAAAAGATAAGAGATCAAGTACATCAGAAACTCCTTAAGCCTGTATAGTTGAGACCTCAACGCTAGGCAAGGTTCCGTCTCTGCTCCTGGCGGGCCTAGGCTCTTTGCTGGCGAGGGCTGGCAGGGGCCAACATTGTCCAATGTGCCCCAATTGAAGAAGACACAGACTTGATACCCAATCTTTTCCCAGGCATGGGAAAGCAGAACAGCACACGCTTCTGCCATCTCTATCCTCTAAGACCGAATCGATCAGAGCGAGGCTGATGTGCTCCATGCGTGCCAACGGAGAGGGATAAAACGCTCGAAGTTGTTTCAGGAAGCCAAAGGTCAAGTTATTCCGGTAGTTATCCACGATGATCTAAGTGATATGTTTTAGAGAAGTGTTTCTCAAGTACGATATGCGGCCCCACTGGAGAGCAGCAATTACCCTCCTAATGGACCACGGACTCATCCGAAACGCAAGACATTTTTCGAGTGTGGATGAAACACGGTTCTTTAGCATTCCTCTTTTATACGTGGCCAAGCCGACTATCAAGTTTTAATATTAAGAACAAAATTAAGACTCACCAGAGTTTACCGAGGACTTCAAAGTAGACTACAGGCTGCGCTTACTTGGCAATACGGCAGCTCTGGGAGACGAAGGACTTTGTTTTGCTCCCTGCTGTGTCCCGGGCAGCCGGAGGGATGCTCGGTGCACCTATAGCAGGTGATTGATAATGAGGATGGACGAACTATTCAAAGAGACGGTGGCTCCTCCCTCACATGGGCATAGGCCTCGAGTTTTACTTCCCGCCATCTTGGGGGAAGGATACGTTGTCATTAGAACATCCATAGTTTGTTGTGATTTTCAGTTGCTGCTGATCTTGCTTTAGAATTATAAATTGCCGTTAGTTTGGCTTCATCATTACTAATTTTAGTATGATGTGGGTTGTTTGACTAACCCTACAATGTATAGCTCTGCACATTTGCATCAACATTATTTTGGTCTATAATTTTCCAATAACTAGATTTTAAGGCATGCCTGCAGTAAGTTCAATAATGAATCATCTATATATCTAGAGATAAAACACATACAGGCATCATTTGCCAAAGTGCTGCCTTCGCTAGTTATGTGCTGTCTCTCCGTTTGCTCTATTTAAATAAAATGCACTATCAAATGTAACAGAAGTACTAGATTATTTTTAACTTTGTGTCATTGTTTTATAATAGAAAACTGTAGTAAGCTTACAATTAGTTTCTGAAGTTTGCTCATCACTGGGTTCCTATCCATTGAAAGTTAGGAACGGGTGGGAAAGGAGGGTATCTGTCCTACCAAATGGGCTCTGATGTGTCCTGGCCCACCGAACTGTCCGTGTTCACCAAAAACTGAGCATCACTATTTCAGAGCCCAGTGCCTTTGTATGTAGACACTGGCCAAAAGCACTGTCTAAAAAGGTACCAAAGAAGCCCAATGTCTTCAGAGAATCCCTCTGAGCTCACCTCCCTCCTAGATCGATCCTCCTTTTATTAGTTTCCTCAGGCTGCTGTAACAAATCCTCACAGACGAGCTGGCTTAAAACATCAGAAATTATTTCCTTATAGTTCTGGCCAGAAGTCTGAAATCAAGGTGCTAGCAGAATTGGTTCCTCCATGCTCGTCCCCTGGCTTCTGATGGCTGCTGGCCGACCTCGGTGTTCCTCAGCTTAGAGACACATCACTCCAGTCTCTGCCTCTGCATTCATATGCTGTTCTGTGTGTCTGTGTCTCTGTGTCCAAATTTTTCTCTTCTTACAAGGATACCATTCATTGATATTCTTTTTTAAATTATTTATTTAAAGAGTTATTTATTTTTGAGAGAAAGAGAGAGAGCTTGAGCAGGGAGAGGGACAGAAGGAGAGGGACTCCCTATTGAGCATGGAGCCCTACACCAGGCCCCACATGGGGCTCGAGATTGGGCTCAATCCCAGGACCCTGAGATCATGACCTAAGCCGAAATCAAGAATCAGCTGCTTAACCAACTGAACCACCCACATGCCCCTCATTGATATTCTTTTAATGACACCAGGCATTGTATTAGGGCAGGCTCTAATGCAATATGATCTCATCTTGACTGCATCTGCAAAGACCTTATTTTCAAATAAGGTCCCATTTGCAAGTAGTGGGGATTAGGACTTGAACATAACTTTCTGGGGGACACATTTCAACCCACAGCATCCTTATTTATTGATTTTTTTTTTTTCCTGGTGATTATTCTCTTGGCTCTGAGTCTTGTCTTCCTCTCCTTAATTAACCTTACCCTTTGGTACTTGAAGGCACCTTGGAACCTTCTGGCTTGACTCCCATCCAACACCCTGCAGCCCACACACCTAAGATGGAAGTATGCTTGCACGAAGTAGGCCTTTGATGAATATCTGCTGGCATGACTTCATGGTTCCTAAAATCTCCAAATGATAATTCTGTTATTTGAAAGAATCAATACTCCAGAATGTCCCCCGAATGATCACTAATCACAAAAACGATAAGGATTTAAAGTATATTTTAATTTTTTTTCACTGAAAACAACCATTTTCTAATGGCCGCTGGAGAAGACAAAGCATGTGTTATTGGTCTGCTAATACACTTCTCCATGGCTTGACGCCTCATAAGTTCCCTAAGGCAGACCTAATGACCTAGTCATATGCATACCTTACTGTATCTTTTTGTTTAATCATGCTTCAGACAAACTGAGTTAAAGCTCATACACTGCTTTTTGAAGAGTGACTTGAAGAGCATTTTTATTTCTTATGTTTACTGGTATTTTTTTAAAGGACATCTAAGTTAATCTAAATGAATCTGTTGAGAATGCAGAGAGTGGCTACACAGTGGAGATTGGACCCTCTGTAGCTAATTGCCTTCCCTATGATCATCAACGTGCATAGAACCTGGATGTCCTCCTTGCAGGAAGCACTGGGATTCTTCCCCAGGTCTTGTAGAGCCACAGTTAGAGCGTGACCTCAGCAGGAGAGCTTATCAAGTGCATACCATATCTTAGGATTTGCCCTTTATATACCACTTATCTGCTAATAATGGTCGGCACAATAGTTTTGGAGGTATTTTAGGAAAAGAAATCACGTCTTCTTTAATTTTGTATTATTGGTAGAGTGGTGTGTGAATCAATGAATAAATGTGGAAGTGAGTTCAACTACTTTCAAATGCATTATTACTCTAGATGAAACAGAGCAAGGCATTATCCAGAGGCAAAACGGCCCTCCAAATGATATTTTGTCTAAAGAAGTCAAGATCAAAGAATAATGATTAAAGAAGAGGTTGAAGGTAAAGCCGTGAAAAAAGTATACCAGATAAATATGAGGTTAAAGAAAGTTGAGTACAGTACAATACCAGAAACATAGATTTAGTAGAAGCAGTAGTCATATTGAATTTAATTAAGGTAGATTATTAGAATAACACAATGAATAAGCTTTATGTAATAAACAAGTACAAATTCAGAAATTCACATTTTTTCAAGCATATGTGGGATATTTCAAAAAAATTAACATATAGTAGTCCAAAATTTTAACAAATATCCAAGAATCAGAATAACTAAGACCATTTTTTTTTTTTTTACTAGAATGGAATTTTACTAGAAATTAAAAATAAGAAATAAAAATACAGCCAAAAGAAGGCCATATATTTGGACACTAAAAAACACACTTCTAAATAATGCATAGATTAAAGAAAAAAAATCATTATGGAAATAAAGTAAGTATGTAGAAGGAAAATAATAAAACTACCAACATCAAGACTTGTAGGATGAAGCTAAATTAGCGGTTGAGGATTATTTATAGTTTTAAATGTCTACCGAAGAAAATCAGAAAAATTGACAATTACAAGCTGAGCTTTCAACTCAGGAAATTAGAAAAAGGGTGTCACAGTCACTCCAAAGAAAATAGAAAGAAGGAAATATAAATGAGCATAAATTAAAGAAATAAAAAAATTTTAAAACAATGGAAAAGATTGACAAAAGCAAAAGCTGATTTCTTTGAAAAGACTAATAACAATAAGAAACTTCTGGTAAAATCAATCAAGAAAGTAAGTAGAAAATAGCAAAAAAGTAGAAACTAGTAATGTTAGAAATTTAAAAATGAAAAATAAGTAAAATAGAAATGGAAAACACAAAAGAATAGTATTCACAATTTATGCCAATAAATTTGAAATCAATAAAATGATTTCATAAAAATTATAACAATTGCCAAAGTGAACTCAGGAAATACTGGAAAATGTGACTACACTAAGGAGTTTATATCAATAATCAAAAACCTACCATGAAAAAATACCAGAGGCAGATGATTTTATAGGTGAGTTTTCTTCAAAAGAATAAATAGCTTATATCTTATACAAATTGTTTCTGTAAACAAAAAAGCTGAGAACTCTTTTTATGATGTTTGTATAACCTTGATACCAAATCCAGACAATACAAGGAAGGAAATTTGTAAACTAACCTCATCTACATGATAAAGGCAATAACCTATATTCAAATCGAATGTTTAATATGATATGAACACTTTATGTATATCGTCTCATTACTACTAGCGACAACCTTAAGAAGTGGGTAGTGGGTACTATTTTTGACTCTAATTTCCAGCTGAGAAAACTGAAGCATACATTTTCAGAACTTGGCTTTTAATGCCAAAATCATAATTTAAGGGAATCAAATTAAGATGTGTGTGTGTGTGTGTGTATCTATATATACACACCCACATATATATAATCTACAACATGAAGTGACTAAAGATGGAAAAACAACTACATTCATGTTGAAAATGAAATATAACATATTTATATGTTATAAAAATATATATAAATATATATATTTAATATATATTTTTATATATATATTAAATATATATTTATATATATTTAATATAAATATATTATATTATATTTAAAATAATTTAATAAAAATAATTTATTTAAATAAAAATATAAAACATATTTATATGTTATATAAATATAACATAGCGATTGAAAGTCATGATTATAAAGAATATTTAATGACAAGGGCAATGGAAAGATAATCATGATGTCGCGTTGAGTGAAAAAAGCCACGCAAAATTATATTTATCCCTACATCATCATTTTCTTTACAGTACATTAGAATACCCAATCTTGCACAGGTTTTGGTTGTGATTCCCTGATATATGGAAATGAAGTCCAGTAACATGTCAAATGAATCATGGGAATTGGAATGATATTTTTTCTTCCAATTTCCTGCATCTTGCAAGTGTTTATAATGAGCTATATTTTGAAAATGAGTAAAAACCTTATGAAAAAGTCTTAACTGAATGTGCTGAATAGAATCTGAAGAAAAGTCTTGGACAAATGCTTTTGGTGAAGATGGTAATGGTTTTTGAAGGGAAAGAAGAAGACTTAGTTGGGATGCCCTTATAAAAGCTACAGTTCCAGTGTCAAATCAAGGCCATGGCCTTGGGGAAAGGAGATTCATTGGTACCCTAATTCCTTGAACCCATTCATTTCCCAACACCTTCTAATGTCTGCTAACTGATTCCGTGCCCTGGCCAAAGACTGCATTGGAAAAAGAAGGAAATAGATCTAATAATCAAGGCAGTTGATAAATCTGTTGTTGGTTGTGATTTAAATTAAGTGTAGGATGGAGGCAACAGCACCAAATCTATGAGCTTTCCCTTTGTCAATCAAAGCCGCAAGTCTTCTAATGGTGGTATGATTCTCTGGTAGGCACCTGGTCACAAAAATAAATTTATGAAAACTATTTTTAAATATTTTAAAATATTAAATGAAACACAACCTCATAGGAACTCCAACCCAGTATTTTGTCATGGAGATTTTACATTCAGTCCTCTTATGTTGCTGATGTCAGCATGTGGGGCTGGGTTAGTGAGGAGATCCATGGGGCCCTCAGCTGAATGTGTCAGGGCTGGGATGGTGGAAGCCTTTTGTGGCAGTAGGGTGCAGTGGACCGGAGACCTTGCTTCAGAGCACCTTGAGTCTCGTTCTGCCACTTTTCAGCTATGCGACTCTGGGCAAGGCACTTCCAGTTTCTGAGCCTCAGTCATCTTACTTGTAAAATGGATACAATGAGAACACCTATGTTGCAGAATTGCTGTGAACATTTGACTAAGGAACATAAAGAACTTAGTGTGACCTTAATAGGTTAACTGTTGTTACATAAGCTAAATACAAATTTCCAACCTTTGTCTGATAACCAGTTGTCATAGATAGGTCAGTTCATAAAAAAATCTGCCAGTTTAGCACCTGAGTGGCTCAGTCGGTTGGGCTGCCGACTCTTGATTTCGGTTCAGTACATGATTTCAGGGTCCTGGGATTGGGCTCCAGGCTCAGTGGGGTCTGCTTGAGGATTTTTTCTCTCCCCCTCTCCTTATCCACCCACTCTCCCTCCCACCCGCTCTCTCTCTTTTTCTCTCTAAAATAAATTAAAAACCTTTAAAAAATATCTGCCAGCTTCATTGTCCCTTCCAGACACTCCAACCTTCAACAAATTCCCTTTCTCTGAATTTATATGTTGTAATAACACTCATAGATAAAGCCCAGATTTCCTTATTCTTGAAGAAAATTAGCCAATTCTGAAGGCTATGTAGACCATATAGTCTTGTTCCCTAATTTAAGTTGAGAGCAGCCTTTAGGAAAACACTCAGAAACAGGAAAAGTCCAGAAGGTGCACACAAGCCAAGTACTGATGAGGCTCGAAACGAGGCAAACTGACTAAGCTCAGCTTGAGTACATCCCCAGAATGGGGAAATGAAGTCAAAGGGTTGGGAGCCAGGCGGCTTCTGGAAACAATCTGGGACAAAAGCTAGAGGTTCTACGTAAAACTGAGGATACTTGGCTGGCTGGTTGATGGTTGGCCCCAAATTTGAGGTGAATCTGCCTCTTTTCAGGACTCAGAAGAGGGTGGGCAATGTATTTTTCTAATAGCTGTAGACTCTGAAATTGTTTTTGAAAGGAAAAGAAAGTCAGTTGCTATCACAACAACCCAGAAACCAGATTACAAAATATTTTATCCTCTGCTTATACGCTGCTGTGGCCCTCATGGTAATAAGTATGGAATGCATAGAAAGCGGAATTTGGGGCTGCCAGTCTCCGAAGGAGAGAAGTGAAATCAATGGAATTATGCAGGACACATTCACAGAGCTCTTATTTTGTTCATCTCCGACTAATGTGGAAGTTGCTTTTTTTTCCTGACAAGTGGCATTGGCTTTGTACGCTCCTCCTCTTGGATAGTTGAGCAAGACACCTTTGACCCTAAGAGAAGCCAGAACACCAACAAAACAGAGTGGGAGGGGAAACCATTCCTGGGATATTAACTACCTATCTGCAGGCATTTGAGGAGTGTATTGGAATAAATACGGTTTCTTGTCTGTGGTTGTATGGACTTAGAATTTAGACTTAGGCAGAAATGAGGAATTTTAAGTGTCTTAGTGATAAAAGTTTTTAAGAAAAAGACTAAATTTATTAGCAGAACCACCT
>CM052900.1:34856569-34949293 GCA_028534135.1 Potos flavus
TCCCTGCCTATTTCTCTGCTCTTGTTTCTTACTGCTTTCACCAGTGCTTAGGACTCTTCCATCGACGTTAGATTTCCTGTTGGGCGGACAAGGCGCCCTCATTTACCCTCTGCCGGTCCCTCTTCCTGGAGGACTCTACCCCTGGGCCTTTGCACAGCTGGCAGCACTGACATCTTTGTTTCAGTGCCACCTATTAAAAGACTTCTCAGGCCACCCTAGGGAAAGTCACGGCACTCCCTCTCCTATCGTTCTCTGAGCTTTGATTGCTCATAGCACTGTCCCTAGCCCAGTTCGTCTTTTTCACTCATTTACTTGTCTGCTTCTCTCACTGAAATGTAAACTCCATGAGGACAGGGGAGGGGGGGGATCGTCTTTTTTTCCTGTTGGAGCTCCTGCATCTTGAAGAATGTCTGGCACAGAGCAGTAGCACCAATAACTCGTGGCAGGTATAAGCAAAAAGAGTGCCTCTTTACACACCTAGAGCCAACTTTCTCTCTTATAGGATAGAAACCTTTTGCAATGTTTAATGTGAATCTCTGTCCCATCCCTGGGAAAAAAAATGGATTAACATCACGCAGAATGAAAGACCATTTTGTTTTCCCATCACTGCATGGATTAAAGCTAACAGGTAGATAACCAACAGACGGCCAACTTCCAAGGCGGAGAAAAAAACTCGTGACTCTTTTGCAAGTCATTAACCAAGTGCAGCCATGTTTCCTTGTCCGGTGGCGGTTCCGCTAGCACAGCTTCCTTTCTTTCCCTGGCGCTCCTGCCCCCACCGCAGCTCGTTTGGAAGTTACAAGCCCACAGACACGGGTGGCAGGTGGCAGGGGCTGAAAACAGCAGGTATTTTGCTCCAGGGCACCCTGTAATTTAATGTACCAGTAGAACCTGTCTCCTGATTCATAGATCAATGGATCACAAGAACTGCCTGCGTAGATATTGGGGAGGCAACATCAGAATTCCCAAGGCTGGCGGTCCAAAGCACGAGCCAATATTGTTTAATTAATGAAACTGGAAGTCCGGGCACTTCTTTCCACTCAAAACCAGAACCAAAACAACCCCACGGTCTTTAACCACCGGAGGTTTGTAGAGATGAATAAGATCAGGTAGCTTTTTGTCTAAATTGCTCTATGTGTAGAGAAGGAGTCTAAGGTAGAAAAGTTACGAAACTTGCCCAGAGTCACACACCAGCCCAGACTGCCCCCTACGTGTTGGATCACGTACGAATCGCCAGATACCATGGTCCCCGTCTAATGACTGGCTTCCACCAAAATATGTTCCCATTGGAATTATACGCCCCTGAACTGTTATTCCCCAACCCACACCCACCCCAATATTTATGTCATGTTAACTGTATTAAATACCTTGACTTCGGGTTTCATTAATATAGACTCATGAGACCTGAAAGAAATTGTTTGCTCTGGCCCTCATTTCTACAGAACTCTAGTAACATCATCTTTCCCAAGAGGGTTGTGTCTAAGATCCTTTCTCATGGCGACCTTGTGTGGTATTTCCTTCACATTCATAGGCAAAAATAGCTCTACGGAATTCATCTTTATAAACGATGTCAGGCCATCCTCCATTTCCATCTGACTAGCTAAGAGGCAGGACCGTGGGATGGCAGGACCACGTGCCCTGGAGTCACATCTCAGGGCCCCATCCACATTGGACGGTCAGCATTCACTCACTTTGCTATCTTAGGAAAGGTACTTAATCTTTCTCTGTGTCAGTTTTCATGTTTATAAAATAAAGATAATAGTACTTACTAATAGGATATACAAGGGCTAATTGACTTAACGAACATAAAACATTTAGAACAATGCCTGGCAGTCACTAAGTGTCACATAATGTTACCAAAAAAGGGAAAATACTTAGATGATGAAATACTTTCCCGAGAGTCTTCATTTTGCAGCACTTTGATGTTTACTACAAGGAAGATGGCACACTATACTTAGATTGACTTTCCCAAGACACAGCTAAGCAGGAAATATTACAATCACTGTTTGTAAGTTTGTAACGAAGTTTGGGATGAAGAAATTCGATTATAAAACTATCTTGCTTTTTGCTCCATTACCAAAACCAGAAGGGCAAACATAATGCAAAAAGCAGCAATTGAGGCAATGTACTCATTCTTTCAACATTAGGCACTCTCCTTGAACAATTTGGAAATTGAATCCTGTGTCATATTTTGGCAACGATTTAAAAAGCAATAATATTGGACGTTTGCCAAATCATTAGATTTGCTTTAGTAAAGGAATAGCTTAATATCTGACAAGAGTTGTGGCTATGTTTAAATTTTCTCCAAGTAAGAGTTTAGTAAATTAATACGTGTAGAATTTATTTACAAAATTCTTTAGTTAGTTTGTGAAAACAGGCAGCAAGGAAGCCCCATTTTACAGAGAGAGTGTAAGAGGGAGAGAAAGTAAGCTTTCTTACTTTCTTAAGTAAGCTTTTTTAAGCAGAAAGGGAGCTTTTCTAAACTCTTATCATTTGTGAAAGAATCAGATCTGAGACTCTGAAAGCCAAGTCTGTTTCTCAAAGATGAGAAGCAGACTCTGACACCGAAATTCCTGCCTTCAAATCCTAGCTGTGTGACTTTAAACAAGTTACTTAACTTCTCTGCCTCAATTTCCTTTCCTTATAAAATGGAGATAATAACATACCTACATCTAAGGTTGTTGGGAGGATTGAATGAGTTAATACATGCAACGCACTTAGAACAATAGTTGATAAGTGAGTGTTCCATAAATCTTAGCTCTCATAAATTTATCAATTTCTATGTCAGAAGTTTATTTGTCAAAGGAATTAGGATGAGAAACTACAAAGTAGAGAGGGAGGGGGGAGAGAGGAAGGAGAGGGAATAAGAAGAAGAAGGAGAAGAAGAAAAGGAAGGAAGAAAGGAAACAAGGAGGGAAGGGGGAAGGCAGAGAGGCAGACAGGCGGGCCGGCAGGCTGGAGGGGGGAAGCCCAGAACATTTCAGGGTTTCAGAGGTGGTTGGGTTCCCCCAGCAGCAGACCCTGTGCCAGTAGCTTAAGAATGTGCTCCCAGGAGAGCCTGGAAAGAAGAGGGAGGAAGCTGGACCGGGAAGGGCAGGAAGCTGAATTAAAGTATGAGTCCAGCCAAAGTCCAGTGTGGGCCTGACCCCGCAGGGAGCTGTGAAGTCTAAATGGCACTTTGGAGTTTGTCCCAGCTCGGGCAAGAGCTTTCATACTCCTCCACCTGTCAGTCCTCAACCGGCCAGCTTCTGGGACACATAATCTCTGGCCCTGTTTAAAGCCCTCTGTGCAAGCAGAAGGTTCCCGTAGCCCAGGACAGTTCTCCAAACTCTCCAGTCCTAGGTGGGGCATTTAGAAGGCATACCCAAAGAGGAAGCACAGCAAGGTTGACTTGACTCTGAGGGACTCGGGTGGGACACGAGAGGGGCTACTACACAGGGTTGGCCCCAGTCATTCTCCCAACGGGAGGCTGGTGATGAGCCTGTAGCTTGAAAGCCAGTGAAGGTCAAACGCAAAGAAAGGGAAGGCTCAGCTGAGAAAGCAGGTTTTTTGTAAGCACAGACACCTAAACATGAGCATGTCTCTAAATGCTGCAAGTAGTGACTGGAGTGGTTAAAATGGTTTGCATGCTCTGTCAGAACAATGAAAACTTTTGGAAACAAGCAAACAATATGACATTTGATTTGCAATGGGTAGTTTTCGTTCGTTTCATTCTCGCACTTTTTAATAGGCCCAGTGAGGGAGGGGTGTTAATTTTGTCTTGTGTATGGCACGTATGACATTTCACGGGGCGATCTGTCACGCTTCTCACACTCTACATAGTAACAGAACTCACGCAGACCGCATGTTTTGGTATTTAGGAAGTGTCATCTATATTGACATATTACTATGTATATACAAATACATATGAGTATAGATGTAAATATATGTGCATCTCATTTGCATACACATCCGCGGACACGTGGAGAGACGGGTCACAGGCCAGAGTGCAATTCAAGATGAACTTTCTGCATTTGCCTTCTGGTGATCAAGCTGCCGATCAGACTTAGATGCGTAAAGACGCATAATAACAGATTACAGGTGCTCTGCCTTCTGACATTCTTTACCTAACCCAGACATTCCGCAGGCAAATTAGAAGAGCTATTAGTATTTTCCTTTATTAAAAAACAAAAAAAGTATTTTCCTTTATGGCCAAGAGTTTCTGGCAAACTCCAAAAAGTCAAGTCATCAACAAGGTAAGACAATCCAGTTTCAACTTAAACTTTTTGCCGTCACCATGAAGAAGAGATTAAGTTTTGCTTCAGTGACATCAGGCGAAGATACTTATGTAAATAAGCATCTTATTTACCATCATTATATTACCATCAGGGAATAAATATTTTATGAACTGTCCCAAACATGGTTATAAATATAATAGAGTAGAAGCAGAAGACCTAGGTTGGAATCCCAGCTCTGACGCCTACTACTGATGTGACTTGGGTCACATCCATTTCCAGAGCTTCATCTGTAAAGGGACAATAAACAATAGAGGATAGCGGTTAGAATTAAATGAGATGGTATATGACAAGGCACTTCGTGAACTGTCAAGTGCGACATGGTTGTAAATTTCAGGATCGTAGCAGCCATAGTCAAAATCGAGGTCAAAGTGATAATGGGGACAGAAGATACCCAACTCTTGATTTTAACTTATTTATATTCTTCAGGTGGAAGCTCCAATATTGTTAGATCCATTCATTCTATCTGAACAGAGACAACACTGCCCATCTCAACAAATCGAACGAAAATCTCAAAAATCACAACTAAAAGAAATATCTTTAAAAACTTGAGTTATTTGTAGCATTTTCTTGCATTTTATGTCTTGTTATTTCCAAAGTGGATCTTGGTAAAGGCAGTGCCTGCATCTATTTTTTTTTCCCTAACCAGTAAGAGCCTTCTGGAGGAGTTATAATTTTGGTATATGCTTAACTAATTTATCTTGATGCATGCAAATACTTTTCTTCTTGCTAGAATCTGATTCAGAGAGCAGGAGATTTGAGTAATAGTTTCCCAATATTTGGGGGCTGTGGGAGTTTTAGAAGTGGACGTGAACAGTCGCACAAGGTTCAAGCACCAAGGATGCAAGGCCCTTCGATATTTTTTGTGAACTTCTGTGAACTCCTCAGCCCCCGCCATCTTGCCCTGCTGATTTTCTCAGCCTGAATGCAGTGTTGTGTCAGAAACGTGGTATCTATGTACACTTGGCCAGACCAATAGGCTCCTTAACTTTCAGTTCCCTTACCTATAACTGCGAGACAATAAATAAGCACCTCACAGGGTTAAATGTGATAAATGAAAGGGTTATCGTGGTCCTAGGAATTTAATAAGTGCTTCTTCTATTTCTTCTTCCTCCTCCCATTTTGTGCCCTCCTCCTTCTCATTTTTTTTCCTTTCATTAGGATTAGTCTTCCACATATACACCTTTCACCCTGTATTTGCTCATTTATTTTAAACCCAATATTTAAATCTGTCATATCTGAAAATCAGAAATACTCTAGGATACTCTAGTTTATGGCCTAGGTGTTCCCTAGCTGAAGGGTCAGGAAGACCCTGCACTTATTCTTAGAAGAAAGCAACAATGAGTGCTGCCCTCAAAGGTCGAGATCCCTCCTTCAAAGGGCAGTTAGAGTGATGCATCAGAGAACACTTCTCTTTATATGCCCAGGGTCCTTGAGAAGGGTGACAATGTTAATAGCAGATTATGAGAAAGCTGTTTGACAACACCAGGGATCATCCATCCATCTATCTCGTGCCAGCCGTCACCAATCACTGGTCGGGTGTTGATGTCAGGTTTAACCTTGAAGCATATCCTACTCAGGTAGAAACAGTGGAAGGCACTGAGATGAATAAATGAATATAGTCATCATCAGGTGGGAAGGAGAAAAATTTAGAAGACCGTTCTCTGCTTCCTAAAATGTCAGTCAAGAAGAAATTCTTTGGGTTGTGGATGGGATGCCCTTCCAAAATGTTTTATATGATTTGGACAACTAGTTCCTAGTTCCTCAGAACAAGAAGGAAATGCATTATTTTTGTGATTCCTCCCCTGATTTTCAGTAGGTCTGCCTTAGTTTGTTTGGCTTTGGTCCTATGATTAATGCTATAATAATATTCAAAGAATCGTAAAATCTAAGTATTGAAGGGACTTTTGAGGTCACTTAGTCCACTTAGTTTAAGACATTTTTCTCTAAAGCATTTCTGGAAAATGGCAATGCAGCTAGCTTCATATGCTCCCATAATCATATTCTCCACTGTATCGGTCCACGATCTGCATCTCGTTCAAGAATGGTTCCACATCCTTAGCTTTTAGAAGACAAAGAAACCTTAGAGATGATGTGCGTCTGCACATTTCAATCTTTTTACTACCAGGATCATCCTTCTTTGTCTCCTCTGCCTGCTTCCCCTCCCAAACATACTTTTCTTGAACCGTGTTCTCTGGATCAGGTGGTGGTACCAGCCATTGACCAAGTCAGGTCCTCTCGTTTGTTTTTCACACCTAACCAGTACATGGACAGAACTCTGGAAAATCTTGACACATAACTGGCAAATAACATTTCAGGACTTTAGGTATGAAGAGGAACCTAAAATAGAGAGTGGGAAAGAATGGTCAGAGAGGAAGTGAGCCCAGGAACAACAGGCCATACAAGACAAAGGTAGGGAGAGTGGTTAGCGGTGTAAAGTACTGCAAGAAATTCATTTCTGATGAGGGCTACATGGTGTCTGTTAGATTTTGTATTTTAGAAGTCATGAGTGACCATTACCGAAATCGTTGCTGTGGAAGTGTCCAGGCAGATGTTAGTTCAAAGGAGCCAAAGAGTGAGGAAATAGAGACACAGAAAAAGCTTTGATTCTTTTCACAAGAGCTTGGCTAAAAAGAGAAGTAGAGAGATAGTGTGGTACTCAGATCAAGATATACATAGATGTCTGATGTATGCTTATATTTGTAATTAAGTTGTGTGTATTTTATGGAAATTAAATGATATATGTGTAAATCAAATACAAATACATAAATATGCACATGTTTTTAAATAAGATGAACTCATGCCCATTTATAGACTGAAGGGAATGGTTTCAAATGAGGAACAGTTTAAGAAGAGAAAATAAAGTATTTGAGGATAATCGTGAAAGTGGATAGTAGCTAGAGTTGACAGGAGTGAGGTTCCCTACTAGTGTGAGGCTGGAGGGAAGGAATAAAAGATAGGTAGAGATATAGATTATTCAGCCTTTAGCTGAACAAAAAAGAGAGAAATAAATAAATAAATTTTCTATTAATTCTAGAAAAGTTTCATAATTCACACCAGAAGAATTAAATTCTCAAAAAGAAAATGCCTTGATGGCCTCTTGGTATGAAAAAGATAGAAGTCTACCACAGTATGGCCTGGGTGGTTCTCAAACTTTGTGGTCCCAGGATCCCTTTATATACTTAAAAAATGGCTGAAGACTCCAAAGAGTTTCTGTTTACATGGGTTGTAAGTATATGTGTTTAACAAATTGAAATTGAAACAAATTTAAGAAATACGTATTTTTAAAATATTTTTAAAAATAACAATAAACCAAATGTTAACAAAATAACATATTTTTATGAAAAATAATATTTTCAACAACATTAGCAAGAAGTGTTTTGCATTTTTGCAAATCTCTCTAGAGTCTCTCCTAATGGAAGACTGCTGGATTCCTATACCTAACTCTGCATTGTCTATTGCAATATCTTCTGTCATGCAGCTTCTAGAAAACTCAATATACGCTATTGAAAAGATAACAGGGGGAATGGCAAATAATTTCTTAATTACGTTATGAAAATAGTTTTTCCCTTACAGAACCCTTAAAAAGGTCATAGTGACCCCAAATGTCCCCAGACCACACTTTGAGAACTGCTATTCCATGATTAAACCAAGTTAGAATAGAAGTACTCTGCATCATATACAGAGAGAAGGAGGAGTGCAGAGTTTCTAGAAGAGGCATTTCTGGAGAGGAGAGTTAGAAAAATATACCACGGAGGGCTGGTGCTCAGGATCTGAGGAGGTCTTTGGGAGAAAACCCTGAGAAAATGACATTGAACTGGGTGATTGGGGGCTTGTGGTCAGTAGGAAATTCCAGGTCAGAAGGAATGGCCAGTGAGTGTTTAGGTTAGTAACGCCTAACATTCAATTTTCAGAATAGCTCCTATTGTTCTGGTTCCTAAATTCATGAGTACATGTTTGTCTTACAGCAAAGAATGGTAACCGTGGGTGTGAGAATAAGGTTTTTGCGGTAGAAAGAAAGTTTCCATGTGAACAGTTTCGAGGGGTACATAAGCCATCGCCACCTTGGTAAACTACTTTGGTATTCATCACAGATGTATAATTGTGGCTAAGATATTTTTCCTTAAATGTCAAAGAAAGATCTTACCTGGGTATGAGGTAATCGGAAACGGGATGTAGGATAGTTGAATCAGGTCAGGCTAGATTGCCAAAACTTTCTGGGAGCACCAAACGAGGTATCCTGAAAGTGAGAGAGTTGGTGACTGAGAAAGTAGTTGAGGAGAATAACGGATTTTTTTAATAGTTGCTGAGTGATATATTAGTCAGTATGCTCTAGAGGAACAGAACCAATAGGACCAACAGAACCAATATATATATATATATATATATATAGAGAGAGAGAGAGAGAGAGAGAGAGAGTGAGTTTTATTTTAAGAAATTGGCTCAGACAATTGTGGGGAATGACGTGTCCAAAATCTCCAGGACAAATTGGCAGGCTGGAGATGGGTGAGAGAGTTGATGTTGCAGTCTTAAGTCCAAAGGCAGTCTGGAGGCAGTATTTCTTCTTCCCCGGGAGACCTCAGATGAAGCCCACCCACATTATGGAGGATAATCTGCTTTACTCAAAGCCTACTGATTAAACAGTTAATTACATCTAAAAAATACCTTTACGACAATACCTAGACTGGTGCTTGACCATTGACTAGCCAAGCTGGCAAGTTGATAATATCAACTATTACAAGGGGTATTGATAGGTTGGACCGGGGACCAAGAACAAATAAAGGAATGTCAGGTAATAATAAGGGCCCAGATGAGGCTGGAGGCCAGTTTCTTTGTCATTACTCCATATGGTTGCTGGGATTTTTCTCAAGTTAATACATGTGCTAGGAACATATTGGCTTGGAGCTACAGAGGTGATCGTGACAGAACTTGTTTGTGCCCTCATGGTGCTTAGGATTTAGGAACAGTCTTAATTTCTTGATTACAGTCAAGTACAACATGCATAAAGCGGAAGCATGAAAACCTTGAAAAGGTATCAGTGACAATGCCATGTGAGTTCAGGGCAGGAGGCTGTGGGCAGGGGATCTGCCAATTTCACAATTCCATTTGTCTCTTTCAAGCAACATTATTTATTGCCTTACCTTTCAACCTTATCTTGTGTATCTGCCCTGATATGTCCCCGCAAAACCATGACACCAGGCACATGGCCCTATTCCATTCAGGGCAAGGCTAACTGTCAGGACAGCAGGCATCAGTGGGCTGGAATCATGGTTCTAGAATTAAGGGGAGCTCTCCCGAGAACCGAACGGGCCCAGATCACATTAGTCAACATGCTTCTAGGTAAATTGGCAACAGAGGAAGGAACTGTCAGCATTCAGGATGAATATGGGAGAAAACAACATGGCGCGTGTTGGACCATTCATGTATAAACAGAGAGATTTAAACAGCACCCCTCAGGGAGTTCATTTGGTGAAGGAACATGAGCCTCAAGTCCCATGAGAACTGAAACAGCAATGATCAGCACTGCTCCATTGATTCTTCTCCCCTCTCCACTTTTCCTTCCCTTCTCTCCTTCCACTCAACTTTTGAAGATCTTACCTCTTTCTTCTTTGTCCCATAGAAAGAAATACTTGTAAGTCTGACCAACGCTTTGGTCTTTCCGAGCCAGACCAGCATGGCCTGTCCAGTCTCCTTCCCCCAGCCAAAAAGGAATGCTAGGCCCAGAGCAAGAGGAAATTCATTCCATGAGACTCTTAAAGGATAATCTTTACACTCTTTTCTGTGTGCCCTTCATCAGGATTCTATTGTCAGCCATGTGAGTTCAGCTGTTAACTGCTCACTTAAAAAAAAATGATCTCTCTCCACCCTCATTTTCCCCAGTAAGAGCCTGACAAACAAACAGCACCTGCCATTGCTCACAGAGACAAATACAAGAAAATGGAAAACTAAAGGCGCGAAGCATGAGAATCCCACTAATGCTCGATGACTGATCTTGTTAGCACGCATAGTGCGTCCTCAGATTTTTCCAGAACCTTAGATCTCTCTACTGAACAACCACAAACACACACAAAAGCACTTTGGAGCAGGCTGCACAGCACACACCCCCCCCACCCTCTGCCTGGAGCTTGATTGTCAGCCTCATACACAAACCCAGACAATGCTCTCAATAGGCGTCTTTGGGGGAGACAATCTTGGAAAGCATGATAACGGGATTTGTCACCCTGATGTGGCTGCTGTTTCAGCAAGCATTTCAATAATGAAAGAAAGTTTTACTAATTGTAAATGTGAATGAATTTCAGCTGTCTCTTAAAAAAATTCTTTTGGAAGAAAGCCAATTAAGATCATCTGTCTAATGCATCTATTCACCCCCACTGCAACAATATGTCAGTTATAATAGATGTCTCATAAACTCAGACTTCTCAGGACAGGCTGCTGAGCCTGCTGAAACAAGGGAGGGGTGAGAGCCTCTACCTGCAAGATGTTTGGAGGTAACTGATGAAACTTTTCTCGGTGAAATGTTAGTCCACTGGGAGGTAGAGCTAGGGGGCATTCGTAAAAGGCCAACACACCAAGATGGAGTGGGTTTCAAAACAATGATCGGTAGGAGCCAGAGCCTGTCTCTCTCCTACTGGCAGCCCGGCGCGTGAACTGTCATCTCGCCAGGGAACTGTGGGAGCTAGTTGTCAGATCGCGGACCTGGCTACTGGATGCCGACTGTCTTACGGGCAGAAGGGAAGCATTTATGTTCAGAAGAATGCACAAGGGCCTCTGGACATTGAAGCAATCATGCTGACAAATTCTCTTGGGAGAAAGATCTTCACCCACAAGGATGGGACTTTCTCTCTCACTATCTCAGCTACTCCCCTAGGCTGCTCCACTAGCTGCCATGACTTGTTGAAGGCCAAGCCATAGTTAGTCCAGTGAGGGCACGGGTCTGGTCTCTTCTTTGGGGTCGTGCTCTCTGCACTGTGATGTGCTGTGTGTGTGATGAACGGCACCTGCTTCACTCATGTCCCCAGTCTTGTCATTCTGTTTACCGAACCTTACTATTGGCTTTGCCAACGTCGACGTCACCTCCACCAGCACCATTTGTACAAACACCATGGAACTTGTCAACGCCCACAATAACATCATCGCCGTCCTCGTTACCAGTGCCAACAGAATGATTAACATGCGTGTGGTAAACTCCATAATGGCCCCCCAAAGATATCCAGGTTTTGATCCCTGGAACCTGTAAATACTACTTTCTATAGCAAAAGGCACTTGGAAGATGCGATCGGTGATCTTGAGATGGGGAGGTTATCCTGGGTTATGCAGGGCTTCCAATATAATCACAAGGGAGATAGAGTTTCTGTTTCCCAAATGACACTGACGTTGTTCTCTACCAGGGGAAGGAGGAAGTTAAGATTAGCAGCCTGGATATTTGTGCAGAGGTCCTAGATAGGAGTACCTCTTCTCTTTTCAATCCCAGATTGCTCTATGAGTATGGTATGGAACCGATTCCAAATTTACATAAGGCACCTGTTCTGGAAACAAAGCGTAAATAGGTCCTGCCCTATGCATTTTCCTGCCTCAACAGTGCAAACCTCAAACAGGAGGTAAAGTCTCCTTTTTTATCCAATTTCCCTTGACCTCTGGTCTCAGCCACGCATGGCATATGATTTTGAGAATAGTCAGTTGCGGGTGGGTTACAAGTATAAAAATCGATAGATATAGGAAGGCTTTCTCAGTCTGTTTTTCTTGAAGAGAAACCTTGAGGAAATTATCTGATGCTTCATATTCCCACACATAAAAAGAAAGCAGCTAAGATAGGAATAAAATCACTGATTTTGTTTATTACCATTGGCAGGATTTACTAACCATCTATATGCACATGGCTGGGTCCTGGGAAGGGTGGCCTTGCTTTTTTAAAGCAACAATGAGCCTGAATAATTTAGATTAGGTGACTACACTAATTGAATTTACCACATAATTAGCTCACGGTTTTCATTTCACTTTGCCATGCAAATCCTTTCTGAAAATTCTAATTTAACTCTTTTATAAATACTTCAAATCAAAGCTTGGTCAACTAATTTATATATTTCTATAAAGAATATATCTCTTCTGAGTTATTTTTTGAAGATTAAGTTGTAGTGCTGATGTGATAATTTATCTTTTCCTTCCTAAAAGTCATAAGATTACATTATAAACAATTTGGGGAAATGGCAAAAAATATATAATCTTATGCCTTGGACATAGCCATTTGTAGCAATTTGACATTTTTCCATTCATTTTGTCCTCCACTTATAGCTGTCACATAGTTAAAACTAGAGTATAGGATGGGTAGAAGTTAAAACACTTTAAGTAAAATATTTTTAAATGTTTGCATTAGTTTTCATTAAAATTATGGATAGCCATCATAGCCTATACACATATTTACCTATTACATAACAAAAATATAAAAAATAATATTTAAAAATATAACAAAACTTTTTTACCAATAATAGTCTAAAAAACAATTTTAGAAAGTCGAAGTTACATCAAACACAACTTAATTTGTTTCTTCCTATTTGGCATACTAAGTTCATTTATTAACTGTAAGCCATGTATAATCATCATCGTTGGTTAGGTGTAATGGAGTCTTGTCTGGGTGAACTGGAACCTTCACACCGTCAGTAAATAACCTGTCAATAGAGATCGTGTTTGGTACACATCAGTGCAACCTGAGAAATATAATTCTTAAACTTGAACCTATGAGCATTACTGTCAGTTTTTATATGATGTGTAATTATATACTACTAAACCATACTACAAACTAAGCCTAGACATCTGTAAAGTGGTTTGATATTTTGTACGGGAATCAACGTTGTTAAAAATTAAAAATATTATTGTGGGCATGTAGGCGAATACTTACTCTCGTCCTTTAAGATACTTGGTTAATATAAATGGCTAAAATTATTCCCATTTCTTGTCTTTATTGTATAGCTTTACAATGTCTTCGACATAAAGCAGACACAGAATTCACTGCAAAGGCTTTTTTCTTTATGTTTCTGCTTCTCCGTCAATAAAATGGAAATATCTACTTAATACTTGTATAAAAATTACAGTTGAAAAGAATGATCTATAAGGCATTTAGAATGATAGGATTTCCTTAAGAAGCAAAACAAATGCAATGAAATTCAAATTCATACAAAGAGAAATAGCAAACATATTATCAAAATGAAAAATACAGATAATATCTTTAAATACTCATTTCTGTAGCATCTTGGAGATTGAGGAGAACCCTGGAAGGGACACGGAGTTTGGAACTAGCTGTTTGGGTTATTTGGTTTTAAATCCTGGCTCTGTGCTCACTTGGTGGTTCTTTAACCACTTTGAACTTGATTTTCTTCATCTGCTGAAGCAAAACAACATGATTGTTACACAGTGGTTTACGAAAATGTCTGATCTTTGCAGTAGACATTGTTCTAGAGCTGTGCCACCCAATGTGGCAGTTGCTAGCCACATGTGACTATTTAAATTTAAATTTCTTAAAATTAAGTACAGTAAAAATTCATTTACGCAGTTAGTTACATGTCAAGGGTTCTCTATGTGGTGAGTAGCGACTATATTGGACAGAGATACAGAAAATGCTTCCAGCATCACAGAAAGTTCTACTGCATAGCACTGGTCAGAGCATACCTGTTATGTAAAAAAGAAAGTTGTGCGTCAAAACTGTCAGAAGCAGTGAGTTAAAAAAAGTGAAGCATATTTCTATCCTGCAGGACATCTCAGAGCCTTTGATATGCGTAACTCAGGACATCCCATAGAGTGACATTCTGGCAGAAACCCCTGTTTGCTAAAACTCCTGTCCCCCATCCTTTTTTTTTTGAAAACATGATCCAGATTTTGTTATTTAGGATTCTGTTTTCTCACTATTTTAAAAATTGTTTGTGGGGCACCTGGGTGGCTCAGTCATTAAGTGTCTGCCTTCAGCTTAAGTCATGATCCCAGAGTCCTGGGATCGAGCCGCACATCGGGCTCCCTGCTCAGCAGGAAGCCTACTTCTTCCACTCCCCCTGCTTGTGTTTCCTCTCTCGCTGTGTCTCTCTCTGTCAAACAGATAAATAAAATCTTTTAAAAAAATTGCTTGTAATGTGAATGAATATATTACACATACAAGAAAAAAATAAATTACTTATTTGGAAGAGATTCTTTGATCTCAGAGAAGGTGGGTCCAGGTCTTGGGCTGAGAGCATATTTGAGACTCAGTTCTGAAATGCTACAAGAAATCTGGTACAATTCTGGAAGAATTTTCATTCCCGATGGAAGAGATGGACCTGCTGTCAATACTTGATATAAGCTATAATAATTATTTTTAATTGCCCATTGATAGTATATAGAAATACTACTGGGCACGCTCAGTATTCCATGTGACCTTTCCACTCTGGCTGCCCAGAACCCTAACACCTCCCATTCTTGGGGGAGCTCTGGCCATGACTCCGCTTACGGTTTCCCCGGTGCTTGCTTTTTCACCACAGCTGTTCACCGCCTGACCTCTCGGAATCTCACCTTGAGATAGTGCAGACGGACATTCCGCCGAAGACTCAAAGGGATTCCTGTGCAGAGCTCTAGAAACTTCCCTTTGTGAAGCCCCCTCTTCTTTGCTTCTCTGTCCACCAAACTTGAGCCATCTTAGCCTCCTCGTGCTTGTACCCCTGCTCCCAGGCCTCTGGGGGACTTCTGTCTTGGATGCGGGCTCCCCTTCTGCACCGCGATTCGGAAAGTGCCTCCACGCGGAGCGGGCAGGGGCTGCAGGCTCGCGGGGCTGTTCCCTCCTCTCTCAAGGATCACAGTCCCGCACTGCCTGCTGTCTTGTTTTTATGTGTTTTATTCAGTCTCCTTGTTTGTAGTGAGAAAACGGGTTTGGTATTAGCCAGAAGCACAATCACTGGTCGACTTTTACGTTGTACACCGTATTGACTAAGGGGATGTGTGCTAGATGTTTCTTTAGTTGTCGATGCTTCCCAAAAAGGCTGTTGCTGTTACAAGGAAACTGTTAGCGGCCCTATCAACTGTGTGATAACAAAGCATTGTTTTTAGTATTTTGCATTCTAACACGACAGTTTTTACTTCTTTATAAGTGCTTGGGGAACCCGTATGGGGTTTGAGAACAAAATAAAATGCATTACAATTTTTTCCTACTTAAAATAGTGGGAAATCGTTTCCTTAGCCAAAAAATCACGCACAAGGTCTGAATTTCAGAAATGACTACTGTTAACTGGGAGGTGCCTTGCTGTGAATAAGGCATCGGCTGTTCCCGTACACATCTTCTATCTGTCGTTTTCACAACTATATCCTAAGGACCTAGAATAGTTCCTGGTGCATAGGTGAGGGACCATGAATATTTGTTAAGCGAATGATAGGTGTCCAAGATGGAATCTTCTATGATGATGATGATGATTGTAAGTATGATTATTATACAGTCTCTTTTGGATATTAGTTGCTATTTTCATTAAACGAATCACATTGAACCACTCCATATGCCCTAACTTAGGGAGCCATGCTCCTTCTCCATGAGATATTAGAAATCGAGAAAGGATAATATCCAGGCCATGACCACAGTTAGCAGGACTGAGTAAAATATCAGTCAGGTTCGGTGGGGCTATTAATTTTAACATTTAACTAAATATTTAAGGGAATGTCTAAACTACAGTCAGCTCTGTCAGTGTCAACCTTCTCAAAGCGTGGAAGTACACTAAATCAATGCTAGTGGAGAGATAAGGTCTCATTTTCTCAGAGCCCATGAATTTTTGGCCCTGTCTCACCCCTAACATTTGTGTAGCTGGGGTAGGAGTGCAAACGGAGGCCCACATAGCACAGGTCCAAATGAAGGTTTTAAATCAGTTACTAAGCAGTTCAATAAAATATATCCTGTCCTGCTACCTTGATGGGTATACTTATATAATGACTGGAAAACCAAATTTGAATTTAGAATCTTCAGACTCCTCAGTGTTTATCCCAAGGTAGTGAGTCAATGTATTCCCACCCTACAGCCTGTCCCCTGCTTTTTTCCCCTCACCTGGGCTCTGTCCTGCCCTATGAGGATTGTTGGATACACATGTGGAAACGCCTCGCCTACGTGTTTAAGCTCTGGCCACACCCTATGCAAATGCATGTCCCTTGGTCACCCCCTCTGGCATAAGGGCATTCACACCAGTGATGAATTGAGACTTCAGAAGCACTGACCCAAGGACTCCTTAGTCATTCGGGCAGATAATTCTTTGGCCTAAGCATCAGGGACATGATCTGGCAAGGGTGGGACTATGGCCTCCATGTACACATCTCCCCTCGGTCCAGCACGGTGTTTTCCCTTAGAAAGAGACATGGCCCTGGAGAGCCAGAATGGGCTCTCTAAAGTCGCAGGGCTAGGGCCCCTCTTGGCTGGACCTAAGACATTGGGATTATACGTATATGGGAAAAGGTAGAAGTTGAGAAGTTAAGCAATTCACAGAATGGTTTCAATGGCAGGCACTTCTAGCCATCTGACCAATATCCACATACTCTTCTTTCCTATAAACAGAACCCCGATTTTGTTTAGGCAGCAATACCCCTAGCTAAGAAGCTATATAGCCAAGATGCTCTTGCAATTAGGAATGTTTGTATACTACGGCTCTGGCCAGTGAAGCTAAGCGAATTTTTTCCTGGGGATTTCTATGAGGGTTTTGTTCTCTTTGAGATAGTCTCTGCCCTTCCCTTCTTGGTGCTTTCTTTTTCTTGTCTGGAACACGTATATGAACTTGAAGGTGGAATGGCATCTTTATAATCATGAGATGAACTCAAAGATGAAAGTCACATGGTAAAGCTGACATAGCAGGAACATGAAAGAACCCTGGAATGTCGATGGCATTCACCAGCCTTCTTTGTTAACATAAACCCTTATTTGCTGAGCCATTAGAAGCAGGTCTCATAGAGTCCAAAGCAACTACTAATAAAATGCAATCAATTGTTTTTATAAAATCCATACTCTTCAACAAATGTGTGTGTTTTTATGTTGCTTGTTAGCTTACACCAATAACAGGGGAAACAATCAAAGTTATGAATTAAATTTATGAATTATCTTTTTGTCTGTCTACTAGATTTTAAGCTCCTTGAACGTAGAGGCTGAGTTTTATTTATTATTTTACCCAGTGCTTTCCAATAATCTGAAATACAATCACATCAATGACACAAAGGTAGAGAGGTGTTAAAAGTTTGAATAAAAAATATTAGCTTCTATAATCTGAGTTCTTTCCATTATTTAGGATTTTATTAAATATCTTCGGTATTGTCTTGGTCATAAAGAGGCCATCAATATTTAGAATTATAAGTCACACATATTTGCATAAAATGAGTATTCTGGATATGATTTTCTACAGAAAAAAATATAAGACCTTTTTGAAAAAGCAGCATACACAATGGCAGAATTTGGAATCTGATAAAGGAGATTTACCAAGAAATATAACTTTCTTTCCCTTAATTCATTGCATCTTTTATCTTTTTTTTTTTAGAAAAGAAAGTCTCTAATCTTTGATTTTGCATTGAAGTCTTATTATATATACAAACACAGAAAATACGTCTGTAAGATATACCTATATTTTCACTCGAAGTTTCCTCTGTGTCTACTCAAAGATCCAAATCATCTTTTGGAAAAATAAGCAAGATTATTTTCCCTAGTTTAGAAAGTCTTAGATAGTAGCTTAGCAAAGAGACTGGGTTACAAGTTGGTCAGACTTAGCAAGGGAACTTGAATATGAAATCATCAGTCTTTTGTGGAGAGAAAGGTTTTCTTTTTCCATCTTACTTTTCTTTGAATGGAGCACTGTTGATCCATCAAATTCTGGTTCCTTTAAATGCACTTTGTGAACAGCTGCCCTAATACTCCAACATATTTAGCATCGGACGGTCAAGAGGATACCAACTTGCTATGGTATTTTGCTTCCACTGACATCCACGAGTTTCTTCTCCCCGTTTCCTCTTCCAAATTAAAGGTCTAAGAAACAGTGTCAAGTATCATTTATTACTTATTTCCTCAGAGGCTTTGAGCAGAAACTATTATCTCCTTCCAATCTTTTGTGCTATCTTTATTGAAAATTTTCAGGGAGAACTGAACCAGTGTACTTACTGCTGACCTCAGAGCTGTGGTAGCACAATTTTTGTGCTAGAAAAATACAAAAAAATAAAAGAGCTAGAAAGATACACATTCAGGATTACAAAAGAGAAAAAGCCTACACTACGTTCTGAGTAACGAGAATTCAACATATTGTACCGTCTGAGGTACAAATAGTTTAAAAAAAAACACTGAATAAATGATGTAATTTCATATTTAAGTCACTATAACCTGGGGCATGACGTAAGAATGTTTTCAAAGAAGAAAAATGAGATTAAAAATAGGCTGTTTTCCTATAGGCTTAAACATACTAGCTTTCATAGAAAATTAAGACTAAAGATGGGTCAAATCTTGTGGTAAATATCAGTCTTCGTTTTTAAGCTTGTATTAGTTAATTCAGCATCAATTCTGTATCACCCTATACTGGGAGAGGGAAAACTTAGTTGTTTCCTCCTGCTGTTCATTTATTCACATACTCATTCAATAAGTGTTTTTTCAGTGCCTCTCCCTGAAGAGGGTCCTACAAATAAATGCAAAGCCCTGATCTGTGAAATAATATAGGTATGTGCAACAGGGTCTCAGTTTGCTCTGAAGAAGCAACTGAGTCCTGGATCAGGATGAACTGAGTCCTGGATCAGGATGTTTCAAAATTGAGCTAGAGAGGATGCCTGGTCAGAGTGGAGGCATTGAAGATGAAAGGTGTGAAGAGAGTAGAAAAAATAAGGAGTCAATCATTGATTTGCTATTAGGGGTGAGGGAGAGAGAGATTTCTGGTACCAGCAACCTTGTGAGTGGTGTTGCTATTTGTTAAGAGGCAACAGTCTGAGAGAGCAGATGATGAGCTTTGTTGAGTTCTAATTGCCTAGGACATATCTGAGAGGAGATTCCGCTACGCAGTTGGATCCACAGGTCTGGAGCTCATGAAGGATGGTGCTGGAGCTCAAAGCCTTTAGCAAACAGGCCATCTCTGAAGACTTCGAGTAATGGGCTGCCTTAAGGAGAGTGAGGGGGAGAGGAGAGACACGAAGACTGGGGTGGCCCGGATGGCTATTAGACTGGAGCCTAGTGTGAACAAGGAGAGCAGACTGAGGGGCCGGAGTCAGGAGGTCGTTGAATGCCAGGCTGAAGGAACTGGTTTTTGTCTCCTAGGTTCTGCGGAACAATTGGAGGTTTTTATATGGTTCAGTGGCTTGGCTAAACCTTGGTTTCAAAGGATTAATCTGCAGTGAAAATAGGCTAATGCCAGATGACCCAATTTGGAAGCACCAGCTGAGGCAAGGTACTGAAGATCTGAGCAGAGATCTGGAGAAGGTGTGGGGTCAGACACATTCCAGAGGTAGCTTCCTTAGGACTGGACAACAGATAGGATATGGGGGAAGAGCCATGTGACTGGGAAGACATTAAGCACCACTGAAAGGAAAGAATGCTGAGCTTGAAAAGATTGTAGGATGGATGTGGATTAAGGTTTCACATTCGAACAAGTTGTGTTGGAGGGGAAAGGAGACTCCGCACAGGCTTGGACAACTGACCACAGCTCTGACAGAGAATGCCGTCAAGGAGGGACCGGCAGAATCAGGAATCATCTGAAGAGAAGCGATAGATCGCTGACTCTGTGAGAATGTTCCCTGCCAGAGAAACACTGCCCATATTGAGGGGTGTGGAATAAAAGAAGATACATTTGAAAGAGACTCTGAGGAGACAGGAAGTGGTTTGTGTTTCAGTGGTCACAGGATACCCCTGCTCTACAAGAAGTATCAGGAGGATAAGCGACTTTTTTGGATTCATTGGTAACAATGTTAAACCGAAGACCAATCCTGAACTTTGTATTATTTCCTCTGGCGGGGCTTTGAAGATAATCATTTAAAAAAATAATTTTCTTAAGTTGTTTTTATTTTTGTTTAATATAATGTTTAACTCCGGTTGGGCATTCCAAACAGATTTCCTGGTAACACTGTTGCTGAGGACAGACTCATCTAAAAAGCTGGAGCCGTCTCCCAGCCCAGGCAGGTCAAGGCTACCGGCTTCCCGTTATCACTTGGGTAATGCATGCACAATGCCTAATGTATTATTAACTACTCAAAGTGTTCCCTGGTTCTTGCCGGTTCCACGGGAACAAGTATGGCAGCCTGCATTGTTTTGCAAAACACCTTTCAAAACTGGCTCCGGTTTTGCCTTACCTGCTGACATTTAAAAATAACTGAGTTGTTTACTCTGTTTTCATTTCTCGGAGCAAATAAAAGTAAAAAAAAAAAAAATACCATTAGTATTTGGGTCCTGGAGCCACAGTTGGATATACATTTTTTTTTCTGTTCCTTCTTTAATTTTTTTTTTTTAATGAAAGGTTGTTATTTTTGTCGATTGGCTAATTAGAGGAGCTAGTGGCTGCTACCTACTTCTGAGACTTGATTCTATTATAAAACCTCAGAGGCTAACGCTGCTTCAGTCTTGCCCTAAAGAGACATAAAAGGATACACTTGCAGTTAAGTCTCCTGGCAGATGAAGGAGCATAAACCATTGATCACAATGCGAAATGCTGAAAACTGAAAAGGAATCCAATTTATTTTAAATAAAACTACTCTGTTCTCCAGTGACAGATTCCAGAATCAGACAACAGAAAGGAACTGACAGCAGATGTTTTAGAGCCAAGACACAGAGAGACTGAGTAATAGTATAGAAAAGAAATTGCTTTGAACTTCACCCCTGCTTTAAATACTTCAAATCAATAGGGTCACAGAGCTCTTTAATAGAGTGATGAGGTCTTGCCCTAGCAGATCTGCACAGTGACAAGCTGATGTGCGTCCCAGCAGCAGGGTCATAAAAATGGCAGGCTTCTCCCTGAAAGGGGGCTTTGTGTGAGTGGGGTGCATTTGGAGTGACTCCCCTGTACGGCCACTCTCGAGAGCCAGGCCCTAATAGTCTCCATCTAAATGGGACTGACCTCATGAATTACCTCAGGAAACTTAATCTATAAACTGGCTTCTTCTTATGCAGACTGATGAATTCTTGTTTATTCCTAAATGGCTGTCACAAGACCTATTCATCAAACTCTTAAGGGGGGAAAGGAGGCTCGCAGAAGCCAGCCTCAAGTGCAGAACCGTTAAATAATCATTAGGCTTCACGGCTGGTCTTGAGACCCACTCCAAATCCACAAAGCAGGCTTCTTTTTTATTTTTTAAACTATTCATCAGAACTGCATTTAGATGAGATTCTGACCTGATAAAGAAAAAAAAGAAGAAAAAAAAAGAGTGCTTTTTGTTGCTATCAGTTTCATGGCTGTGTTCTTTCTCTTTTGAGAGTTGTTTTTTTTTTTAAACAAAAGTAAAAGAAAATAAAGGCAGATGGCCAACTCTTTTCAATATCCGTTTGCTTTATTTGAGCAGTTTAATGTAGTGAAACAGAGTGAAATGTTGCCACTTGCTAAATGGTAAACAACACCATTACCCAGAATTCTGCTGTAGATTGGTACAAAACAGGGTGCTGGTGATTAATTAAACTGTTGTTGTAATTGTAATGCATGATACATAATAGATAGTGTGCCCGTGTATTTTAAAAGCAGCAAATTAGCAAATAATAACTTCCCTACATAGCACATCTCCATTGCTTGCCGCTAATGCATAAATAATCAAAAATAAAAGGCTATTATGTAACTACCTAATAAAACGAATGTTTCTGATGTTCACCAATCTGTAAACATGTGCTAGTCAAGCTACACACCATGGTTGCTATGGGTCAGATGCCCCTGGAGGCAAGAGGAAGAATTTTCTCCCCAGTGGACTTCTCGGTACCCACTGAATGAAATGTCCCCCATCCTATTAACAGTCAGACATGTGGTGATTTGCTAGCCATATATTATGCTTTGCTGGGACACCAGCCTGGTCTATGGAAATGGCTGCACAAATACTTTCTATACAGAAAATATAAAATGATAAGAAAAAGAGCTATTTTATCATACCGTGTTCATATTTTGTCTAGTTTTTCACTGTCATAATTTTTTTAAAAAAATGGGAATTTCAAACCGATATTTCTCCTTCCTGAGTCTTTCTACCTGAAGTTCTCTCACATTCGGTATGCAAAGAAAGAGACCCAAGAAAAGGTAATTTAGGCAAACGAGTGCAAGCTGGCCACTCATTTGGGGATGACATGATAAAAATGTGTGATGGAAAGAAGGGGCTATGTGATTCCTATGAACACAAGAAACCTTCAGCCCACAGTCTTTTCTCCTTCCCCCTGTCTTACTTAGGCTGAATGATCAACCTTTGATTTCTCTCTAACAGCTTCATTGAGATATAATTTAAATGCTGTAAAATTCACTCATTTTAATGGTACACTTCAGTGATCCTTAGTAAATTAACAAGGTTGTGCAATCATCGCCGCCATTCCATTTTAGAGCATTTCTATCGACTTCAAGATTTCATGCACCCATTTGTGGTCAATCCCTGTTCCCACCCCCAGCTTTAGGCAGTCACTCATCTGGTCTCTGTCTATCTCTACCGATTTGCTTTTTCTGGATCTTTCATGTAAATGGAATCACAATATGCAGTCTTTATGTCTGGCTTCTTTTATGCAGCACAGTATTTGCAATGTTTACCTATGCTGTAGCATCTATCAGCATTACATTTCTATTCATGGCTGAATAGTATTCCATCACATAGATACCACGTCATGTTTCTCCGGTCACCGATTGATGGACACTTGAACATAGTTTTTCATTTCTTTTGAATAGATTCCTAATAGTGCAGTTGTTGGGTCATATGGTAGATTTATTCAACCTGGGATTTTAGAATGATCTCTATTTGGAAAATGATATTGAATTCTAAGACCGAAGAGCTATTAGTCATTTGTAGCCTGGTGGGACTGGGAGATTCCGGGTCTGCTTGTCTGTCTGCCATTTCCACCTGTGGGACCACAGCCACAGTCATATTGCTCACTCTGCTGTTCCCTGCTGTGTGGCTTCCCTTGAATTCTGAAGAGAGAACTGGAAACAACCACTCAGACTTGGTTAGCGTTGTTGTTTGGGTGATGTAGACGAGCAGATTTGCATGGACAATAGTTTGGCAAACAGGGAGGCAGTACCCCCATGTCTGGAAACCAGAAAGGCTGGAACTGATGAGTCTCCTCCTCTGGCCTCAGGCTGTTCCACGAGGACCGGTGAGTGAACCGCATTAGCCCAGGACCGACACAGGAGCTCCCTTATGTGATGCCGTTTGAATGGGCTTTTCCCCATCAGTTGCAAAAATACATTCCCAGCAGGCCTGGGGCTCCATGTTTCCCACCTCACTCGATCATTTATTCCTGATGATTAAGGAGGCCTCTGCCTGGTCCAGTGGCTGAGGATCATTTTAGGATCCATGGCCACCTCTGTGCTTTCTACTACCAGCCTTTGGCTTAGAGAGTTGATAAACCGCACTCCATTCTACCTACACTCCCTGTAAGTAAACACAGATGATAATTACCCTAAGTGTAGTCTAGTAAAACTCTGATCATTGCTATAAAGCAAAATGTAGTTGATTGCTGCCTGGCGTATAAGTAATGTATTTCAACACTCACACTCTTCCTTTAATAGTATAGGTAGCATTTAGTCGATAAGAACTTGGGGTGTGCATGCACATTCGTGTGTGTGTGTGTGTGTGTGTGTGTGTTTATTCTTCCTTTCCTTGCCAGACACAAGATTCTGCTTTCTGCCCCTCAGGAGGATTCAGTAGAGCTCAAAAAATTAGCCAAGTGAAACAAGGACATCCTGGGAGCTGAAAGCAGTGTAAATCCCGCAGAGTGAGCTCCTCCAACTTCTGCAGGATTCGGAAGTTTCATGGAGCATAGACACTTCCTGGTGGGAGCTGAGAACATTATGTACACAAGTCACTGTTTGCACAGGGTGTGTGCCATGCAAGGCTCTGCCTGCTGTATTTGTTTCTTCCCTGTGACAGCATGATTTTTAGAATAGCGTAAGGGCAGAGTGATGCTTTTACTTACTTAAGACTGTCCATGCTGGGAGCTGGACTGTGGCACAGAGTGTCCTGGGGCAGTGGTGGGGGGAAGGGGGACACACATGTACACAGAATAGAGCCATCGGACGCCGGGCAGGGGTAGCTTGGTCACGGTAATGTAACTACCTAATAAAAGGGCACCCAGGCGCCCTCACATTAGCTACTCTTAAACAAAGGTGACTTATTTTAAGAATAAATGTGATGAGAATTGGAAGTGAAAGACCATCCAGAGCCCAGAAAATGCTAAGGATGTGTTATTTAGGGACAGCAAAGTATCTCGGTCTTCCAGAACGTCGATCAACAGTCTTTCTGAGTGCCATGCCCATTCTCCACCCATTGCTGATTGGTCAGTTGCTGTGTCTTCTGCAGGACAGAGGAGGACAGAGCTTATCTGATTGGCGGTGTGAAAACCATCACCCCTACTGGGTTGAGTGCTTTGCTCCAGGTCACCTCATAGATTGCTTGCCAAACTGTGGATGATTCTTGAGCTACTTTCAGCCCTATACAATCATTGGACATTTCTGTGCAAAGGCTGGGCAAGCACTACCTCGGAGAATTTGGAATTAAAGCTGTTCTTTAGGGGCGCCTGGGTGGCTCAGTGGGTTAAAGCCTCTACCTTCGGCTCAGGTCATGATCTCAGGGTCCTGGGATCGAGCCCCGCATCGGGCTCTCTGCTCGGTGGGGAGCCTGCTTCCCCCTCTCTCTCTGCCTGCCTCTCTGCCTACTTGTGCTCTCTCTCTAATGAATAAATAAATAAATAAATCTTAAAAAACAAAAAGCTGATCTTTGGAGAAGGTGGAATAGAATAGGGTGTGGACGTGGACTAATCAACTTGGCGTCGAAAGCAAACAAAAGGGGATGCCTCATGGTCTCACTGCAAATGAGTAAACCAAACAAAAACAAGAGAGGATTTGGATTTGTGGCAGCTGTTTAAGAATAAATTCAGGGCCACCTGGGTGGCTCAGTTGGTTAAGCCTCCGACTTTTGATTTTGGCTCCGGTCATGATCTCAGAGTTACGAGATCAAGCCCCGCATGGGGGGGGGGGGGACTCTCTGTTGGGCATGGAGCCTGCTTAAGGATTTTCTCTCTCTCCCTCTTTCTCTGCTGTTCTCCACCTTGCTCCCCACTTGCTTGCACTCTCAAGAAGAAGACGAAGAGGAGGAGGAGACGGAAGAGGAGAAGAAGGAGGAAATTCAGTAAATGTGAACTGAGTTCTAACTTGTATAAAACACTGTGTAGGTCCTGACTATGAAGAAAATAATAGGGGGACATTCGTTGAGTACCTAGGAGTATACCAGGAATGTTTTGTTCACCTATAAATGAAAAGCCTGAGAGTCAGAGAAATTGAGACTTGCTCAAAGCCAGATAGCTGCAACCATTGGTATCTGAAGTTGAACCTATGTTTCTAGGGCTCCAAAGTCCGTGCTCTCTACTGCCTTCCAAAGACGGCTATGGCTGGCCTTCTCCATCTAGGAGCTTAAATATGATTAGAAAAATAAAAGGTGACTTTCAGAGAGGAAGATTAGTTAGCTCTCCTGAGAATGCAAATGTCAGAAATATTTCTACATATGAATTTTTACACTTTTCACTTTTCACTTTATAAGTACAGGAAGCCCAAATGCTCAGTAGAGAATGTAGAGATTATTTGTTTAGTATTTCCTGTATGTAGTTTCTGAATTTGTTTTCTCGGGATAGCTGTGGGTGAGTAGAGCCTCTGACACAGACGTCATCACCCTTGGGATGGTCTCCATCTAATGTGCATGGATTCCATGACTCCATAAAGCTCTGAGAATTTATTATTACATTTTTATTTGTTTAAGAATCACTTCATTTAACGATAACCATCAATGGCTTTTACATTATCTGAATAAGACAAAATTCTATTGCCACTCCTTATTAACTTAGCTAATGAGACAATTTCTAGATGAGAAAATAATTCAAAGCCCACTAAACTGAAATGACTTTTTAGTTGTTTTTTTCCCTCTTAAAAACAAGAGCTATTTTCTTTTAGTAGATATGCAAAACTCAATTTTTCTGAGGTAATTCAAAGAACTTGTGTTTAGATTTAAGGTAACTTGTAAAACAAACAAACTAACCAAAAAAAAAAAACTTCTTAATATGAAAAAATGTAAAGAAGAAAAAAACCCTGAAAACAACGGATGTGAACCCTCAGCAGTGTGACCTCCACATCCGGGTGCCCAGATCAGACTCCCAACATGAGCACCAACAGCAGCTCCTGACTCCTCCATCTCTGCGCACTCCCACCTCCCAACCCAGAAATCCGGTTTCTTTTCTCATCCTGGTGGCTGGGCTCATCTTGGTCTTGTGCTTTTTGAGAGGACTCTGCTCACGGTGGATGTGATGACCTGGGTCCCCTCTTTTCCAAGTAAATAACTCACTAATGATTTAGAGCTTTTCTTTGAGTGTCCTTGATCTATTTTAAGACTATCCTTTCCTGTGGGCAGAAGGTGTGATTCCCTTGTCTTCTCCTCCCTCCTGTGCTGAATGCGGTGGCTCTGCCTGGAAGAACGTTGGAAATAATTGGGTGCTTTCTTCACATGCTTACATAATCAGTGAACTAATAATGATCCGTTTGCCCAAAAAGAAATAAAATCTTTTTTTTTCTTATCTAGAAGAAGTTGTGCAAAATGTAGGGAGCGTGTCGCACACCTATTTTTCCACAATTCCCAGTCTGCAATAGTCAGTCTTCATTATCTTCTTTTCCGGTTACAATCAATCAGAATGTGAGAGTCTCCTAAAGTAGTTTATGCCTAGAGAAACTGTAGTATGCTACTAGAAAACTACTAACCCACATGCTTTGTTCATGTGTGTGGAGTTGCTTGATCTCAAGGCCAGTTCTCTCTCTCAGAACTTTTTGCCCCAACACTGATGACTTGTATTAACTTATTTTACAATATTTTATTAGGTTTGTTAATGTCATTTTGATTTATTTTTTAAGAATTTTATTACACTATGGAGTATCATAAAACTGCGAAAAATATTTTATTTGAATTATTTGTTCTTGTAAACTGTGAAAAGTAGAAGGAAAGTCAAAATGAGGGTGGAATGGAAATAGTCTGCTTTCCTTGGAAGCCAGGTTTTCCTTATAACTGTTAGCTGAGGATAATGTCCTGTATTCACAAAGTTGTTAATGAAACATCTCCATCCCTTAACATTGTATTAATTTGTAGAAATTCAATTTAAATTGTATTGCTTCCACCAGTGAAGAATTTTACAGGCATGGTTTCTATATTACTTTTACTGATCTTGACTATCATCATTTTGATTGCAACTATTAAGCATTATAAGAAACTACTTCTTCCTGAAATTTCTCTAACTTCAAGTTTTAAATTTATTTAGAAAATACAAAAATTATTCTGCACATTAGTTCAGCTCATTATGGTTTATAAAGCTGTTTCAAATTCAATGTGGTATCTGATCCTCAAACCAATCATTTGCGAGAAGTAGATGGAGAGCTTCTGACTTGAAATCCATTAGAGAGTAAGTGTTGAAGCTGAGATGAAAACTCAGGTCTCCATTCTCTGACTTTCATACTCCTCTTTTCTAAGAGTCAATACTATTGAAAAATAGCATCTCAGAGGCAGGGAGTAACTTAACAGTTCCTGCACCGTCTCGGTCAAGAACCCAGTGTATAGGGAAAGTTATATATACCAGACAGTCTGGGGAGTTATCAAGGGAATAACAGCTTGTGTTCCCATTATTTGTGTGCAAACTCATCATTTTTGGTCAAAGTTGTAATCCCAGCATGATTTCCCCTGGACACTCTGGCTCATCTCTCTTTGCTCCCAAATGATCAGTGTTCAAACACCAAGTAATAGGAATAAGCCAAATATAGTTAGGAAAAGAAATTTGCTGTGAAGAAATGTAAAAACCTGTGCCACAGAGGTCCTTGTCCAGCGCGTTGGCTGTATTGACAGGATTGATCATACTTTTATTGGTTTCTGCTCCCCTTAAAAACTTATGAAATTCATCTCATGGGACATCAGTCTTCCCTATTCACAATGATTCAAGCATAGTTCAATAACGACTTTTTCATGGGGAAGATGGCTAGGAGGAGTACTCATAAAATTCTGTACTCTTTCCATGATGGAGTCTATAGTTTTAGGGACACCAGATTTAGGCTGAACAGACAGAGCCTGATAGAGACACCCTTGCCTCATACCAACGCAATCCAATAAACTTTTAGTTCCTTGTATTTGATTAGAAATAAGGATAATAAGATTCAACCAAAATGTGAATTTCCACACAACGAATTTTGACCTATTAAACAATGGAGAGTCATCGTAGTATAGCCAAGTAGGACTCTGGATGTTCATTAATGTGTATGTTTGGAGTTCACCAGGACCCTTTGGCTTTTGAGGTTCAGAATCTTAAGTCTCAAGCAAATAGGAAGGATCTGTATACTTTAACATAATTATGGGTGAATGTATGATGGGGAAAAGTAAGATTTACCATGCACCCTTCTTCTCAACTTCCAAGATTGGCATCCAGTTATCCCAGATTGGTGGTGGGGGTGCAGTGGGGAGGAGAACATAAAGGTGAAACAAAAAGTGAGGATATATTGTTGATCCTTGAGAAAGGAGACCTCTCAGCCTGGTTCCTCTATCTCCTGAAAGCAGTATTATAGAAAGATTAAATATGGCAAAAAAAAAAAATTAAATATGGCAGCTGTGAGAGGGAAGATTTAGTGGCAAATGAAACTGAAAACTTTCTTCTATAAAGCACAGGAACCCTTGAGAAGCTTATAACAACCAATACTGCAAGAATAAACAACTGTTGTTGAAAATAGACCTGGAATTTGCTGAGCTCACTACATGGACCAACACTCCATAGATTAGATTAGGATGAAGGGTGCAGTATTTGAAAAGGATGATGATGTCTTTAATTGTATTAATCTGGATATAACTTTCTTTTACTTCCTAGGTCAATGATCAATTATGGTACCACAGGGCAGCTACTAAACATTAGGTTTTCCCCTCTATATTCTTCAACCCCAAACTAACCAAAAAGTAAGAAATTTTGATCAGTTGGAGTTTTTGGATGCCAGCAGCAGGAAGCAGAATTTGGCTAACTAACAGAAAAGGCAATTTCTTGCAAGATTATGGGGAAATTTCAGGACCAAAGACGAAGCTGAAAATAAAGCAGGGAGAGAGTGAGAGCCAGGCAGCTTCGAGGGACTCAGGATCATCACCAGTGGAAGGAATCACATGACAGTCTTTTCCAGGCACTGTGGCAGGAATGAGTCGCACCCAAACATATTCATTCTGTCATTCGGCTCATGATTTGTATTTTAAAGGAGAACTTGGGTCCCACGCTTGCCACTTGGATAGGAGAAGAATGAATTTCCCTGACTGACAATAGCACTAAGCTATATTCAATGGTATGGAGGGAAATGCTCCCCAAAGGAAGGCAGTTCCAGTATCCAAACAAGAAGGAATTGGCGTCACAAAGCCAACCAGCGACACACGTTCCCTGGAAGCTGCACGCCATTTTGATATTAGCAAATAAACAGAAGAGGTACCTCTGATAGCTATGCAACAGTTCCACGTGTTTCTGTGCTTTCTGGCTGGCAGATTCCATTTGCACAAAGGATGTCAGAATTGCTCTCAAGTGCCAATTGCCTTTCAGAAGAAGGAACAACTTAACAGATCCTGAGATGCTAAGACTGGGTCTGAGCCAGAGATGCTAAGTGCTGAGCATTAATATTTGGCCAGTGACCATGAGGTCTCCTAGATGAAGTCATATATCTCCTCTTAAAAGAGAGAGTGTCCTTCCCAATCAACTTGAAAAACAACCCCAACACACCCATTATTTAATGTGCTTTTGTAAATATCTTCTGCTGACAGAATGCTCTTCTGTTGTAAGGGAAACTGCTACTCCTTCGTTCATCGCTGAGATCATGACTAGGAACCTAAATATTTGGAACATCTCAATCCTCACAACTCACAGTTAAATTAACCTTACATCTAAAGTAAATGATATATTTTATTTATTAAACTAAACAACCACCTGCATTCATGATCAAAGAGTAAAAGATGTGCACTTTTCATTACAGTCTAAAATTTTCAGTCTGGAATGATGACCTCCTGACTTAAATTATGCTTAGCAGTCTGCTGGCTTTGGTGCACCCATATACTGGGTCTTTCAGTTGCACTAAAGAACTATCCACTGCTTCCTATATCGATGCATTTATCACTCATTATTTATATCATTTATTAGAAACCAATTATTATAGAATACTCAAAACTCACTTAGGGACCAATTCATTTAAAAAATCAATTACAAAAAAAATCAATTACACAGTTAGGTTGTATAATGTACCAATTAGCCTAAATGATTTTAGGCTTTTGGAAACTATTTGTAATTTACCAATATATCTCACTAAGTTAACAGAAACGATACATAAATAATTCAGCAACCTGTATTTTTATCCACATAATTTATTGTGACAGCACTAGCCATAAGCACTGCGTATGAGGGTGTGGAAGATACAACTCATCACTTCCTACCAACCTTACTGCAAAGAATACTTGGGGTAGGTGGTAGAAATAGCACCTGCTACGGGCTCCTTCCTTCACGTAATCTCATCTGGAGGCATAAAACTAGAACAATTGCTTTCAGGCCCAGCTCAAACGCAACAACAACATACAGACGTATACAGACATATACAGACACACCTTCAAATGGACACATGATATACACACAGCGGTAGACTCGCAGAGAGCATCAGGGATCTCATTACACCAGGCCGAAGGAGGAGACTCCTGATTTGCGGGTAAGGATAGGATAGGCTGGCAAAACGCAAATGATAACGCAGTCCTCCCTTCCAGTTTCCTGTTTGTATTCCCTCCGCGGTATTCTCCATTGCACCTAGCATACTGCTTTCAGAACGGTTGTTCAGCTGTGTGTGTGTGTGTGTGTGTGTGTGTGTGTGTGTGTGTGTGTGTGTTAAATAAAAATATCTGAAAGAAAACTCACCCGGTTTAATAATGTCACTTTAGTTTCTACCGTGTCCAATTCTTTTCTTTTTGAAAGAAACATAGAAGAATTCATGGGTTTTGTTTTTTTTTTTCTGTTTTGGCCCCTCCCCTTATTCCATCTATTAGGAGTGTTAATGAGAAATTTCTAACTTCAGAGCAGGTGCTCGAGCAGCAAGGCGAGAGTCCAAAACCATCCACAAGCTGAGTCATCAGCTACTGGGCCCTGGGGAGTAAGTCCCCTCCCGAGGGAATATCTGAGTCCTGCAACGTCCCACACGGTTTTTCCTCATCTAAGAGGAATCTGAAGTGAAACGTAAGCCACAGCCAATTTGTAGGAGAAAATAACACCAGATTTATTCAGTGTATGATAAAAACCACATGTATGTCGAAGACAAATTTCATGCTCAGAATCCATGACATTCCTGGAATTTTGCTCAGATAGTCCTGTGAAATTTCTGGAATCTTGAATATTTTAACCACTTTAGGGCAGAAGCTACTGTCAGCCACATGGGCCTGTCTTTACGTTTTCGGTGCCGCAAGAACTCCAAGGAGACATTTAAAGATTGCCGGCAATCAGAAAATGGAAACACTGACAAAGTAATCCCATACACTACTCTAGTTCCAAAGTAAAAACTTGGATTGTTTCAAAATATATCATTTTCTCAACTTTATAACCTCGACAGCAGCGAAGTTTCATTTTGAAATAGTAAAAGTGGATGAGGACAAAACAAAACCTAGAGGCAAATGTTTGTATTTGCATACACACATTTTTAGAATCATTATTGTTCGTCACAAACAGTTGGAAAGCCTTTTATAAAATTCAGTCCAGCATTATTTTTCTACCTAAGTATTTATTTTCAGAATTTCAAGATTTTGGGGTGTTTTTTGCCAATTTTGTAAGGCCAGTTTTTTTCTTACTTTTTTTCTTTCTTCTAAAATAACTAACCAAAAAAAATAAAAATAAAAAAATAAAATGAAATAAAATAACTAACCAACAGGAATGACATTGGATTTCCCATCTCCTGGTGATATCACAACTATGGTGGAGTCATCCAGTCTTAAAGAGATTTGTCTCATAGGGTGTTCCTTCTAGAATATGGTTTCATGAAATGAAAGTTGCTTCATTTTCAATGGGATAAATTTATAGGGATGATGGATACGGTTCAGAGGATAGACATTACGACTGGGAAAAGAAGCCACCATGAGCTATTTAGGAGACAAAGTGTTAAACTTCGGAATGAAATCATGCCCTTTGGAATGCTCATACCAAATAATTGGTCACCTTTAGGAATTAAGTAAATAATGTGCTTTTAAATTTAAAAAAAAAGGTAGAAAGAAAGGAAGACACTTTTTGGCAAATTAAAGAAATATGGGTTGTCAGGTCTGTTCTCTTGTCCCTCTTAAATGTTTCTAAGGAACACTGGGTCTAGAAGCTCCTTCCATTCCAAGAGGAACTTGTCACTGTGACTCCCAGAACAGGGTTACCATGTCCCCATTGAGCATACTGAATGCTGAGAATGAAGGAAGACCACTGGGGAGAATGGGGAGAGGCAGGGAGAAGAAAGAAAAAAAAATGAGTCCCAGTCCTCAACCTGCCAGGACTGGAGGCCCTGGAAATAAGCAGCTGATTCATTTTACAACCCTGTTCAACATGTCTAAGCTCCCCAAATCCTTCCAGGGTGCTGGGGTGACGGCGGCAGTCAGCCGAGACTGGGTCAGGAACTAGCACTGCGTTCCTAAGATTCATGTTTAAAGGAAGTTTGTTCAGATGGAACACCAGAAATATAATCAGCTGAGTAATTCAGGGGCAGACGGTTTTGCTTGAACCACAGATGTACGGATGAATCCTCCCATGGCAAAGAGTAGCCATTCCTAGAGGTGGGGAAGTTGGCTTGGTTCTCTAAAGTTCCTTTCCAGGTCAAGGATCCTGTGGCTTCCTGCAGAAGACCAGACAGATGGGAATACCACAGGATGATAAACGGTTATCAGGATTTTTTTGTTGCTGTTATCAAGATTTTGAGTGGACATATTATATGCATCATAACTAGAACCCAATTCCTTGTTTGCTTTGCAGGATCCATGAAGTCAATAAAAGAAGTTATTGCATATAGAAGAGGGTTTAAAGGATTCTTTTCTAAATTCTTATTTTATGTGTATAGGAGAGAAATGTATAAAGAACATAAATTATTTTTTAGTTAAGTTATTTTACATATTTTAAATGACTATGATTCAGACTTAAAATAAAATTTCTAGGGTTGCCCAAGTGGCTCAGTCAGTGAAGCTGCTGACTCTTGATTTTGGCTGAGATCATGATATCAGAGGGGTGAGATTGAGCCCCTCATTGGGCTCCACACTGGATGTGGAGCCTCCTTGGGATTTTCTCTCTCCCTCTTCCTCTGTCTCTTCCCCTTCTCACTCTCTTTCTCAAAATAATAATAATAATAATAATAATAAAATTTCTAACTTTTAAGTTGGTCACATTTACTTGAGCAGCAGTTCTGATTTTCAAAAGAATAACAGAAACATTCCTTTCCTTCCTCCCTTCCTGGTTTAGGGTTCAGATCTGTCCTTCCTCGGTACCTCAAAAGATGGAAGAAATGTGTTGCAGCCTTAGGGTTGTCAGATTTAGTAAAGAAAAATACAGAACGCTCAGTTTAATTTAGATTTTATATTGAAAAATGTATATGTTTTAGGATAAGTATGCCCCATGCCATATTTGGGACATACTTATAGTAAATTTTTGTTTGTGTGTCTGAAATTCAAATGTCATTGGGTGTTCTGTATTTTATCTGGCAATTCTGCCTGGCCTCTGCCTGTATTCTGTTTCTGTGAGTGTCTGATTTGACAGACAATGTTCTCTGTAGTGCTTATCTGAGAGAGCTGGTCAGAGAGCTAGTGCTTGTCAGACCTTTACCCCCATCCAAGCTCCCATGACCTCAGGCTTCACTCAGACAGAAACCGTTTTTGCTTCTGGTGACAGATCATAAAAACAAGAGGAGGGGTGGCTGGGTGGCTCAGTGGGTTAAATGTCTGACTTTGGCTCAGATCATGATCTCGGGGTTCTGTGATCGAGCCCCGCATCAGGCTCCCTGCTCAGTGGGGAGTCTGCTTCTCCATCTCCCTCTGCCTCTGCCCCCCACTCATTCTCCCCCCCTCAAATGAATAAATAAAATCTTTAAAACAACAACAAAAAACAAAAACGGGATTTAAGATTCCAACAATAAACATAAAACAACTTGTTGCACTGATATCTTGATAAAATTCTCATTGTTCAGAACTTTAGAAACCAGGAAAAGAAAAAGAAAGCTCCTGTCTACCAAATCCTCCTCATTAACGCTTAGCCGCAGCGATCAGAAAGCCTTGGATTTGAGTCCCAAGTCTGCCACCTACAAGCTGTGTGAGTAGAAGACAGCTATTGAACTGAGTCTCAGCATCCTCACTTTCAAATTGGAGATAACAATGGATGATCGTATTAGCCACTTCGAGAGGAGGATTAAGTGAGATAAATCATATAAAGTATGAGGCACAATCCTAGGACCAGCTATTTCCATTAGGACTTTTACCATCACCACCCTGACAACTATCACTAGCACCAACATGATGTGCGAGGCCTTGTGGCAGACAATAGGAAGCAATTGTTAGAGAGCTCACAGGCTCTTCTGGAAATAGATCAGCTCTTAAAGAAACAAGGAACGATACAAGCCAGCAGGTCTTAAGGGCCAAATGAGGGTCACAGATGGATAAACTACAGGAGCTCAGAGGAGGAAGGAACGTTGGCCACATCCGTTGAAGCATAGGAGGATCGAATGGTTTATGTCCTACCATTTTCCCCGGGGAACTTTCCTCCTAATGGGCACCTCCAAATGCAGATAAGTGATTACTTGTTAGAGCTCTCCCAGCTGCCTCTCTCTCCTCCAATATCACCTGCAATGCCTCAGGTCTTTGCACCGACAAACACAAGTGTTCTCCCTAGAATCACCAATAACTTTCTCCAGGTTAAATTCAAAGGCTGTTATTTCTTTCTGTATCCTTCCAAAAAATCCTTCAAAAAAAAAAAATCCTTCCAAAAAATTCCAAAAAACAATTTTTTGCATATGCACACATGCATATAATGTGATCAACAACCATATGTTGATCGTGCATAATTCTTAAGATTCTTTTTAAAATATCCTATATCCGTTTGCTTGCTTGGCTCTCTCTTCTCTACCCTTTGCTTTGAATGTCAGTTCTGTGACTTCTCTTTTGACTCTTTCCTATACGTTTTACCTTTTAGCTCATTTATGTGAAAGGTTACTGTCGCTCATTTTACAGGAATATTTTGGCCTTTCTAAAACAACCCCTTCCCATTAATCACTAAAGCAGTTCAGTTTCTATTATCTAGACTCATCAGAATTGCATAGGATTGAAAGGGGTATATCCTGGTAATGTGGTACACTTATGAGACTATTGGAAAGACTTATATTTGAAAGTCTTACACCGATGATGAATTCATAAAGTTGGAATTGACATAAAATTAACATTGTACTGAACTGAATAATGTTGACAGATGTCCACTCAACTAAATTAATATTTCCAGTGTAATTGAATCATTTGGCAAGTCTCCTGGGCTGACTCACAAAATTCTCCGCCAGCACCGCCCCCAAAAGTGTATTATTTGGTTGTCACTTCGATAAACATCGAGAAATAGTAAGCTTTCTGTTTTTCTGTTTTCTTGCTTTGTTTTGTTTTATTTTACAGTGACATCTGTTGACCCGCTGCTATCATTCTGTGAAGCAGGCAGGCACCAGGGACCATAACAGCAGAACAATAGAAGGAGGTCAATGTTGGAGGTGGTGGAGACTCCGAGAAGGAAGGTTGTGGGGAAGTTTTCTAATTTATCAACATAGGAACATTGTTTTAAAAGGATTTTACTTATTTGTTTGAGAGACCAAGTACACAAGTAGGGGGAGGGCCAGAGGAAGAAGCAGGCTCCCCGCTGAGCAGGGACCCCCCCCGATGCGGGGCTCCATCCCAGGACCCTGAAATCATGACCTGAGCCGAAGGCAGACGCTTAACTGACTGAGCCACCCAGGTGTCCCTGGGACTTTTTTTTTTTAAATAAAATAAATTATGCAGCCTTAACAGTACTGTAGAAAATAAGATGTTCAGCTACTGAAGGGCAAAGCCTTTCCATAGCACCCATTATGTGTCTGGTTCTCATGGTTCAAAAATAGCTATAATGCAGGTCATGACCTTCATCCAAGGTCTCACATGTAGCATGAGAGGATCTTAATGATATTGGGCTAACTGGCCAACCTGAGCAAGACATTGGTTGTTTTACAAAACTAACAAATCAACAAAACTGGGTGATTTAGGTAACCCACTCTAGAAAAAATTATTAAAGACCACCATGAGAAAAGTGAAGTACACGGCTCTGCCTAGGGACGAAAAAGGATTTAGACATTCATGAACAATAAAGTAAAACCAGCTACCAATTAATTAATAATTTATCTTTTAGAATTGAGACTTTACTCAAAGACCAATTGAGGAGCCACTTTCCTCAGTCATTTTCATATAGGAGGATTTTTTTTTTCTTAATAGGAATAAAAACTGCCTATAATCCATGTAAAGCTTTGTCATTTGTGAAGAGTTTCCTTACATACATTATGAAGGGACAGGCATATGAGCATAAGGAATCAACACCTCGAGTACCCAAATTAATATAAAAATAATTGTTACTATTATAACAAAGTATACTAGTTTTGGAACAAAAAACAAATGGTTTCCTCACATTTGTCTGTCATTCAAGAATCTGTCAGTGTAAATAAAGGATTTAGCTTATCAATAAATTACATATATACATGTGAGCATCTTGAACAGGGCAATCAACAAATATTTGCTAACAGATTGTAAGATGACATGGATGAATATAGAGATAAAAATTTCACCAAGTAACTCTGAAGTTTTTATGTGAATAATATGAAAACAAAAGGCTCTCCCTAGCATTATGTCTGGACTACATGCCCATTGTGATAGGGCAGATTTTGTGCTGATACACCCCAGAATAGGCCTATCTGTCATTTAAGGCCAACATCTATTATGATTGGCTGATGTTCATGCCATAGGTGATAAATATTTTTAATTTCACCCCTGTTTATAATTATATAAAGATGTTTTCAAAATTGCAAAAATGGTTGATATCTAATTCAATCTCACCATACTTCATCATTAAAGAGATTCACTGTTATTTAATTACCTCATGGGAAAGATCTGTGCTGTTATTTTGTCTATTTCTTAAACAACACACATAATAAACTTACACAGAACATCTGTAGTTGTGGTAAGTATTCCCATCCCATGAAACTTTTTGTATCTTAAATGTTCTTATTGGTTACATATACATGGTACTAAACATCTACATAAAAATTTAAAAGATATTAAATTGGGGCACCTAGGTGGTTCAGTGGGTTAAAGCCTCTGCCTTCGCCTCAGGTCATGATCTCAGAGTCCTGGGATCGAGCCCCACATCAGGCTCCCTGATCGGTGGGGAGCCTGCTTCCCCCTCTCTCTCTGCCTGCCTCTCTGCCTACTTGTGATCTCTCTCTCTGTCAAATAAATAAATAAAATCTTTAAAAAAATAAATAAAAGATATTAAAAATTATTTGGATGCTTGGAAACATGTTCTATATTTCTACCTTTCTTTATTGGTATTCTTCTTTGTATGTGTTTTGGGAATCTCTTGAATAATAAATTAATTTCCACTCTCGGTTGGCAAATATTTGTTGATAGCCAAATATTTGTGGTGTGTTGACTAATTAGCAAATGTCCAAGCAGGTAGTTGTTCATATTGATGATTGGAAGTCACCAGAGGATCACTATTACTGATTTTTCCTTTTGCCTCAGGCTCCAGTATGGCTCACCGCACCACTGTTGCTGATCCTATGTCATTTGCAATTTGGATATTTTGTTTGTCATGGATTATTTTCAAATTCATTTTGACTGTGTAGCATTGATGGAAGAGTAGATAATAGGTCAATGAAACAGAATAGCGAACCCAGAAATAGACACACATAAATATCTTCAATTGATTTTTGACAAAGGTGCAAGAGCAATTCAAGGGAGGAAGGACAGCCTTTTTAATAAATAATGCTAAAGCAATTAAACATCACAGGCAAAATCAAAGGAACCTCAACTTAAGTCTTATGTCTATTGCAAAAATTAATTCAAAATGGAATTAAATATAAAATATAAAACTACAAAACTTTTTATTTATAAAAAATCAGGAGAAATCTCTGGAGTCTGGGGTTAGACAGAGTTCTTAGACTTGACACCAAAAGCACAATCCAAAAATGAAAAAAAAAAGATAAATTGGACTTTAACACAATTTACAACTTTTGCTTTTTTAAGACCTTGTGGAGAGAATAAAAAGATAAGTTGAAGACTGGGGGGAAATAGGTGCAAAACACATACTCAACAAAGTACTAGTATCTAGAATATATCAAGAACTCTCAAACTCAACAGTTAAAAAAAAGAACCCAATCTGATTAGGAAATAGGCAAAAGACATGACAAGCCAGTTTTCTGAAGAGGATATACAAAGAGGATATATAGATGGCAAATAAGCAATGAAAGGATGTTAGCCATTAGGGAAACGCAAATTAAAACCTCAAAAGAGATATTATTGCACATCTATCAGAAAGGCTATAAACAAAAAACAGCGACAAAGCCAAATGCTGGCGAAGATGGAGAAAATGGATCCCTCATACATTGCTGATGGGAATCTATAATGGTACAGCCACTCTGGAAAACAGTTTTGCCATTTCTCAAAGACCTAAACATGCAACCAGCATATGACCTAGGCTTTGCATCCCTGGGCATTTATCCCTCCAACATGAAAACTATGCTCACACAAAAACCTTTACACACGTGTTTTAGAGGAGCTTACTCTGTAATAGTCCCAAAGGGAAACCTGCCTGATGTCCTTCAGTGAGCGAGCGGACAAACTGTGGCACATCCATCCCACGGAATACTCCTCAGCAATGAGGAACAAACTTGAGGTACGCCACAGCCGGGAGGCATCTCCCGGAGAACTACACTCAGTGAAAGAAACAAAACAAAACTTAAAAGGTTATCGTGGTGTCTCTTCCGATTGGATGGGGGCTCCCAATTGCGGGGCGACTACTGGATGGAAGCGGAGGTGAAAGGATTCACATGAGGCAGAACGAAGGAGCTAGAAGTTTACTGAATCCACCACAAGAGATCAGTGGGCAGGACAGCAGAGGAGAGGCTGTCGGCCATGAAGCGGTGGGTGGCGGCTGCTTTTAAAGGAGGAACTTGAGGGGATATGGAGACCTGTGGAATTTCCCCCTTTTTGGTAACTGTGCCTGGTTGTAAGTGGCCCACTGGTCAGTTAGGGCTTATGGCTCTTTTGAGGTGGGTCGCCTGCTGAGCCTGTCTGTCTTCAGCCAGGGCGTTGGGGTCACTGTGGGCCCTTCTCCCTCTGTCAAGTTTCCATTGCTCAAGCCTGTCGTCCAAAAGCGGCCTCTACAGTTACACAAAGGTGCGATTCTATTGATAAAACATTTTCAAAATGACAAAACGATTGCAATGGAGAAGAGAGGAGTAATTGCCTAGGACTAAGAACGGGGTGGGGGTGGGAAGGAAGCGAGGGTGACTATAAAGGGCCAACATGAGGGACCCTCGTCCTGATGGAAATGTTCTGTATTTTGACTGAATCGATGGCCATGTCCCTGCTGGGATCTTACACTATAGTTCTGCAAGACGATAACCACTGGGGGGTGCCTGGGTGGCTCAGTTGATTAAGCAGCTGCCTTCAGCTTGCGTCATGATCCCAGGGTCCTGGAATCGAGTACCACATCGGGCTCCTTGCTCATCGGAGAGCCTTCTTTTCCCTCTCCCTCTGCCTGCTGCTCTGCCTACTTGTGCTCTCTATCTCTCTGTCAAATAAATAAATAAAATCCTTAAAAAAAAAAAAAGATGATAACCACTGGTGGAAGCTGGGTAGAGGGCAGTGGTGGGGATATTTCTTTCTCTTATTTCTTATAACTGATCTCAACTTTGAAAAAAATAATCGAAAACGAACGTTAAAAATATCTGGTATTGAAATACTATTTATCTTGGTCACAGAGTTTTTCAGTGTCCCCTTCATCTTTGCATCTGAGAGGAGTGCCTTTCTTGCCACATTCCAGGGGCAGCTCTGGAAAGCGAGAGCTCCTGAGGGTGTAAGTAGGATGAACAGGAGTAACAAGGACCAGTCTGAAGTTCCTACCGAGTACACGCTTGCTTATTATGATAGGATGCTTTAAAATCTTAGGGGAAATTAGGCGAGAAGGAGAGACAGCAGAGAGGACTAGAAACCATGCACGGTTTAGGAAAAGTTTAAAGGCACAGAGCTTGGAAAGAGAATCTTCCTCACAGCCCTTCCAGGGGAGCACAAAGAGAAAGGGATATTATGCAAACACGGATATTTAGAGGAATAAAACAAAACAAGGTTTTTGTTGTTGCTGCTCGCCTTCCATCACTCCCTCCCTCCTGCTGTGAATCTTGCCAGGAGGAATCTTCGAATGCTAATGTCTTGGTATTTGACACAGCGAGTGATAATTGCACAGTGGCCAATTGATTTCCGACTCACCCCTTGCAGATCAGCCCTGCGACTTTGCATTCATTCCCAGCCTCAAGGAGTTGAGCACAGCCAACAGCAGAGCCCACCTTCACCCGTCAGATAATAAAGTTTAGTCATGCAGCTTAAAATAAAATAAGCAAGAAGCAGATGGCAAGAGGACGGAATGTAGTGTATTTAATCTGTCCATGTTTGCAAGGAAGCAATTGTCTTCTTAGCTCCAGAAAACAGAGCAAGACAAACAGGAAAGCGTCTCTTTCCTGGGCACCTATGACAAGTGTTTATAGAGGTGATCTGGACTTTGGGATAATTTGAGCCCCATCTTGCTGAATTCTGTTTCTCAGAACCAGGAAACTGAGCTGGTCCACTTCTCCTGGTAGGCGATCGATATGGGGGGCGCGAGGGGTGGGGGGAGGTGGCAGAGGTTAGCGGCAGCCTACTCAGTAAACAACACTGATCAAAATGATCAAAAACCAAATGAAATCAATATTGGGCCAAGCGAACCTCTCAAGACCAGAGCTGGTCATCCATCATAAAGGAGCAGTCAGAGCAAATGGGCAAGTGTTAAATAGTTTGGTGTAAGGATTAGGCTGCCGCCACTAAGAAAACACAAGTGGTGAGGCAGCATCGCGGAGACGCTATTCCAATATGACTGGTTTAGAATCACTGCAACGCTGGAGCAAAGCTCTGGAAAACATGACTTTGCCTCCTCCACACAGAAATCTGGAAGGCTGGCTTGATCCCTTGGCCTGCAATTTATTCTTATTCCAGTACAGATGGTGTCTGAGTGCATTTCAATGATGTGTCCATGAAATCCCCTTGCTGACTGCTAGAGTGGAAGTGTCGGTAGAAATCTATGTACACGAATGAGCTAGAGCTGGACAGCTACACCGCATGAGGCAATGCAGAAATGGAAAGAAGGGTGAAAAAAATGAAACAAAAGGAGGTCCAGGCTACTTATGCTTTCCATTATGCTTAATCATATGACGGGGAAACATTCACAAAATCTGCATACTTTTACAAAGGATCCATTCGAATGGAAGGAATTTAGGAATGATCAAGAGGGGAGCTGGCCGCTGTAGGTCCAGGTCCGACTCTCTCCCGTTGTTCAGCATCTACGTCCTTGGAGAGCGTGAGGTCCAAAGAGGGGAAAATGCTATGTGACCTACCAGTAGGGGAAAGCCATTCCCCTTATCCACACAAGCTGGCTTTGTGCTTTGTCTTCTAGTCCCAGGCTTTGTGATCTATCCCTGGGTCAGGAGCTAAAAGAGGAAGACAATGAAGAACCTCTCATTATGTATCTATTCTCAACTATTCCAAATCTTCGCCAAGTCCAATACATTTCAGTGTACTTCTTTCTCTGGGTTTCTATCTCACAGAGCGATAGCACACATCTCAACACTGAGCTTTCTCATGTTTTCATTGTCATTTACCTCGTTCGTTCATCCACTTGGCCAACTGGGTCTGAGCACTATGGGGGTAACATGGCGGGCCAAATAGCCATGGCTGCTAATTTCACAGAATTTACCGTTGGGCAGATTTTAAACAAAGTTCCTTCAAAGCAAGGGTCTTCCCTGCATGCCCTGCATGATTTCTCAAAGATCATGGAGTGTGTTTAAGTGGTTTCATCTGAAGATAAGTAATCTCAGGAAGGCACTGAACTCATCAGCATAGATGGCTCCTGAAGGAGGCTTTTGTTATAAAATTACAGATGCTGGACGCATACTTCTTATTATTTTCTGAGGGCAAAGTATGAGACTTTTTAAAATGAGGTTATTGTAAACTCGAGTTACGTCACAAGCAATACGAAATGAAATGGCACATGTAGTAACAAAATTAGAGATTGAGACCCGGCACCGACTGTGGTTCTAACCATGCAGACAGAGCAAAGGGAGAGAGCTGGTCAGCCCAGGGAGCAGGATGAAGTGGACACTCAGAGGAGCGTGACATCCAGAGGGAGGGTGACCAGCTGTCCCAGTGCATCTGTGCTGAGGGGCTTCCCAAGGCACTGACTGGACTTCCAGAGCTAAAATCAGGAACGTTCCAGGCAAACCAAAATGAGTGGGTCACGCTATTAGGAGTTTCTGGACCCCAGCTTTGTTCTTGCACTTGATTCTATGAGAAATTCCTCTCTTTGTTAACACTTCTCTGATTTGGGTTTCTGTCGCTTACTTGCAAACTAGAATCTTACTGAAAAATAAGTAGGTTGTATTTTCCTCTTTATGAGGAATTTTTGAAACTCTTTAAGGTGAAGTACATGACATCCCCATTGCAGTGTGGAGAGAATGAACTTGGAATCCTGGGAGCATTTATTGTGATCATATGGCTAATGGGTCAGGGAGCAAAGCTGGGTCCTCTGTCTCCTATCAGGGGAGGTTTGTACTTCTAGGAAGGCTCCTTCACAGTGCCCAGGGGTTTTAGCTTCCTGAAGAGTGGACTCTGCAATCCGTGGGCAATCCATCGGTCACAACCTGTCCTCTTAAAGAGACACCCACCCACAGACATCTCTACTTTGCCAGGTCTGGCGGTTGAGTACATTCTCTGTACCCTCCATTGTTGTAAACTCTAGGGCTGTGACCCCTTTTCCTATCCCTGGTCTTCACTGCAGCTTCCTTGCATGAAAAAGGATGAAAGTAAGAGTAACCAAAACTCAGAGATTACCTCTCTCTGGGGCTCTACATACATTATCTAACTTAATCGTCAAGACAGTTGTGTAACATAGGTTTTACTATTTCTTTTTACAGGTAAAGAATCTGAAACTCAGAAATTAGTAAGTGGCTTGTTCACCGTCACACAGCTATTAGCCAGTGGAACCATGATTCCGATCCAAAGCTGCTGACTCCAAAGCCCATTCCTTTTTTCCCCCACACATAATGCAACTTCTAAGTATGTAAGTTGCACTATTTTGGAGCATACGCTTTGCTTCAAAGGAGGAGAACTAAGGAAAGTCTTTGCAAACTTTTGGGATGGAGAAAGGCCAGTGAGAATGTCAGGTGACTCTGGATGCTCAATTTTCGGGCTGTTCTATGTAGTACAATTCTAGAGGTGCTAGAACAGGAGACGACCCAAGACGCATGTCAATTTCTATTCACAGTTCATTTATACTCACTCTGAAATTTTCCCCTGCATGTATTTGGAAGGCCTTCAGAATGAATGTTCCTACAAAGGAAATAAAACATTTCAAAATGAGGCAGAAAAAGAAATAGGTGCAATCTTTTGCTTAATGTCTATTATTTATTTCATAAGTAATAGATATTTGTAATAAAATTATAATAATTGAAGTGTAAAATTATTAAAAATACAGATGAATAAAAGAAATCGCAAAAGTTCATCTCTAGGAAGACTTTGGTATTTATTCTTTCATGTTAAACACAAACACACATACACACACACACGCACTTTTTAACCAAAACTAAAATCATATAAAACTGGTTTCATAACCAGCTTATTTCTCTCTTAATCATGAATTATGAATATCTGTACATGTCAATGAGTAATAATTTTTATTGTTTTTTTCCTAACCGCAAAGAGCATTCGCAGCTACCCAAATAGATGCCAATAGTTATGTTTTCGTATCTGTTCTTTCCTTTTCCCCTCCCCCAACGCCCAAATTCAGGCCCATCCATGAGTCATGCGGCGTCTGATGAGCTGAAGTATTTAGTAAGCTAATGTTCACTGTCCACAGCAGGAGGCCCGCACAGCTTGGCTGATGAGAAATGAACTGCCTGAAGCGATCTTTTAATGGCAACTAATTTCCCATATTTGATTCTCAGCTTAGCCAACTAATATCTAGTTCAAGCGTGACAAGGCATTCGCAGTTCCTTTTAAAAGTTCTCTATCTGAGAAGCCGAACAATGTGTTCGGGGGGCCATCGTGACCTTCTGAGTTCGTGTCATGGCTTTTCCAAACCAAACTTTGATCAGCCGAGGTCAGTGATCATGTAAAAAAAAAAAGAAAGAAAAGTTTAAGGATGGGTGTTTTTATATTGAGCCCTTTGTCTTTTAAATTCTATTTTCAGAGACGTTACTGATGAAAATTGCTAGGTGACAAAGTTTGTAAATGTCCCCCAAGACCCTTCAGAGACACCATACATCTAACCCTTAAAAATACTGTCATTTTCTCCATTTCCTCCCAAAGGCTTGGTATCAATCAGTCTTTTTTACTCTTACTGCATTTAAGATATCTAATGTGGATTAAGCTCCTCTATCCTTGCCTTAAACAAATCCTATTACTCTGTGAGTCTATCCCATTACACAGTGATTACTGAATAGAGCTCAACGTAATTGGATCCGATCATGTCCTGGTACGTAGAATTATCATCCAGGAAAGTTCATATTTTTAGTTGTCACCAATATCTGTATTTACATTTAACATTTTCCCCCAAGTCTACAGAAGAGTTCATTAGCATTTTTGTAAATGGCCGCAAAAATTCTTGATGTTTTAATAGCGAGAGTATGACCAGATTTAGGGGAGACTGTATCCAAGGATCACTTGGTCACAGGTTTTATAGGAAGAGGGGGACGGACAGGGTAGCACAGTGAACACTGACAAGACTTAAATGTAGGTGCGTGCAGGTGTGCAAACGTGCACACGTGTGTGTGCATGTACACAGGCTGAAACTTTTTGTATCATCCAAGGAAAGTGCCAGCTTCTACTCCCCCACCTCCCTCCCATGACCTCCATTTCACATCCCTTCTGGAAACCAGAATTATGAATATTTTTATTTTGGACTAGATCACCATTTTTCAATTCTGAGACAGCCTTGCCACTTTATTTACACTTCGGCAAGAATGGCAATCTCAAATGGTACTATAAATCATTTGTAAAAGCCCAGACTGCTGTAAACAGCATTGCAAGCCTCCTAGGAGGGAAAAAATCAGGAGGCTGACTGGGAGCATGAAGGGACGTGGGCCTCCCCCTAAACTAGTGAAGGCATGACTGTGTTCCTGTCGCTGAGCTCTGCCCAAGCTGTTCGCTGCAGAGAATTAACTTTGCCACAAAACCGGACGCAAATGGCTCATTCCATTCCAGCCCTTTAAGAAGAAATGATACCACTGTTCGCCTTAGAGAAAGGTCAGTCCCGATACTTGTTTGTCCCCTTAAATTGTCCAGGAAGCATTTCACCTATTCGCAGACTCACTGATACTAATCCATTCGCAGAATGGTTGTCCAGCACGAAAACTTTTGCTCTTCTGTGAAACCTAAGAAATTCCATCATTTTCCTAGAATATCCTTACCTCGAAGTGCTACAAAACCACAGCACAGAATGGTTACAGAGGCAGGCTCTGGAGTCTCATGGATCTGACCTTGAACTTCAACTCTGCCGCATGCTCTTGCTAAGACTGTGGACAAATTACATGGCCATTTGGAGTCTCAGTTCTACAGTCGGTAAGATGGGGAAAATAAGAACAACCATCTCATCAGGCTGTCATGAACAATAAGTTACATAAAGTACGCAGAATTCTTAGGTGAGTGCCTGAGATATAATAAATGATTAACTGTTGTAGTTCTTATATTATTATTACTATATTTTTAGTAATAAACAATGTTTATGTCTTCAAAGCCCTGTCAAGTTAGCAGCAATTTTTAGGTTATAAGATTTTAGGTACTTGCTTAGATCACAGACTCTGATTCCTTAATAGTCCATCTCAATTAAAGGATCCTCTCATAACTAATGCCCACCAACATTCAGACTGTAGATATTAAAGACTTCTAAAAAGCTCTGCCTATTTCCTCGTTTGCTTCTTTGGTTTCACCTTGCTTTTAGGTTAGATTCTAATAAAGAGTACCTTAACTACAGTCTTTAGTGTAGTTAAGAAACTGTGCTGTTTCTTAGCTTATTTTGGTGACAAGGAAGAGACAGAAGAAATGGGTTAAAAGACTGCCATGGAAAGGGAGGATTGGCACTGACTCTTTGTAAAGGGTAGGAGCAAACAACTGCGGACAGTAGATGATATTCATAGTCTACAGTGCCCAGTTATTACTTGATAAAATGTTTGGTTTTTCCCCTCCCTAATAGAGCAGTCTCTAATATACCATTAGTTTCTCGTCTCTCTTGAAACTTCAATGAAATTAAAATAAAATTTTAAAAAATTTACTTTCTGAGTTCTCACTAGCTATACTGAAGTGTTTAATAGTCATACGTAGCTAGTGGCTACCATGTTGGACAGTGAGAATTATGGAACGTTAATATCATCACAGAAAGTTCTACCGGACAGTGACCTTCTAGAACACAGAGAGAAAAAGGCCAGTTTCTGAGTAGATGGAGGCTCATGGGCTGATCTTCTCTGTCCTATGGTAATCACACTACCTAGGCTAAGTGCCTTGAAAATGTACCCCCTCCTCAATTTTAGAAGACAATCCATTTTTGACCCAACCATTGGAACTTGGACTAGCCTAGAAGGGAATTTGTTAGATTTGGAAAACGTCAGGGAAACGGGCTTCAAGGGTGGTTCTGTTCATAATAACTTCCAACTGAGTTGGGTCACCTATTACCTGGTGACGGGAGAGGTGGGACCCAGGCTGTAAGCCCCACCAAATGGAGGTGGGGACAAGATACTGAATAAATCAACACTAACAGGTGAGATAATCCTGCTAGGGTTCACCTTGACTGAGCACCAGCACTTACACGATTTCTTTACTATCAGCATGATTTACTTCATATTAGTACTAGTAATACTAGACACAATGAATAATAATGATTGAATTCAGTTTTCACATGAACAAGACTATTATCTCCATTTTGAGGAACTGCGATTTTGTGTTTTATAAGTGACTTGCTTAAATTTGGATATCTGGAATTGACATAGAAATTGTAATCCAACTCTTCTGGTGACAAATCTTAGGTTTTCCCCCATAAACTAGGACACATTGGAGTTTTAATAATGTAAAGTAACTGGTATCTTTGCCAGTGTGATCAGAGAATTTATTTTCTCTTGGACTAGTCACTTACCTTTTATTAGCTTGAACATCCCATCCACACATGGAGACACAATTCTAGTAAGAATGTCACAAATGTAATATAACTATTATTTTATTTTTTCAAACTTGGGTGCTATGGGTACCATGCCGAAGTGTGTTTGTCCTATTATTTCTCAAAAGCTCACCTGGCATATGCCAATCAGGTAATTGCTTGTGCAAACGGATCATTAGATGCGCAATTACCTCATTTGAAACACAAATTCAGGGCTGAGTGGAAGCAATCCCTGTATGTGCAATTTTGTGAGTGTATTCATCATTACACCCATATATGGAAAAATTAGCCCTTAAATTCTTTTCCCACCTATGGCTTTCTGCTTCCTTCACTGATGATATTCATTAAAATCAAACAAACATGATGTGTTTCCTGGACATAAACAATTAGTCACTTTCCGTCATGGTTTCTTGAGTAAACATCTACATAAAACCGAGTTGTGTATGCAGACGTCACCTGTTCTAGCCAAGCTGGGTAGTTCTCCCTTTACCCCAGGCTCCCGCTGACATTCTATTTCATAACTGTTTGCCTGGAAATGATGATGGCTTTATTTTATTTTATTTTTTTTTCTTTCCAAATACATTTGGCAAAATCTTCCAAGCTGTCTCCTTTATGGCAGAATATTGTCCCTGGCCCATTTATATGCTAATTGCTGAAGTGTTACCTTTTACTGACAAGTATTTACATGTTAATTAACTTGGGGAGGAGGGTTAGAAATACTAGTTTGCCCTGTTTAAAGTGATAAAGGGGCTGCTCTTTCCTTTCAAGAAGAGAACAAAGACACTATCATAAAAGGAAATTATTTAATTACCTCCTCCTAAGAATTAGAAATATGTTTTCCAACCTTTCTCTCTGGAGAGGAATTCTCCAGATTGTGACCTGAGGTACAACAGGAGCAGGGAGTGAACATTCTTCCATCTAATCTGAGTTCCAGGTGAACACATCTGGTGTGCCGAATCTAGGTCAGTAATAGCGAAGAAGAAAAACAAAAGGGAAGAAAAAGAAAAGGAGGCTTGGAAATTGTTTATCTTTCGTTGAAAATACATGAGAATAAACTGATTCCATGAAAACCTCTGCAAGTGAAGGAGATACAGTCTCTGCAATCTTCCTTGATCTCCCTGGTGTGTGTCCAAGCCATCCCCGGAGGAGGGGGAGGAGGTGGGTTGTGATAAAGATGTCAGGTGAAGATATTGGGGCCAGCTCCTAGAGACAGCAGTGTAGGAGTCCGAAATGGTAAAAGAACTAAAGCGAAGGGCGCTTTAAATGTAATGAACAAAAGAAATCTTTTCTGTAAAGTGCAGGTGATCAAACGGGAGCGTTAAAAGATAAACTGAGGACTATTAAAATTTTTAAGTGTATATTTGAGCCAAAGTCCACAGGAATAGGGCACTGCCAAACCCAAAGTGGTTAGGAGCATTCCTCTGTGAGCTCAGGGAGTCACTTTCACAGACAAGAGGAGGAAAAAAAGCAAGGAAATGATTTGATTGGTTATGGCTTAATGAGATGCATTATTTGGGATAGTCTAGTTGGCTGTTCGTGACTGGTTGTCCTTAGGGTTTCATTACAGGCTTAGGTTCTGGTTTGCTTATGCCTACTGGTTCCCTTGTTTAATCTAGTAGGACCAAGAAGTAGAGAGACACAGAAAGTCAACATGGGGAAGATCAACTGGGGGAGAGATCATTTTGTAATGATCAGTACTTGTAGTCTCTAAGTCTTAAAAACTCATAAACATCCATGTTTGCTGGACATTCATGGAATTTTTTGAAATGTTCAGTTTCAGCTGGTGCCCAGGATTGATGCGGAGAACAAAGGCAAAAGAAATATAGAAAATTAAACTTCCTTACAACTTACAGTCCATTGACAAGACAAGCAGGGTGACCTTCTTGGAACTCAAGTGCCTCAATGTTAATACTTCGGTAAAGACGAAAGGTAACTTCAGCAGGACATGAGCCCGACCTCCAGGATCCTGGAGGTCTTCCTTAACGAATAAAAATCCCTTTGGAAACTTCCTTTATCTCTACCCTCCCCACCCCCAAGATAAATGTGAACAATCATCCTCCAAACACATGGCCCACTGATAGACATCTGAAGGGTCTCACGATAAGGTTTACTAGACAGTAGTAAATGACCCCTCGAGGTCTTGGAAACCTCGATTCCAAATTCCTTAGAGACTTACATTATTCCTAACCCCCTCCCAACTTGAAAGTATATAATCAGCGACTCCTCATGCCCCCAGTGCAGCTCTTTCTGCCCATAGGTCCTATCCCCATGCTTTAATAAACCACCTTTTTTGCACTAAAGATGTCTCAAGAATTCTTTCCTGATTTTTTTGCTTGTGGACCCCGAACAACATTTCATATCAGGATTACTTGTCTTTTTCATCTTCTGGATGGTAGCTCCAAACCCAGGCAGCAAATCCTAGAGATTTTGCCTCCTCTTTGTGTTTAAAATATGTGTCGTCCTTGTTCTCCATCTCTGCTACCTTTTTAGGTAGTCCTCACTTACTTCCTCAATATCTTTAACAAAGCTATCGGCTCTTACCAGTTCCAGCTGGACCTGTCTCCAAATTCATCTTCCACACTTCAACCAGAGTGATTCACTGATTCTTGAGTTTACTGATTTATGTATTCACCAACCATTTATTGGGAATTTTTCATATCACAAGCTAGGTGCTCGATATATTTTATGTGGCTTCTTCCTCTAAGATATTTGAATTGATTTGATACATGAGTTACCTACCTCTTCACCTATTAATTGGTAATCATTTTCATAAAATATGATAAAATGTAAGAAAATATACTGTTAGCTGTGAACTTTGGTTTTGAGTTACTGTATATGTTTAATTCAATGGAGAAGATGGAAATGTTTTTAGTTTTCTTTAAATTTGAGTATTAAAGTTTACACCATCCTCTAATAGCATAGGTTTGTCTTACTGTTAGAGGTTTCTTTAGTGAGACTAGTGCTCAGGAGAAATGGAAAAATAGAAAGCTGCATACCAGCCTCTCCAACTTCTCTGGTGAATGATGTAAAAATGGTGAGGTCAGTTTGGGGAGGGAACTGGGAATTTGTGTACATTAATGCATATAGGAAGAGAAATAGGTGAAGTAAATAAATGGTAAGCTTAAAGAATGGTGTGTGGGGGGAGGTGGATAGTAGAGGGAGAAACAAGGCAGGCTATAAAGAGAGAAAAAAGACAACAGAATTCTGATTTCAAAACAGAGAAGTAGTCCCTGATAAAGAGCATGAAGAAATACAGAGTAAATGTTTTATATCTATTCAGCATGCTCAAAATTACGCTCTGGTAATAGAGATAACTTTGCAACTGAAGGTGATATGTTCCCTTTGAAAGATTCTTAGCTATAATAAGGAAATTTGGTGAGCTTAAAAGGGTTTTAATTGTAAATCTAAGCAGCGTATGAAATCTCAAATCAGAAATCTCTGATCAAATGGAATAGAGTTTATATCAGTATTTGGTAGAAAGAAAGAAATTTTCTGATTATGTCCCACACAGAAGAGTATTATTGCCCTGTTGATTTTTTTTTTTAAATTCCTTTCACATTCTGTTTGATCCTAAGCCAAAAGAGGAAATAGAGTCTGAGTGCCAAAACTTGGAAAGATAATTAGGGCCTTTCCTCCAACTGGCTGGCTCTGAGCAGGCAGTGAGTGCTTTTTCTCTAGCAAGTAGCAATCTGTAAGAGAAAAAAGACCAAATGTTTTTTGTTTTTTGCTTTGTGCCAAATGTAGCTCTAGTTCTAGCAGTATTTACACTTCAAAAGGGCTCTTGTCTAGACACAGGTATTCATGGCGAGATGATATAACCATCCTACCCAAGCCTGGTGGAAAGCCATGGGTAGAGAAAGATTAAACAGTAATTGGCCATAGTTGAAATTTAGTGAGAATGACATGTTAAAAAAATGTATTTATATACTTATTCAGTAAATACTTGATGACATATTAGGTATTAGTGACATAGGGCAGACCCCGTCCTTGGTGACGTGAATGCACTGATGAACTAAATCATCCACCCTCATGGAGATACAGGCTGTTGGAACTATAACTACTTGTTTGTTTGTTTTGAAAACCTTGCTTTATCAATGTATCTTTCAAATAGAAATTATTACTAGTTACTGGTTCTGCTGGGAACACAGTAATTGTTCCCGTTTAATAAGGGGTAGAAAAGCTCTCTGGTCCCCAAAGCCCTGATGAAGACACACCTCTCAGGTATGCATTTGCTGGCAGTATATTCTAATTACAGACAATATATCAAGGAGAAAATGAGTAAATTCATTTATATTCTGCTTAGGAACCCAAATCTGACAGGTAAGACTAAACATAGGAACAGATTCTTAGGAAAGTTCTACATTAAAAAAGAATAAAATTTCTAGAACACCTGATATTTTGTGAATGTTCCCTCACGATCCACACATACATAAACAGCATATTGGAATCTTCTCATTTACTGTTCATATTTACTCGAAAAATTAAATATAAAAAGGAAAAAAATTGTTAACTTTTCCTGAACCTTCAGAGGCTTTTGAATACAAGGGCCAGAAAACAGTTCGCAGTGTGTCTTGTCAACAACTACGGTAATTATTTGGTATGATAAAGATGCTGTAAGATATGAAATAAACAAACAATTGTCCTAATTTTCAGTAAACATTATTATTTTGGGGTCTCTGTTTCTCAAGTCTTCTATTGTTCGAAATTTTATCCCTCTCTCCTTTTGAATACCAGAGCTAATGACTGAAGTGCTCATGACAGAATTTTCCTTTTATGTAGCCTTCTCAAACCCCACCGTTCACATCCACTTGAAACACACATAATTATAAAAGATGAGAGCCCAATTATTATCTTCTCTCCACCCCCTATCCTCACAGGTGCCTGGCTACTTCAAGAGTGCGAGCTAATCACAGGGAAGATTCATTCTCAGTTCAGCTGCCTCATTTGATCGACTCAAGACTGAGTCCAACAAAAGTGGTGTATCTAATGAAACTAATTTTCATTTTCTCTCCTTAGTTTATAAAAAAGACTAAGGATGTGAAAGGACAAAAGAAATAGTGAAGAATGTTAGTTAAAAAATAATTTGCTCTGACCTTTATTTTCTTCTTTTACTTAGTTATTTTACTTTTTTTTCCCCCTTTCTCATTCTCTGGAGCTTGTCTTCTGCTTTTCTCCTTTATGAGGAGGGGATTAAAAAGTTAAAAAACCCATGGCCTGAGTGCTGAGATGACCTGATAGGGGTCCAGGTTTTCAGCTCTACCGGGGATCAGAATGCTATGCTCTGTCAAGGAGGCTGACATTGGCACTGTCCTCCCAGAAATCCAGGGGAGCCATAAGGACAAACGGAGAGAAGCAAAGTTAAAATATGTGTGCGTGTATAAAATTGTGTAATTGGATATTTTTGCTTCACATATAATAATTATACATTGCTGCCAATTTTTCCTCTTAAAGGCTGCTATTATGTTATTCAAAATGCATTGCCTAGTAAAGCTGCAATTCACCTTTCTAATTCACCTGTTTTGTTTACTGTAACACAAAAGAGAAGAAATTGAGTACGCCTTCTCTCCTTTAACACCAGAATCAAAATAAGGGAATTTGGAAAGAAAACAAGGACCTCGTGCCAAATAGCTTTTAATTGCAAGTAACGGAAAACTTGAGTCCAGTTGACTTTTAAAGAGGCAGGGGCAAAGGTCGGGGTGCAGGTGTCTTATATAACTAAAAAGTCCTGAAATAGGTGAAGAGTAATCCCATGGATCAACAATGACCCCCAAAGAACACATTTTTCCCTTCTCTCCTGTCTTCTGTAATCATAAACCGTTTGCCCACAGCTAGTGGGAACTATCTGTTCCTTATTCACGTCCAGCAGAAAAATACAGCATCTAGCAGAAGTTCTCCTGGGGCATCAGGTAACCTTGTTAACATAAACCCTTAGCAAATATATCCAAGTGTCTGATTGGTCCAACTGGTCACATTCTCTGAACCAATCACCATGGCCAGGATGATGAAACCTGAGTGCTGATTGGCTGAGCCAATCAGGACCCTCACACGGAGGTGGAGGTAGGCTCAGTGCAGTGCTAGGAGGTTGAGATACCCATGCCTGAATGTTGAAAAAGCCAAGCAAAAGGGTGAATGGACTCTGGGAGGTTCAAAATAGAACATACCCCTCTCAGAGCTGACAATCAGACGACTTGGGCAATTCTCAAAATGTCACTTATGAAGTGACGAATAGTGATGCAGTAAGCATTAATTCAACAATACTAAAAAAGTCTAGTAAAATGAGTTTTACATATGTAAGATGAATTTTTGCAGAAGGTGAGTTTTACATATGCACAGTGAATGTATTATCTATATATTTTTATATTCTGTGTCTTATGGTGTTTTTTGAGATCTTAAAAAGCCTTTCTGACTAAGGAGAGACTGGCCCTCCCTGGAACAGCCAATTCTGAGAAAAAGCAAAGCATGCCCTCCATTAACCGACTAACAATTGTACGGCCACACCTCATCTGTCCGGCCTACACATTCTAGGAGGGAATAGTCCTCTGCCTTAATCATGCCAGGGCCAGGTACTGGCACCTGAGGACCACTCCTATAGTTTAGAGCTTGCTAAAAATATTCAAACTAGACAGTCTTCATCTGTTTCTATGCCCTACTTTGCCTTTCCCTCAAAACCCCAGTAAAGGCTCTAGCTTCAGCTTTCCCCTTGCTTCTATCACCTGACCAAACCCTGGTGCTTCCCCTTTGAGCCTGCTGGGCATGGAGGCACCTTCTCCAGACCTGTGACTATAAATAACGTTGTTTTCCTTTGCCTCTCCTGTGTCTTCTCTTCCGGTTGCATTTGACTGACCATCTCGTAAGAAAACACAGAATAGTGAATTAATAGATTGGTTTTATATCTCAAAACAATAGACATTCAGGTACATGAGAATTACATCTTACTCACTTGTCCAAAAATTATGTAATGACTAGTCGTGCCATCCCTGTAATGAAGATTAGTCTGTGGGTATGAGGTGTCCAGGAGGGACTGAGGACAGCAAGCCTGGCAGGGCCTATTGCCCACGTTATGGCTCTCGAAGCATTCTAACATAGACCTACAACGGAGCTGACTTTAACACAACACAGGGTCCCCTTCGGATGTCAGAGAGAAAGTTCTAGATATTGGAGATGTCAAAAGATCTTCAGCTTAAACAATAATTTCCTCATTGTGGTAAGTAGAGTGTGTGAATCTTACTCTACAAATCTGAAGATGCAAGAACAATCACATTCCTCTATGTCCTTTGAAGCGAACTAAATCCTCTTTCTTCCGTGATGACAGAGAATGTCCTCTTAGATATTAGAAGATTTTGCACTCTCATTTTCTTTTCCTTCTCCTCCTGACCTTTCTTCTACCTTTACCTCTATTTCCATAACCATAGTCCCTTCAAATTGTTCTGTCTTCCAGAATTCGTATCCCGGTAAATTTTTTTTAAAGATTTTATTTATTTATTTGAGAGAGAAAGAGAGTGAGTTAGAGAAAGAATGCACACGATTCGGGGAGGGGCAGAGAAGCAGGCTCTCCACTGAGCAGGGAGCCTGACTCGGGGCTTGATCCCAGAATCCTGGGATCACGACCTGAGCCGAAGGCAGATGCTTAACAACTGAGCCACCCATGCACCCCCAGTAAATTTTTATTATACTTTGAAATAAAGACCTTCAATGCAGTAATAGAGTATAAGGACCTAGCTACCTCATTCAATAGGAAAGGAGAAAATGCAATGAGAATAAAACACAAATTAATAATTCAAATCATACTGTCACATATTACCTGGGGATATACTCTAAGAACAGTTACAAGTTTCAAGTTTCCTGTAATTTTATATCGTCCCATTCTCTCTCCCCTCGCATCCCCCCTTCCCACTAAAACACTCCCAAAACACTAGACTAGGTTGTCAAGGGAAAGTGTGCAAAATTCTTCCCTGGAGATTTTAATGATAAGCCTGACAACTTCCTGTTCTGGATAGTTTAGGAAGTGCCTTTCAGTTCCTCAAATTCTTCTGTCTCTGTCAGCTGTAGACCTTTATATATGCCCACCACACTCTGCGAGGAGTGCTTCCCCAGCTTCCCTCTCCTGTCTTCATCTCATCAATGATCCCAGCACATTCTGTGCTTTTCCTTTTGCATACATAGAGTTTGCAAATAGAATTTATATAATATGTCATTAATCGGTCCAGCCTCCCTGCTAAACAGATTCCTGTGGCCCACGACTATATTCTATCCCAGATTCCAGCACCGTGCCTGTTAGAAAAGAAGTATTACATAAATGTTTATCGAACAAATGAATGTCTCACCCGGTAGAAAGAAAATGGCTTAGAAAGAAAGAAGGGACAAATTTTTTTGGAGTGCCTAGCGCTATGCCATGCGTTTTATTCTCGCAGTCACCTGAGATGGTAGATCGCACCATCTCCATTTTGCAGATGAGAAACCTGAAGCATCAGAGATTGCTTAACTTGCTGGAGCTCACAGTCAGTGGGTACTGAGGATATCTGGCTTTAGCTCTTAGTATGTTCTTCCCTGGTCCCGTGATTTGTGTGTTCCATCCACAGCCTCTGGGGCAGTGAAAGTGAAGAATGGGAGATGATATTTTTCCTCCTTAGAAGGAACAGACAGAAAAGAAATCATTCGAATAAAAAGAAATAAGGGAAGAGACACTTAAACGAGCACTGAAGATCTAAAGAGAGGTGTCTCTTTTCCTGCAGACCCGCTGTGTTGCCCGTTTCCCCGTGGACCAGAAACCAGCGGTGGATCTACGTAGCGTGTATGTAGCGGGAAGTTCAAGGTTCTCGGATGGGCGGTGCGTTTATTTCGCAGTTGGAGGACCATTCCCTATGTGGATACTCCCAACTCAACCAGAGATTTACTTTCAGTCCATGAAAGTCATTTTATTGGGGTGGCTTTTCTCCACGCGTGCGCCGTAGAAAGTACTGGGTGAGGTTCACGGCCGCCGCAGGGCTTGCCAGCCTGAGGAGGGGGATTTCAGGCTCGTAGGCACGTGGATATTCACTGACCCCAGCAGCACCACTCCAGTGCTTGTGCAAAGTTCTCCCGACCTGAGGTCTGCTTCAGCCTTTCCAGCAAACAAAAGGACCGTTTTTTAGCGGGTGCCCTCGTCAGCTGTTTCTCTAAGAATAGGGCCTTTGATAACATCCAGAAAAAAAGTAATTGTGCCACCGCCCCTGCTTCATTTACATAACTGAGATTGATGAGAAGGGAAGGAAAGTGTTTACAGTGCAGGAAGATAGGAATTTCGGGATTAAGTAGGAAGCAAACCGAAATGAGCTGTCTGGGGTAATTATGAAACACATACTTCATATGTTTTCATTAGATATTGCTATTATACTACACAAGGCAAAGGAGTTTGATTAAACTACAGTTGAGTATATAAATGTATGCATAAATTACAGGGAAAGCAGTTACTTCATTACATTTCAAGAACTCTAAAGGGACATTAAATAAGTAGAAATTTAGTCATCAAGTATACTGCATCGGAATCACACCGTGGTCAGGCGAAGAGTGTGGAGGCACAAAACAGGTGACAAGGGTGCCCACAAGGCAGAGCCCCAAAAAACTTGATGATCATGGCTTAAAATAATAAAAGCCAGGTGGCAATATGGTACACAATATGAGAAACCATAAGAACTTTGTAGCTAGTGTTGACATCTATTGAGAAATAATATTCTTAAAATAATCTTTACCTAAATTATATAAAATACTAATACCCACCTGTTTCATGTATGCTAGTTGTACTTTCTTAACGTCCCAAGACAAAAAGAATGGCTTCTTCTTATGCCAGGACATTTTTGAGAAAGCGTTGGTGAGCTACCGTTATTCCTCAGGTAGCCAGAAGTGATGGTCATTGTTTCATCTTCCCTGGATGGTTCTTTGTCCATGAACCACACCCTCATTTGGTCCTTCGGAGGCTCTGCCTGAGTCTTGTCTTGGAATAGAGTCGAAGGAAAATGAGTTTCTTCTGACCGCAGTCACAAGCTTCTCTCTCTTCCTCAAACACTTATTGCTAAACATTTTCCTTAGTCAGCCGCTGTATCAAATTGAACTGATTCATTATATTCACTCAACAAATATTCCTTCTGCAAATATTTGCCTACTAAGTGAAAGAGCGCTTTACTTTCCTCGGGCTGCTGTAACAAATTATCGCAAGCTTCCTAGCTGAAGACAAAGTAATTTATTGTCTCATAGTTCTGGAGGCCAGAAGTCCAAAATCAAGGTGTTGGCAGGTTGGTTCCTTTTGGAAGATGTGAGGACCAAACTGTCTCGTGGCTTGCTCATAGCTGCTGGTGGTTGATGACAATCCTTGGCTTACAGACAACTCTGTCTCTGTCTTTACAATGCTTTCTTCTTTATGTCCTTGTTCTTCTCCTTTTTCCGTGCCTTCAAAAGATACTCTTATTGGGTTTAGGGCCCAATGCAATCCAGTATGATCTTATCTTGAACCTTGTCTTAATTATTTCTGCATGGACCCTCCCTCCAAGTAACATCATATTCTGAGGTTTTGGATCTACATGAATTTTTGGGAAACACCATTAAACCCACTACCCAGATTCATTTGCAGTTGACTTGAGAAATTATCAGAGCTTTAGAGATCACAGTTCACAGCTTATTAATGTCCCACAGAGGTCTAACATGTTAGCTATCACATGAAGGAAGTCCTAATGGACGCTCAAGAGGTTTGGCCAAATCCTCAGAGCAACGTCTTCAGACCATGTCCAGCGGATTCTAGGTTTTGGATGAGGCATCTAGGGATAGAGGTAGGACAGTTCGGGAGCCTCTATATAAATGATATTTTAGCTAGAGCAGCTGGACTTTTTCCTGTTTTGTATATTGTGGTTTTATGTAGGAATTTATTTGTAAAAGAGGATCCAATTCATCGAGGATTAAAAATCAGTGGCCAACAATTCCATTGCCCCAAACACATATTTTTCTTTCAAAAGTGTGTTTTCAAGTAGGGAAACACATTACAGATTTCTAAATGTAGCCCCAAATTAACTCTGTCACCTCCCGAGTAGCTGAGGGATGGCTCATTGGCTGGTAAGTTTCAAGAAAAGAGCTGGCTGTCAGGGAAGGTCTAGACCATAAGATGCTACTTGGATGGGGGACCTATTTTCACCACTCTTTTGAAACCAGCAGCTTCAAATAGGTCTGTAGACTATATTCTGAGAACAGAGCAAAGCATTTCATAAAGGTTCCTCCCTGAATGCTTAGGGAGTGAATGTTCCCAGCTTAGAGTCAGGCTCATTCATTGCCCTCATACTGGCAACTGGCTAGCAAGCATGAATAGTATTGGGTTGAGAGAAGTAGACTCACGTTGAGGTACGGTGGTGATTATTCAGGGAGTTGGGGAAAGCTTCTTTAACTCACATTCAGGCTTCTAAGCCCTTCAGCACCCCCAGAGCAGTGAGACTGTTGAAATTACAGAGGCTTTCTGGACTCTCACATCTGTTTATGAATAACCCCAAACCGTAAGCTAAGCAAATCTATTTAACTCAATGTAATTATAAATATGAGCCTTTATTATTCAAATGACTTCTTCATATGCCAGGAAAACCACCTTGCAAAGCTTATTAGGAACCACAGAACAAAAATCTTTGTTCACAGAAATGGCAGATGTCTTAAAGCAAAACAAAGCAAAATAATAATAAAATACCCAACCTCCCCCAAATGGCAGCTTTTTATGCTAGACGAAGAAAAGATATTTGACCTCCAAACCAGTGAGATGTCTGGAAGGGAAATAATGGTTGTTTGGCCACTTGCTGCTTCATCTTGATTAATAGGCTTCTACTTCTGTTGGTTTGGGATGCTCATTATGAAGCATTTCCTGTGAGATCATATGGAGTCAACTCTGAAGGTCCCTTTCCTCACTCCCTCCACCTCCCCACCCCACCATTACTACCAAATAAAGAGTAATTCTAAATTTTACATTCTTTGCCATTACTTTGATCTTAAGGGCATGCTGGATTCTCATTCTGTAGTTTCTAATTAGTTTTGTTCCCTCGATTTAAATTTGTTTCTTTGGAGATGGGACTGGAAAAGGAGGGGTGGGTAAAGTGTATGTTTTCATCAAAGCATTCTCTGTTTGGAATGATTTCAACCATGGGCACGGGGGGCGTGGTCAAGGGGCTGTGTCTCAGTGTGATGGTACAGAGATGAGGGTTTGTTTCAAAAAATGGGGTGCTGGTCTTCGGAGAGAGTCCAGCTAACTGGTAAAAGACACAGGTTCTGGGCAAATTCAGCCGTCACTTAGTTGGCGATGTAGGTTCTCAGTTGTGAAAATTATACAGATCTACATGTGAGGTATTTGGACCCACACCTGGCACTTTGTAAATGTTAGATATGAAACAAGGCAGAAGAGGGCACTTTCTCACCATCTCCATCAGCCAATCGATTGGTTAATTTGAGATGCTGGCATGAAATACATAAGGAACAGGAAAGGGGCAAAAACCCAGTTAGAGAAAAGAACTTGACATGAGAGGGTTAGAAGGAAAGAGCATAGTTACTGGAGTACAGGCGGGAGGGCAGAGGGTAGGAGATTAGGTCAGGGAGGCAGGTGGGCTCACATCATGAGGGGCCTTGCAGCCCATGTAAGGGAGTTCAATTCTCCCCAAATGTAATGAGCATCCACTGGAAATGACATTATGAGATTTATGCTTTAAAAAGATCCTTTGTTTATTGTGTGGATTAGGAGCCCGAGAGAGGCAGAAGCAGAAGCAGGAAGGCCAGTTAGGGGGTCAGTGCCATGGGAAGAGCACAGGGTTTACAATTGGAAAATCTATGTTTGACAGCAGTGTGGTCATGGGTAAGCTTTCTGAGACTTGCTTTCCTCATTCACAAACATGGGAAACAGTCATAGCTACTTTGCAGGGCTGTTATGATGACAAAATGAGATAACATATTTGGGAATGTTTGGTGAACTATAAACAGTAAACAAAAACCAGTTCTTAAAAATATTTCTATGACTATTACCTAAAACTGTATTTTTCAATATGGTTCTCAGATCATCTGCATCAGAATCACCTGAGGCCCTGATTAAAAGTACAGGGCTTTTTGTTCAGTCTTCCAAATTTCTGCCCACTTTTTCTGCTCCCTGGCGCTATTGTGACTAAGGCATTGCTCTGTAGCAATGAAGAGTCTGCAGGCTGGGTCAGGACAGCCCATTTTCAAATGCTGGTTCTGCCTGGACAGTTTTCTTTACCTCTCTGTGACTCAGTTGCATCATCTGTAAAATGGGAATGTTTAATCAGAGCACTTTTTTATTGGATTTTGAAAGGGCAAGTGAGTTTGTGCTTATAATGGGCTTAGAATAGAGATCAACTCGTGGTAACCACTAAGTGAACATTAGCCATTGTTACTGGAAGGGACTGATGGGGAGCAGATGTTAGTGTTGGACAAAACCATTCAAGACTAACCTTTTGACATGCAAAGACACAGTCCTTGTTTGTGAGGGGCTCACAGTCTTGCAGGGGTGACAGACATACAAGCATACCGATACATGGTGATGTCATAAGTGGCACAATAAACCTTCAGAGAAAGAACTGTAGATAATAGAAAATTCATGCTGGTGACTTTGGGTTTTAGTGCGCATTCCATGCAGATCTCTTTTTCTTTTTTTTATTAGGCCTAGTTTAGTATTTTTCTATCTTTAGAACTGTTAAACCTGGCTAGCTTAAATGCCAGTTAAAATACTATTTAAATATTTGGTTCTGAGAAACGAGCCTTGCAGAAGAAAAAGAATTGCAAAAGCTTTATTCCCTTTACTTTTCGAATAGGCTCCTCCTGGTTTGTGTTCCAGTAAACATTTATATTTATAGCTGACTGAATAAGCTTGCTTCAGCTTTAAAGAATTCAGTGCAGCTTGGCTTTGCACGTAAAAACACTGAGAGAGCTAAGAGCATGAGTATCAAGACAAGTATAAAATGAAGTCTTGGATAAAGGATCTTTGAGTTTTTACTTTGGGTGTGGACTTTTTAATTGGGTGTCGGCTTTTTGATGTATTCCATGAAATAATTTATTAAGTACTCATATAAAACTTTACATGATTTCCAGGAGGCATGGCGTACACAAAAATACAATATATGTACCAAGTGGGCTATGGTGGGGCAAAGCCCATGAATACTGTAGACATTTAGGAAAGGAAAAGAGTCAGGAGCAGCTTCATGAAGGATGTGGTCCTTGAGCTGGGCCTGGGAGGAAGTTTAAGAAAAAAACATATTTGATAAAGAGATACTCTAGTACTTGGCAAGTATAAGGTACCTAACCAAAGAAAACTATTTTCCTTTATAAACTCCATTATGTAACGAGAGAACATTTTTGAAATTATATTTCTGGAACTGACTCTTTCATCTTGGACAAACCATATTATATGCTTATTATTACTTACTTTTTAGGTTTTACAGGGACGACACACATTGGCATCAGGAGTGTGGGCTCCTGCATATTGCTTGGGGATGAAATATGGGCTCTACTGTGTCAGTGTCACCTAGGTAGGTTAACTTTCTTAATTCTCATTTTTCTAACTTTCAAAATGAGAGTAATAATAGCACTTACCTCATGGATTTTTTTTTGTTTTTTTTTACTGGTGAATGTATTGATGGCATATTTAGACATAGGATTCGGTAGAAGTTGTGTTCAAATCAATACAAATGTTTTCTTTGTATTTAAGAGCTCCACTCAAGAGAAGAAGTAGATTACATTTAAAAAAAAATACCACCAACATAAAATTGAATGTCAGGTAAGTAAATGCCTTCACAGATTTACGGCCAAGCCAGAAATAATATGAGAAGGGCTTCCCATTCTATAATGCTATATTTTCCTTCCAAATGTGGTTCATGGCTAGCTAGATCATGTCCACCTCTTCACTGCCAATTAATCCTTGCTTAGTATTGTTTCCATCCACATTTACTGTGAAAGGCTCTCAGAGGTCAACAGTGCCCTTTGAAAAACTAAGTCCTTTTTGACCTTGTATCACACTCGACATAATTGTTCATTTCTTCCCATTTCAGGGAAGGTTTCCTTGATGTAGGCTGCCTTGATGTGGCACAATTGGCCCATGGACTTTTTCCGTCTTTTTTTTTTTTTTTTTTTTTTCCATTTCTGCAGTCTGCCTCACTGTAATTTAATCAATAACTTTAATGCTCACTTTTTAAAAACTGAACTAGATCTATTTAATAATTAGGAAAAAACCAATGCTAATACTATAGCACAAAAACCAGTATCGATTGCCATAAACAGAAGATAGATATTAAGATAAATAGGATTTGAACAAAGCAGATTCTTAAATTTTAGACACATTTCTGCTAAAAACTTATATCCCAAAATCCTCACTCTTTTTATTACAGAAGGATGCCAGTGATTTTCAAAGAGGTGTTTCAACTCTTAGTGCCTAATGGAAACTCTCTCCTTAATGTGATCCCAAGGATGGGACTAGTGTTCTCTCCATATGGCTAAATGTTACACAAAATCACGTCTGCGTGATTTTTTTTTAAAATAGTATTTTAACCACTAATTATTCCTGGCCTCACACTTCGGAAAACCCAAGCATATAGAATAAAACAAATTCCTCAGCCTGGTGTGGGGGCCATAAGTAGCTCTCAATTCTTTCCTTGAGCATTCCTATTATCCTTCTGCATACACCCTGTCCTGTGGTGAAATCGAACCATTCCCCCTTCCTACACATATCTGGAACTTTCCATATCTTGCTCATACTTACATGCTCTGCTTAAAATGTTACCTCAAATGTTCCATTCTCTACGTATTCTCTTGAAGCCTTTCTTGATTTCCTAATTTGAAGTATTTACTTTTTCAAAGATTCAAGAACTTATGCTTCCCTTGGGCTACCTCATCATTAAACTTATCATTCAGTATTGTAATTATTATCTGCATTTTTCTCTGGTAAGGGAGGCTGCATTCCTTAAGGACGTACTTATATGTACTCATCCCCAGCAACTAGTAGATGGACTAGTACACAGTAGGTGCTTAGAAAATATCTGTAGAATTGCATAATTGGTTTGGGTTTGGGCGAGTCTGGCATATAGTAATCAACTGTGTGCGATATGATAGAAAGGAAAAAGCTACCTGGGAATCAGGATATCTGAATTTTCACTGTGAAATTGAGTGTCAATAGACAATTAGCTTCTCTGACCATTCATGATAATATCACATCTATCTCTGTTTAGATAGAGGAAGAAAAGTTTAGGCATTGGGTACTTGAAAGGACTGGAAAGAATGCCACTGAGGGAGGAAGGAAGACTGTATGGAGTTCCAAAGGTAAATCCTGCCCCAGGAGGCCGTTGGTCATGATTTGCCCTGAATACCCAAGGCTCTTTGTGACCAATAGCTCTTTTATAAAAACAAGGGTATTATACACTCTCCCTTAAGAGACAAAACACTTGTACTCAGGACTCAATCTAACTGCATTTCTCATTCTTAAACTTCCAGTTCCTCATCTATACCAAATAAGATGTTGTGTGAAAAATTTAATGAGTGTTGAGTAGTACACAGCAAGTGCTCAATAAAATATTAGTTTATATGACTACAACAAAATAAAAAAAAATTTCACAGCAAAGGAAACCATTAGCAAAGCAAAAAGGTACCCTAGTGAGGAGATCATTTGTAAATGAGATAACCATTAAAGGGTTACTATCCAAAATATATAAAGAACTTACACAATTTAAAACCAAAAAACCAAATAATTCAATTAAAAATGGGCTGCAGATCTAAATAGACATTTCCCTGAAGAAGACATATAGATAGCCAACAGACACATAGAAAGATGCTCAACATCACTGATCATTAGGGAAATACAAATCAAAACCACAACAAGGTATCACCCCACACCTATCAAAATGACTAGAACCAAAAATACAAGAAATTAAAAGTGTCGATGAGGACATGGGGAAAAAGAAACCCTCATGCACTGTTGGTGGGAATGCACATTGGTACAGCCACTGTGGAAAACAGTATGGAGTTTCCTCAAAAAATTGAAAATAAAAATACCATACGATCCAGTAATTCTACTACAGGGTATTTACCCAAAGGAAATGAAAACAGTAATTTGAGAAGATATGTGCTTCCCTATGTTTATTGCAGCATTATTTACAATAGCCAAGATACGGAAGCAACAAAAGTATCCATCAATAGATGCATGGATAAAGCTATAGTATATATACCATGGAATATTATTCAGCCATAAAAAATGAGATCTTGCCATTTGTGACAATAATCATCAACCAAGAGGGTATTATGCTAAGTGAAATAAGTCAAAGACAAGTAACCTATGATTTCACTTATGTATAAATCTAAAAAAACCCCAAACAAACGAAAGAACAAACAAAGAGGAAAAAGACCCATAAATACAGAGAACAAACTAATGGTTGCTGGGGGCAGGTGGAGAGCATGGGCAAATGGGTGAAGGGGAGTGGGTGATGCTCGCTTTCAGTTATGAAATGAAGACATGGGGATAAAAAGCACAGCAGAGGGAATATAATCAATGGTATGGTAATAGCATTGCATGGGACAGATGGTAGCTATACTTGTGAACATAGCATGATGTATAAACTTGTCAAATCACTATGGCGTGCACCTAAAACCAATGTAACATTGTGTGTCAACTATACTTCAATAATAATAAAAAAATGGTTCAAAAATGAGTCTATTACTCTTGAATATTAAACTGCATTTGAAAAACATATAAACAATTCAGATCAAGCATAAGACATATAACTCAAATTTTGCATACTTTCTTATGAAGAATGAAACTAATTTGGTTGGTAGAATTTGCTTTTGTCCCTGTTTGTAGAAATCTCTGCCTTGCCCTCTCCTCATCTACTAAACTGTGTCTCTTTTCATGGTTTCTGATATCAGTGAACGAATGACCCCCAAGCACTTCTCACCTGCAATCAAAACATTACTTTCCTTCATAGATTTCCATGGAAACAAAGCCATAGGGAAAGGGGAAGGGGCGGCTGGGGAGGGAAAGGGAGCAGGGAGGATGGGAGGAAGACAGGCTTGCGCTGATATTTCCTCCGGACCTTAGGCATCTTGCTTGCACCTTGATTGCTTTACTTCCTTGATCATTTTAATCTCACCCATGACTATATTTGCACTTCTCTTCTAAACAAAACTAAGTATTAAAGATTTTCTTGGCCACTCGCCCTCACGTACATATCAGTAGAATGAAAAGACATAGGACTCCTTATTATCTGTATTTGATTTCGCCATTATTCTCCCCTTAGAATTTTGCTTCTGTTGCTGGTCTCCTTTGTCTCCATTCCTGCTCCACCCCACACCTCACTTTGGCCATAACCATTCAGATTTATTATCAGTTCCTTGCCTATTTGTTTGATTTGATCTTCAGTTCATGGTCTATGCCGAAATTCATGAGTCTTCTTTCTCTATCCCGTCTGATTTCATTCCGTGATACCTTGCCCCCACTTGTGATTTCTCTGCTATCTCCTGTCTCATTTCCTTCAACAGCTTCAATAAAATATACAGCTTCTCCTTCCATTTGCTTGAATCACTTTTAGGCAGTCATTATGCTTAAATATTTAGCCTCCATTGATTTTCATTTGCGCATCACCGTTTAGTTAAAACTGTGATGTCAAATATCCTTTATAGCTTTTTCATTCCTTTTTTTTCCTTGTCATGCTTCTTTGCTCCTGCATAGAATCTCCTCAGAAATTTCCCTGGAGTGACTCTCTAAGATCTTCCTCTATTATTTTTTTTTTTTCCTGCTTAGGCTGTAGGCTTTCCATTTCGGTGCTTAATATTTTTTCTTCTTCCTCTGCTATGTTAACTATCACTTCTCTCATTACCCCCCTCCTTTCACTCAGTAATGAGCATAATTGCTGATTCTTAATACAATCTTTGGATTTAAGGAAGCTGATGAGATGGAGGACAAGGAGGTTTTCAAGAATCAGCTACTCTAAAATTTCTGCTATGCGGCAGTAGCACTTAACAGAAAGCAGAAAACGTTAGTTAGGAAGTATATGAAGAACCAATAGGGTAAGAAAGCAAAATGTTAGTCTTATAAGCAGAAAGCCGGCCATGAGATTATTAAGGAAGAAAGGTGAATGCCGGGGTGTCTGAATTTGGGACATGGTGTAGTAAAGAGCTTCGCTACTCAAAGTGTGGCTTGCGGAACAGCAGCCTTGACATCAACTAGAGACTTGTTAGAAATGCAGGATCTTTGGTTCCATCTCAAATCCACACAATCAAATCTGCACTTTTAACAGAGATTTGCACACTACAGTTTGAAAGCACTGGCCCAGAGTAAACCATCCTTAAAATTCAGATCGAGTTCTGTTTAGCACTCCCTAGGCAAATTTGGAGTTAGTGACTTGACCTCTTTGAATTTCTGTTTACTCACTCGTGAGCTGTGAGTAATAATACCTAACCTTTAAAGTTGTTGTAGGAGATAGGAATAATGTACAATTCTTGTAGCAGTCAGTAAATTGTAACGGCTCTCCCTGTGGATTCCCTAGAAGATAGAACAGGGAGGGGATTTCAGTTTAGGGGATTTTAGGCTACGTAGTCTGACTGCATTTTAAGTTTAGAGTGATGAAAAGGAGAAAATACCTACTTCCAAAAATATTCCCATTTTTCTCTCTGCCTTTGAAACAAAACCCCACATTTCTCAAGCCATAGAGATGAAAGCTTAATTATTTTGTGAATTATAAAGGCATCGACACATAAGCAAATGTTTAAAATTGTGTATACAAACCAGAAAAATGGATTAAATGTTCATTCACCCTTGATACCGTGTCAGGAATGTCTCCTTCATAACAAGAGTAATGATCGGACTCGGCTTGGAGTCTCAGTTCACTGACTTATTCTGTATATTTGGCCAAGTCACAGACCTTTTGGGGGGCTCCATTATCTCGTCTGTAATATGTAGGAAATAATAATTCAGAAGGTTCTTTGAGAATCAAATACAAATAACGTGATAGATTTATTATGGATGCAATCTCCCATTCATCCACCAATTCATTCAACCAACAGTTACTAGCTGCACATCATGTTCTGGACACTGGAAAGGGCACCAGACATCAGAACGTGAAGCAGACATGGTCCTTCTCTTGAGGAGCTCACTCTCTTCCAAAGAAGATATGTAAAACCTAGTAGTTTGTAGTGAACATGGAATAAATATCAGGCACCATACTAGACACACAATGGTATTTACTTGTTCCTCAGGACAACCGAGGCTTCGAGAGGCTAAGTAACCTCTCAAGAGCATGCAGTTAGGCAATGGCAGACACGAAATACGATAAAGCCTCCTCATATAAGTTATAGAGTGAGCCCTATGCAAAAGGTAGCTGCTATGATCCTGGCACAGGGCAGAATTCAGAACGAGATGGCTTTATTAGAAACTCCCTGCCCCTGGGATTCCCTGTTCTGCGTCTTTTCCTGAAAAACGAATTCCTTCCACTGTGTGCTGTTTCTCTTGTACAGATGCATCCCAGCTGGAGCTGGGACTGAGATGTCACCTGCAGAATACTGAGTCTCATTCGCCTTCCAACCCCATTAAAAAAAAAAAAAAAAAATTCTGCCGTTCCATTTCATGCACCTTTTAACTCTCCAGCAGCCATTTGGTTTCTGCTGTTTCTGTTTTGTGGATATGTTTATGTTATGTGTTATTTCCCCTTAAATTTTAAGGACATGTATCTTCATGAAAAGAACAAAGGAAGAAAAACAACTTGTAAATTATCACAAGAAAAACCCCTGCTAAAAACAATAAGTTTGCTGACAGATGGCAGAATCAGTTGAAAAGCGAGTACCATATTTACTAAGTCTAACCCATTTAGTGAGCCAAAAAAGTGTTATCTAATTCTATCCCCTGTGTATGTGTGTGTTTTGGAATAAACAGATGCCTAATGAGGAATGTGTCTAGTGTAGTTTTGAAGGAACCTGGATAAACCCAGGTTCTGATTTAGGGTTTCATTTTGACAAATATACAAGTGTACAAAGTCAAATCTATTGTAAATAAAGTTGTCAGAGCAAAAACAGCATTAAAATGCTGTCAAAGCAACATTATTTTTTAAAAATAACACACCCCAGAATTACCGTACCACATAAATTTGCTTTTAGTAATCTCTCTATTATTTATACAGTTTTATAACAACTCCAAAGTACTTAAAAGGAGGACACAGGCCCTGATGCATGCTGGGCCAGTATAACAAGTTTGAATATTATCAAACTTTTTATAAAACTATATTAAACAAAATGGAAATAACTCATCGAGACATACATTTGTTTATATTGTGTAGGACATGGCTGAGACACAGCCTTCCCACCCTCCCTTTCTTCCCTTCAAAGCCCAGTTTTCTAAAAATAAGAAATGCTAAGCCTACTATTGTCTTATGTTGGATTATGAGTTTTGAGACTATGTATTCAGATGATGTTTCAGGATCCAGTCGAAACCGTGAAGAATAAGTAAAATCTGGGATATTGTGTACATAAGAAGAACTTAGAATAGAATAGACTCAAATTCCAAGGGAGCACATGCACCCGGGTTTCTAGAAAGTGGACTCAGAGATTATTATTTAATGCCTCTCTGAGTTTCTTCAGGCGAAACATCGAGAGCAGTGATTTGCACAGAGTCAGTGTGGTATGGCTATCTACTTCCCTATGTAGGCAACAACATGGAGAAAAAGCTAAAGGATTTCTTGTCTTTTTGGCCTTTTCTCTTTCAATAAAAAGCATGGAAACATTAAACGATTAATCAAGTAATATCACACAAAGTAAACTTTAAAACGACGAGTATTGTTAGAGATAAAGAAAAACATGTCACAACGATAAAAAGGTCTACTCACCGAGAACATATAGTCCCTAAATGTGTATGTATCTCAGACCTTCAAGGTACATGAAGTCCAAACGACCGAAATAAAAAGGCAATTAGAAAAAGCACCCAATCATAATTGATTATGTTAATGATCCCTTCTCGGTCATTGATAGAATAAGTAAATGGCAAAGCAGAAAAGATAGATACAAACAACTGTCAACTGGACCTCCTAATTGATTAATAGAACCCTACATCTAATGATTGCAGAATATACATGGGTTTCGAGTGCCTATGGAACACGTGCTCTTATTGGGCTTTTAATTTTCATCTTTGTAACTAGTGAGCATAGACATACTTTTATGTTTATTGGGTATGTGGCTATCGGTATGGATGCTATTGGTGCCCTGGACAGACCTTCTTCACTAGGACAGTGTAACTCTGCTTCAGCTGCTAATAATAGCTTACAGTTGCCTCTTAGAGGATTGCCATTGGCTGATAGGAGCCACCTCACCCTATAGAAGCCACCCTGCTTGCAATTTCTAGAAGGATATGCTACCCTACCAGAGGCAGCCCATAGCTAGTGACCAGTGGATGTGGGGATCCAATAGGTCAGCTACTTTGTGTCTGGGCAGGACAAGCTGTGGAGTACAATTCATGTTCCAGAACTCTTTATAAAATCAGGCTGAGGCTAGATTTAAAAAAAAAATGCACAGTGCTTGTCTTTTCCTCTTTCCCATGCCTGCCAGGGATGGGAGCTGTGTGTGTGGAGGAAGGCAGTAAGGCAGCGGGCATTGCCAACACTTCCATTTCAGTTCACCCAAGAGAAGCAGGGAAACAGACTCAAGTCTGCTCACTTTGGTCTTTGTTTCTTTAAGACATAAATTGCTATTAGGAAAAGGAGAGAATCTGTTGGCTGCTTTACATCAAAATGATGACACACTGAATTGGAAGAACAGAATAACTTTGACTTCCTCGATTTGAGTCCTACAACCTTTTTGAATCCAAGGTTACCAATAGGGTTGAGTTACCTTCTTAAAGTAGGCAGAGCTAGTCCTGTAAATCCTGTCAGCAACACACATTTTCCAGGTGGTAGCTAGTGTTTTTCCCTTTCCTTCTAAAATACAAAAAAAGTTCTAGTTCATGGAAAGGTCCCAGAGAAAATTCTTGACTCCCTTCTGGGTGGGTTCAACCAAGATTCAAGTACAGAGTTCCCTCTTTTTTCTTTCCAGTAATTTGCTGAGCTGTGCTATGCTGGACTGCTTGGCAAGCTACTTAACCTTTCTGAACCTGAATTTAGAAAACTCCAAAATATTTGACACATTTCTCCAGAGGCGCCGGTGGAATTAGTGAATGATTCAGCAAATGTGTTTTATGATTCCTGGAAAAGTAAGCTCATGTTTTTTTATAAGTACTGAGTAATGTCAAATAAGTTTTATCACACAGTTTGCCCATCTAGCCTAATGTACTATTTTAAATGGATACTCTAGGTTTTCTTTATTTATGTGCTTATTTTATTTATGCCTTCCCTCATTCTTGGAACTCAACCTATATAGCCTTCCTTTGGAAGCAAAGTCTGGAAAAGCTAATCATTGAGTATACTATACCAGCTAGTTCTTTCTCACTTTTATTCTTGTGACTGAAAAACTAAAATATATTTGATTAAAAAAAAAAAAAACTTCAAATATACAAATGTATGACTTAGGGCAGAGGCCAGATTTCATTTAACTGGAGTTGCCAACCTGTGATTTAGCTCATGGAAGCATCCCGTATTCACCCCACCCCATATACAAACTCTCTCTCATCCATTATTTATTTGGGATCTGGTTTATGTGCTTGAGGAGTTTTTTTCTTTCCCCAATATTTATTAATCAGCAGAATAACCTCCCAGAGAAATGAGCTATATAGAACATTCAGCTGTAGGAGAATAATAATAGTATGAGAGGCAATTTCCTCCATCTCACTCCTCTAACCCACTGCTGCCTCCACCCCAACACGACGGAGCCTTCTGAGCTCTGTTTTCAAATTTAAAATGTTATCTTTAGTTTTTATTGTATGTTTACCTTCTCTTTAATGCTGTTTTTGGAAGCTTTTATTTTCAAAAATTTCAAACCCACAGGACAGTACAATGCATACCCGTATAATAGTCACCTGAATTTATCAACTGTTAACGTTTTGCCACCTTTGCTTTATCTCTTTCAAACACAATTACTTTGCTGAAATATTTGAAAGGAATTTGCAGACAGGCGGATACCATGGCTCTTGACTTCTTTATACCTCAACACAAATCCTCTTAGAACAAGGACATTCTTTGACATAAACACAAAACCATAGTCACGCTTCCAAATTAACAGTGATAGAATAATATCATTTAATATACAACCGTCCCCAGACATCTTTCAGCTGACCCTCCTGCACTTCCCAGCCTGAAATCAGAATCCAATTAAGAATCACACTTGGCATTTGCTTGTCATGTGTCTTTAGTCTTTTTTAGTATAATAAGGCCCCTTTGCCTTTTGTTTTTATGACACACTATTTTTGAAGAATATAGATTAATTGACGTGTAGAATGTCTTCAAATCTGGATTAGCCAAATAGTTTCCTCATTATTAGATTCAAATTAAATACTTTGGCAAGAATACTACATAGGTGCTCTCTTGGACTTTGCATTCCATCACATCAGAGGCATGATGTCCGTCTGTCTGTCTCATTATTGGTGATGTTAACTTAGATTATTAGGTTAAGGCATAGCTCCCAACTCTCTCTTTGCAACCAAGAAGTATGCTGTGGTATAATACTTTGAAAATATGTGAATATCCTATTACTCAATAATGTCCCAATATTGGTGTGTGAGCAAAAGGATTATTTTCTAATTTTTAAAAATTCCTTCCATGTTTATTAGTTGTTATTCTTATTTACCTTCTCTCTCACCCCTTTTCTTTAAATATTATTGCGGTCTTATGGATTTTTTTTTACTCAATGTGTTATAGTCTATCACACCATTATTCATTTTTGATGCTCAAATTGTAAGTAGTTTGACCAGTCAAGCCCATCAAGCTGACTTTTGTCTTTTAGACATACCTCCCTCATCCTTCGAGTACTTCAGAGCAGAATTTTCCAGGCTTACCTTGTATTTTCTCTGCCTATACTTGGAATAAGCCATGTCTCCAAGGAGTTTTGTTTTCTTTTAGAGAGAAAGTATTTAGAAACCAAGATTTTGGTACTAGGTGTCCTTATTGCTACTGGGATGTCATTTCTTCTAGATTGTTTTGATGGATAGCTGGCATATATATCTTTAAAAACATCATGAGGTTCATATAGGTGCCCTCAGTTTAAATTTATCACCACAGAGTTCATCTTCTCCCCACTCCATATTTATATCGTTTCTCCCCCATAGGGAGAACCCTGATTCCAAACTATATCATCCTATTTCCTCATATGTTCTATAGTATTGAAAAAAATGAAAGTTATTATTTAAACAATTCTACCAGCAGCAAACCCACTATGTAAGGTTTACATTTCTTTGAGTTCTTTATTTTTTGGACTATATCTATTAAGATTTTACAGTAAAGGTGCTATATTTAAAAATAACTTATTTTTTCCTTTGTCGTGCTACCAGTTTGATTAAAATTTTGGTTCGTTTCTGTTTGTATTTAATTTTAGGGTTAGATTTTTACATCCCTTTTGATTTAATCATTTTAATTAAAAATATATGGCTCAAACTGGATGTGTTGCATGAACAATGAATCTTGTAACACTGAAAAGATAAAATTAAAAAAATTTAAAAAAAGAAAATATGTGGCTCAAATGTGAAAAGTATTTTTGAAAATATAATTAGAGACATCTCATTCCTGTTTCATACCATCTACCACCTTCTTAAATACCCCAGAGTAATAATTATCATTGTTGTATAGATTAGTTTTAGTTTTTTGTAAAAATTAGCAATCTCTACCCATTCTCAATATATATTCCCATTTTTTCATCTTTTTATGTATACTCACGTGCATCTTTCTTCCTTCACTTGATAGCGTATCCTTGAAATCACTTCCTATCACTTCACAGGATCAAGTTATAATTTTATACAGCTTATCCCATTATGTTTTCCCACAGTTTATTTAATCTGTCTTCCATTAGGCATTTAGGGTATTTGCAATATTTTGCTGTTACACATATTTCTGCAGTGATTAATCATGTGAGTGTCTGTGTGTATGTGTTGCCTTATATCTAAGAGGGACATTCTTATCTTGAAGACCTAGATTTCATTGTTCCTAGGAGATGATAAAGTTCTCTTTTGGGGGTGAAGGGAGAGGGAAGGCTCAGTGGGACTGAGTAAGAAGTGAATGGTAAGGCCCTAAAGAGAAAGGTTGGATCCCATGTAACTGAAGAAGGGAAAAGGTGTTAGATTAAGTAGTTGGCACAGTCCTGTGGCCAATTCCACACAGTTCTTCAGAGATGGAAGAAACCATATAGGATAGACTCGTGGAGAGAATGGAAAGGAGCTATAAGGCCCAGGTGTTGACACCCTAACACATTTCCGATGGCCAAGTAGACTTGGAAGGAGTGGATTCTATGAGCTACAAAGCTACCCACTCTCCAAAATACCATCCAAGTTTGGGCAAGTTTCATCTCCTTGGTGGTCATGATGGAAGCAAGGACAGAGGTTATTTTATTCCCAAAGCTTCATGACTTGTAAGCTTCAGAACTCTTGTATAATCTTAGGAAAAAAGAGAAACAAAATATTTTTGAGATTAAACTTTCTACCAGCCAGGAGAGACAGAGAAATAAAGATATAGGATATTTCTTTGCCTCCACTGTTGTGAAACAAATCCATTCCTATTCCTCAAATGATTTAGTGTGTGTGTGTGTGTGTGTGTGTGTGTGTGTGTGTGTGTGTACCTGTTTACAGAAATGGTATTGTAAGTATTTACTGAACGGTATAACATTTTCCTCTATGACTCATTTTTCTCATTTAACAAAATATATTGGACATCTCTCATTTTTCAACCCTTGCATGATATTTCACTATATGGATATACACTACTTTGTTCTTGATAAAGTGCTATTGGGATAAATTAGTACTAAGATATTCAGAAAGTATTAGATATTTTAGATATTTTAGAAGCAGAGTTTGGAGCTGATTATGCTGCTCTGAGAAAGTTTTAGCTCTAAGAAAGTTTGCATTCATGTTTTTCATAAGGAAAATAATTATACAGTGTTCTTTGTATTTTTTCAACATTGACAGATGGTAAGTGAACAGCCTGGGAGGAGGAGAAATGACCCAACTTGCTTCTGTAGCATTAGAAAAGATATCAAAGCAAGAGGCAGACACTCCCAGTGCCAAAGACTTTGTTTTCTTTCTCACTCATCTTATTCAAACTGATCACAAATTGCTTTATTGCATTCTACTGTGTCAAAGTAATTCCTTTTTACTTTCACATTGAAGAAATGTCTTAGCCTACGATAAAATGATAAAATGATTTCCTCAGATCGCTTGAGGTTGGAAGTAATAAGTAATGAAAATTGTTCAGAATTCTGTCACAGTGATAACAACAATATATGGAAACACATATCAACGTACTATTCAATATGAAAAGACAAAAGAAAACTTTCCAATGAGCATTGTCCTGTGGACTGCAGAAAATATACCAGCCTAAGTCAGGAAAATTTTTGATATGATTTTTGATATGATTCCCCCTGACCCACCCAAGTGTATACTAGAATTGTAATGCTATATACAATGCCAGATTTAAGTTGTTGGTTGATTAAACAATAATATTGAGGACATTCTGCATTGCCAATGGAAATCTTTTGTCCATTTTTTCTTCTTGGTTAGCACATTTGTGGAACCAGTTAACCTAATAGCCTCAAAGATAGAAATTCTGGCACCTAATTTGCATATATTCTTGAAGAAAAAATTCTAAAGCATAGAAAATGGCTTATACCTCGTGCAGGAGTGGGCACAATGAAGCTATATGGAAATAGCATATGAATGATAAATAACCCAAATACTTAACTTCTGTTTTCAGATATCTCAGATATCAAAATGAGAAGGGAAACATGGACAGTAACAATGATTGAAATGTGTTACATAATAGAGTACACAAATTAAAGTCAGAACATTTGAGCTTTAGTTCTAATTTTGTCATTAACTATGTGACTGTGGGCAAGTCACTTTCAGCAATGGTATTTGACAAAAAGGGTATGTGTGTGGGAGTACTGGATGAGATGAATAAGTCCTAATGATTATTTTTGCTTCTCTTGGCAACAAGCTTTGCATAAAAGTAACGTGTTAAAATAATGTAGTATGATTTAGCAGTACAAAAACTTCTGTAATATTATGTAGTTGTTTTTTATTTACTGATGGCATATTCTGGGTAATAGAGTATATTTATTTCCATAGTATAGGCATATTCTGGGTAATAGAGTATATTTATTTCCATAGTATAGATGATGAAACCAATAATATTCATAAACTTAAATTTTTCCTCAAAGATCAGTATGTATACTATGCATATATAACAATAATCCAGACTCTCTGAATATTGATTTTATTCACAAATATTTACTTAGTGCATTCTAGAAATGGACCAATATGTATTGAGTATTTACTATGCTAGGAAGTTTGAAAGCAAGGATTTTGGAATCAGAAATGCAATTTCTTTGCTGTGACTTTGGACAATTTATATGGCATTTGGATGGCAGAGAGAAGTTTGTGAGGAAAGCTTCAATTTTCTGAAGGTGAAACATATCTACTTAAACACTTTCCATGATTCCATTTCTGGAGCAAGTGTGCTATAAAATATTTATGAATCTGGATTATGATGAAAATTATTAAGTAAAATGTCACTTGTAATAATCAGAATATATATTAAGCTTATCTTATAAATTATCTAAGTTGATGGCAGAAAAGGTCATTAGCTAACATGATGAGTATACAATGTGGACCAAGATGGTCCTTAGAAGGGAAAGATATTTGAAACACTAAGTAAGAACCAATTCTCAAGGTAGGAAATCTTAAGCACTAAATGAGGGATTTGGAGGCTCTGCTAATAGATGATGGACAGGCAGGCCATTCAGCCCAAGATCCCACTGATAGAAGAGTTTGAGATATAGTATACTCACTGTAGCAAATGGAAACCTTGAACAGTCACCTAGAAAGATACTAGCTTCTAAGAGGTTCTGCTCCTGGAAATGCCATGGGAAGCATTCTGACTTTACAGATCTGCCTAGGAGTCCTGGATAGCTGTTCAGATTGTTTTCATTGGTTGTATAGTCTATGAGGGTCTCTGTCCTTCAAGCCGAGGATCACCAGAAAAAGCCAGGCACCTTTTCCCTCCATTTCTCTTTTTGTTTCCTCTAAATAAATAAAAATGGGACAAATAATCTTTTAAAACTCAATCTGTGGGGCTGCCTGGGTGGGTCAGGTCGTTAAGTGTCTGCCTTCGGCTCAGGTCATGGTCCCAGGGTCCTGGGATCAAGCCCCACATGGGCTCCCTGCTCAGCAGGGAGTCTGCTTCTCCCTCTCCCACTCTCCCTACTTGTGTTCCCTCTCTCTCTGTGTCTCTCTCTGTCAAATAAATAAATAAAACCTTTAAAAAAAATTAAAAAATTAAAACTAAACTTGTGGTTTTTATTTTTAGTTCCTGGATAGTTTTAAGGTAAAAAAAAATAATGTCTTGGGTATTGGAAATTTAAATCCAACAAACAATTTAATTTTATATCGAAATGTGAAATGGTAATAATATAGGATCTCCTACATGATTAGTTCCATGGATTAAATGAAATAATAGATGAGTAACTAAGATATAACTTAGTTACCTTGAGACTGGTCTCCACTTTGTCATACATTCAAAAGGAAAATAAATATGAATCCACATGAAATCTTTGAAAATCATGAACATATTCTCTGAGAGTCTCTTGAAAGCACTTTGGAGGAGGTGTTAGACAGAAAACAATCATCTTTCTCATTCTTCCCAAAGTCAAAAACCCCACAAGGCAGCTGCCCCAATCTTTTGTAATTTTCCATCAACACCCTTCTTTAAACTACTCTTTCTTTCCTTCGCCTTGGGTTATTTTCTCTTTCTCCCCCTCACCTACTGTGGCCCACTCATTAACCCATAAAGCAATCTGATCTTAGTTCCCTCCAACTGAAATCCAATTGAATAGTTTTTTTTCCTAGTGATTTCCTCCAATCCCATGACCTTATGTAACATTATACAGCATATGTATATATGCTAATGACTACCAAATTACCATATGCAACAAGTATCTACGGCATCTGATAATCTCTACAGATTCATATCCAACTACCAACTTAGATCTTATCTCTAATTAACATGTAACCCTTGATTCCTAATTTATCTCTAATTAAAATGTAACCCTTGATTCCTGTCATCCCAAATGTTTTTTCCTCCCATTTTTCCCTATATCAACAAACTGTACCATCATCCATCCTTTTCTTAAAGGGAAGAATTGTCTATCCTTTCTCTTAACCCATACACTGAGTCTCTCAGGAAAGCCTTTTATTTCTAACTCAAAACATGTCACAAATCTATCCACTTCCATCATCCTAAATCCAGACGTAATCACTTCTCAAATGGTCTACCATAACAAACCACAAACTGGACTCATGATCATTGACACTTGCCATGGCCTTTTAAAACAGAAACCAGAGTTGTGTTTTTTTTTTTTTTTTTTAATTTACATCATGGAGTTCTTCTGCCTGAAACTCTCCAGTGGCTTCCATTGCATTTGGAGCAAATCCCAAATTCCTGCAGCGCATTAAGCCCTACAAAACCTGATTCCTGCTTCCTACCCTTCCAACCTAATTGCATAGCACTTCCCCATCTCTCACTACCCCTCAGACGTCTTAGCTTTCCTTTTGTCTGATGCTTCCAACAGGGACTTTGCACTTGCTCTGGACTCTTCTTCCTAATTCCAAATGACTGTCTTCCTTTTTCAACCAGGGTTTAGGTCAACTATCACCTCTAGTAAGAGCGTTTGCTTACCATATTATCTTCCTTCAAATCAGAGTGCCTATCTTATTTTATTAACATTAGTCATAATTCTCAGGGATAGTTTTGAAAATATGTGTGTATGTATTTGAAAATATGTAGGTATGTATGTATTTGTGTATTTTCTGTCTTCTCTTGGTTTTGCATATGTCTTATTTGAGGGTAAATGCCAGAAGGACAGGGACCATATTTTTCATATCTACAGCTATAATTCCACAGTCCAGAATACCTCATGGCAAAGTAGCTATTTAATGGTTGATAGTTGAGTGACTGACTGGATGAAGTACTTAAATTTTTTAATTTATTTTATTTTTTTATTGTCACTCACTTCCCCAGTGAATTGTTGTGGCCTCTAAGGACACCCAGGATTTCCTCTAGAAAACCTTTTTTCTCTATCTCCTGCTGCAATGAGAACTATTCAGATGCTGTTAGGCATAGTGTGGTCTTTCTTAACTGTGTTGTGTTTATCAAAGTTTCTTTCATCATACCTTGAGGCCAAGGAATTAGAAAATGTTTTGGGAGCAAATCCAGCAGCTTCAGACTTAATATTCCCAGCATTCCTCATAGTCTATGTCTATAATGAGAGAAAGAAGATGGGTGCCCACTGAGTTCTTTTCCTTATGCGTATATTGCTTGTCACTAGTGAAATAATCACATGAGTGTCACCAACTCCCAAGCACTGGACTGTTCTGCACTTGTTAGTGAATTGCATAATGCATCCCAAGATCTACAAAGCAGCAATAAATCAATGCCGGGATCTATACAGGAATTCCACTGGGACCAAATCTGGCACAATGAAAGCAAAGAAGCCATCAAATCCATTCATTCTATTTCCCCTTGCATTACCTTCTTCATATTACTGCCGTCCCTTCCCCAACTCCTGCAACAGTGTCTTACTTGGATTACCTGCATCTGCTCTTGTCCCCCTCAACCTTTCGTACACCTCATGCAGTGATCTTTTCAAAGCTAAAATGTGATCATGTCTCTCGCTTGCTTAAACATTTTAAATATTTCCCATCTTTAGGAGTTAAGATAAAGACCAAAAATCCTTAATAAGGCCTTTGAGTAGGGTGATTACATGATTTCCTCAGCATACTGGAATGCATTTAGGAGTGAAATGCTATGTTATCATTAATTACATGGACAGCAGGCATCAAATGAGACTGTTTAGGCTAACTGGGGCATATGTCCTTCTACTCTCAGCCTCTGCATTTGTTTTTCCTCACCTTTCCCTCTAGCTTCATGTCTCCTCTTATTTACTCTTGCTTTTTACCTTAGCCACTCTCACCTTCTCCAAATTTCAAATTCTGTGCCATTTTTAGCTGCAGAAGCACTTTTCCCTCTGCCTGGATTATTCTTGCATCCTAAGCCCCGCCCTTCTCTCTGCATAGCTAATTACTTTTCTTAAGTGAAACTCTATTCTAATATCATGTGTCAGTTAATGATCATTTCCTCAGCAAACTTTACCCTGCCTGCTTCAGTTAGCTAGTTCCCCCATTCCGCACTCACTGTACCAGATACCTCACTGAAAATATACTTACAGTCCTCTAAAGTTTACATTTACTGATGTGGTTATTTCATCAACTGTCCCACCTGCCTCACCGACTGTGGGAGCAACATAAGGCGGCACTATTTTATCTCTGCATCTAGAAAAGTACTTGAATCTCTATATTGCTATATGTAGAAAGTGCCCGACACATCGTAATGCTTGCTTAATTATGAGTTGAGTAAATTAATTAACACTGACCTTATACTCACAGAATTTACACAGGGGATCTAATATATATATTAGATAATATATATATATATATTAGATATATATTAGATAGATAGATCTATCTAATATATATACATATATACACACACACACAGTACACTGGTAGGAATGATCACTATTTGTAATTTTTAGAGTGTATTTTTCTTTTAAAAAATGTTGAATTGAAGAAATCTTAGGTGCTTATCTACATCTCTTATGAAATCATTTAAATTTCTGTCTTTTGAAGAAAAATGGAGGAAAATGAATGCTTTGGTCTGCATAAGATGAGCTGACCAGCATGAGAATTAAAGATTCATGGTTCAATGACTATATTCCACATTCATAAAATGAATAGTCTATACTATATCCAATATTTTAATTTCAGACACATTTACAGTCAATACTGATCATCACAGTCTAGCCAATTGTTCAGTGATCCATGTCAATCACGGTGACAGCTCAAATTCATTGATTGGGTATGTCCTACACAGGCAGAGTTGCCATTGGAAAAAGCATTTTCCAGGAAGTAAGACCAGGCTTCCACCAGTTTGTAAAATAACTGGCAGTGATCCCATGAGCCCCCAGGTGGTCTTGTACACTCAGACAATTCCTCCAGTTCAAATGCCGAATTCTCTAGATGTGGCCCCATCCTTACCAAAAGTTACTTTCTGACAATTATCATATATGTGATATATGATATATCATACACACGTATATGTGTGTGTGTGTGTGTAAATATATAGTAGGGAGAATTCTAACTTCAAACTTCAGTTATAGAAACTTCAGAATTTTAAGTATCATCTCTTAATATGCTAAAGGAATATTATGGGATTTGACATGGGACTTATGGGCCATCCTAAGCGCCTTAAAATAAAACCTATTGAGGGCTGTGATAAAGAATTAGTTTCACTCTCCAGGAAAGGTTACTGTACATTAGTAATTTCACAGTCAAATTTAGAATGCTGCTTCCATTCCTTCTTAAGATTTCAAGAATCTCTTAGTTTAAATTTTTTTTTTCCATGTGAGGAAGAATAGATAAGTGTAACATGAAATAGCATCAAATAGTAGCCAACCAATATTGTTTTTGGTGCCAAATCTTACAAAAGAAAATTTCAAGAAAATCTTCAGTTGACACAGAATCTGCTTTTAATAGTTTAACGATTACAGTTCCTAAATTATTCCCTCTTAGAATTGGTTACACTCAAACTACATGGGGTCAATCTTAGCATAAGTCATTTGATCAGAGAGAGAGAGGAGTCCAGATGAGCTTTTTATGATTGTCTTCCTTCATCTTACAGTGTGCACACACACACACACACACACACGAAGCACACGTACTACCATCTCCTATTGCATTAAGCACAAGTCTTGTCCTCCCTTGTAACTTAGAGGAAAAAATAATGAGCTAGGTAAAGACAGATAGGAAACAAATCACGAAGATTCTATCATACTTTGTCATAGCAAATAGCAGCTATCAAAAATGTCTAGAAACAAGAAAGATTTTATTGAGAAAATATAATTTGTATGTTTTAGATTTTTGAGATGCCTATCGAAGCCCTACAGAGAATCTTTACTTTAATTGTCAGTGTGGTTTCTCATGGTAAGTATGTAAAGAACATAATAAATAGCATTAAAACCCTGCAATATTAGAATATGGCTATGAAGAAGAGTAAAAGGAACATAATATGCTTCATCCTATGAAATACAATGAGAGTTCAAAGATAAAATCGGTAAAGCAGTCAAATGAGATGAGAAAGAGATTGAAAAGGCAAGAAAACAAATTGAAAGCCAATATGCAAAACTAAAGAGAAAACAAAGACATGGGGTGCCTGGGTGGCTCAGTCATTAGGCGTCTGCCTTCAGCTTAGGTTGTGGTCCCAGGGTCCTGGGATCCAGCCATTGGGCTCCCTGCTCGGCGGGAAGCCTGCTTCCTTCTCTCACTCCCCCTTCTTGTGTTCCCTCTCTGGCTTCTCTCTTTGTCAAGTAAATACATTAAAAAAAAAAAAGCAAAGACATGAAAGAAGGAAGGAAGGAAGGAAGGAAGGAAGGAAGGAAGGAAGGAAACAAAACAGAGAAAGAAAGGGCAAGATAAATTGATTCATTACAAAAAATTCAATTTGCTCACAAACTCTTAAGATCATCACAGTGAATACAAAGGAAAAAGGCAAAGGGAATAAAGCAATGGCAGTAGATTTGAAAGATATGATGAGAAAAGAGAATTCAACATAATATATCATTGATATCTTCAGAATAAATAACCCAATAGAGCATAAAAAGCATACAAAGTTAGAATGAAAGATAATTCCGCCGCAATGAAGAGGTATGTTGAATCTACACAGTGAGATCTCCTCTACATGTCAGGAAAACTCTGAACAACAACAACAACAACAAAATACACACACAGAACTACATCCTGGTTATTTAAAATGAATCGCAAAAATAGGGAAGTAATGTTGCAAGCACCCATAAAAATTCTTTAACTAAATGAAGTGGGGGAGATTACCCTGATTTTGGATTTCTACACAAACAGTCCCTGTTAGGATGTGAGGGAGCAATGTTCAAACAGTTCGAGGAAAAATAAAGTGTGACCAAAAAATATTAGCCAAGATGTAATTTAAGTATTAAGGCAATAGACAGATATTCTGCAATATACATGGCCTCAGAAAAAGAAAAACGATGAACTCCTCTTGGAAAAAAAAAAAAAGGGAAAAAACCCACATATATTTAAATCACATAAAAAAATTCATAAATGTTAAAGCTGGTACAAGAACTGTAACTGTTCATAATTATTAGAGACTAAAGTATAAATTATTAAAATAATTCCCAAATAATTATTTATAACAATATAATATAAACTATTAAATTTATTAAAAGTATAAATTTATTAGTTTAAAAATAATAATCCAATTATACCAAATCAGGAAGTGGGGAAGTGGGGAAAAAGTCTGAGTGTTAGCTTCACATATGTCATAATGTACCGTGCGAGTAAAAAGAATTATCTCAACAGCTTGATGATTTTCATAATCTTTTTCTTGAAAGCATCTAAGGACTTTTGAAAAGTAGTTTGCCTTGTGATTAAAATTTTTATTTAAATTTAAGCATTACTTTAATAGTCATGTTAGTTTCATTTTTTCTATTAAATCATGTAAAATTAATTTTCATAGTTTTTAATTTAAAGGTAGCACGTATAATTTCATCTCATCTTACACAAATACTTTTTTCTAATTCCCCATTATTCGTTTGGTCCCTGTGATCATCTAGTGTTAACAATCATTATTTCTGGGTAGTGTATTTTTTTTTTTTAAAGATTTTATTTATTTATTTGGCAGAGAGAGATCACAAGCAGGCAGAGAGGCAGGCAGAGAGAGAGGAGGAAGCAGGCTCCCCGCTTGAGCAGAGAGCCCGACGTGGGACTCGATCCCAGGACCCTGAGATCACGATCCGAGCCGAAGGCAGAGGCTTTAACCCACTGAGCCACCCAGGCGCCCTCTGGGTAGTGTATTTTTTGTGTAATTGTTTTCAATTTGTAGTTAACAAGTTTGTGGTTTAGAGTAGTGACTGATTTGAATTTTTAATAGTAAACATATATTTTTTTAAAAAGTACAATCAAATTATTAATCTAGAATAATAAAAAAGCAAGTTAAAATGTCTCAGTAATATCAGTTGGCATACTTTCATTTTTAGGAGGTCAGAGTACATTTTTCTACTTCTTCTATTTTTTCATTTTTTTAACTTGTGCCCTGATGTTCACGGATGGAGAAGTCTGTTGAAATTCTTTGCCAAAGATTAGTCTAATAATCGGTTAATTTTTACATTCATATTGTTTCTCATACTCATATGGAGTCTGTTCACTCGTAATTCTTTTTTCTTTTTTTTAAGATTTTTATTTCTTTGAGAGAGAGAACACGAGACAGAAGGTCAGAGGGAGAAGCAGACTCCCCATGGAGCTGGGAGCCCGATGCAGGACTCAATCCCGGGACTCCAGGATCATGACCTGAGTCAAAGGCAGTCGCTTAACCAACTGAGCCAACCAGGCACCCTGTTCACTCGTAGTTCTTATTTCCATTTGTTTTTTGTTGCTTTATTGGCACAAAATTGGGCAGTCCATGGCCCTAAGAACCAGGAGCAACAATGTCCAAATGGACAGGAGTCATCCACCCACTTTGAACAGCTCTAAGTCTTCTCCCTAGTTTGCACCAAACATTGTAAGTAACACAAATATTCATCGACAGTGTATTGAATAAAACAATTATGATCTACTTATACGATGGATCTTACATATCGAATAGAATAAACTATTGTTAGTTACTATAGCATAAATAAATCTTTCCAACACAATATTGAAAAAAGAAGTCGGTCACTCTATATATAAAAAAAAAAAAGGGATTCCATTTTTATGACGTTCAAAAATAGGCAAAACAAATCTATAGTTTTGGAAGTCAGATTAGTGGTCACACTTTAAGAGAATTAGTGACTTGAGATGAAGGGGACTATTGGGGGCTGGTAATATTTTTGTTTCTTGGTTACAAGTTTACACATGTGTTACGTAGGTGTGGTTACAAGGGCGTGGTTACACCTGTGTGTATTCACTTTGTGAAAATTCGCTGAACTAAACACCTGCTGATTTGTTTGCTTTTCTGTATGTTATACTTGAATAAAAAGCTTGCTAGAAATGTTTTTTTGCATAGCCCATCATTTCCGCACTAATATTGCATTGTCAGCTCAAGAGAGAGAGGGAGTCAGCCATGGCTGGCTGCAAACAGCCCCTGAGGAACAGCTGCCCGGAGGGCCCCCCTCCCGAGGGGAGCCTGCCTCATCCCGAATCCTGGCTCCTCTCCTTATCCTGCCAGTAGCATCAGGAGCACAGGCCCCTGTCTCATTTTTTTATGAATTGCAGGTTCTCTTTTTCTCCTGTTTCCTGACGCATGAAGACAATATGCTCAACACTGGACTTGGACGTCCTGAGTCTGAATCCAGACTTGCACTTGCCAGCTTACTTGAGCTAGAACTAACTTTCTTCAACCCTCAGCTTTCTCACTGGTAATTTGAGGATTAATAGTTCCTTAATGAAAGAATTATTGTGAGAATTAGTTAGATAGTATACATAAAGCACTTAGCACTATGCCCGGTACACAGTAAACTGCTAAAAATTAGATATGGTGATGATGATGATGATGATGAACCTTCCACCTTCCTTGATTTCTTTTTACATTCCCTTTCTCCCTAGACTGGAGCATCATCTACTCAGATTCTTATCTATCCACTTCCCTTGTTCTCACCCTCCTTCCACCATGCTACAGACCAAAGTAGATGGTGGCAGAGTGCCCAGATACTTTTATGATCTCCAAGAGTGCTCTCAAAAGCCATCATACAAATTGAACAGAGGCAATAGCGTGATCCAAAATGAGAAAGAACGTCTTGTGTTCTCACATAATAGAGCTAAAGCCTCAAAGCTTCTCTAGTACCCAGGACAGCATTCTGTAATTAGACCGGTGTTTAATAAAATATTTTACTAAAAAAAAAAAATAAAAATAAAAAACAAAATAAAATATTTTTAACAAGGATGGTGAGAAGAGCCTCCCCACTTCACATATGAGCATGGTGGGGGTGGGGCTGGGATACAATGTGTTTACAAATACCCTCCCACAGGTGCCTGCAGACACGGATGGCTCTGGGAGATTGGTGGTGGCATGTGTCATTTATCAGCTGTGTTATTTACTCTTTAGTCTTTAGCTTGTGAACTTTCTCAGTTATGAAGACTCATGATTAAATAGAAAGAGCTTTTGTGTCTGTGTGTGTGGTACGGGTACCCATTTCCAAGTTGTTCTTTATTCACAAGTGATGTTAATTTGTTTATTGAGTATGATCTGCTTATTGAGCTATTTACATCGAATCGCACCTGTAAATGGGTATCCTAACATGTTATTAAGTTATTATAAAGAATATAAAGTTTCTGGTACAAAGTAGTTGCTGAAAAATGGTGGATTCTTCTCAGATCAGATTAGTGTTTGCCTGGAGGTGTATACTGTGCACTGAGGACAGGAAGGAAAGAACACTCTGAATTCACTTCTTCACTGCTCAGAATATTCTCCTTTCTCTTTCTCTTTCAGAATATTCTCCTTTCTCTTTCAGAGCTGGAGAATGGCCTCAAGCTGGAGGTGGAAAAGACCGGAACGTGGTTTTATGCCAGGCTGTGAACTACACAAACTACTTCACCAGGAAGCCATTTCCAAGTCACCTAGTGTTGGTAATTAATGCTGTATTAGTGACACTTCTGTAAGTGGGTTACAGATTGTTGCTGTGGTGTGTAAAAGCTTATTGGATAAACGTCTTTAGGAAAGGGAAAGGCATTAATCTCTTGATCAATAGGATAATAAATTGTGTTTTGTTTCTCTACCTGGATTTAATGTTTACCTTTCAAATAAATGCTAGCTTGCTCATTGCTTTTCTGGTTTTCAAGGCTCACAGTATCTTGAAACACTTACAGTTACTCTCTCCACAGTCTGCAAATCCCTAGCTTCTCTGCGGAACAAACAGTCACATGAGTGAAAAGAACAGAAAATTAAAGCAACTAAAAGCAAAAACAGATGACTTAGGGGCTAAGTATGGAGCAGAGCTTTGATAATCTACTCGGCAAGCAGCATGTGAATTCCAAATAAAACCAGATTTTCAAATGGAAGCATCCTCTTCCACCCATCAAAAACACACCCAAATTTCCCCCTCTAACATGCTAAGGCCTTTGTGACATTCTTTTGGAGAAATTTCCCCTTTATCACATTGTCAATAACTTATGACATATTTTTGCCTACCTAGCACTTAAGAGTGAATACAATAATGTTTTAAATTAACAGCAACTTAACTATTCTATTCAGCTTTCCCCAATTCAAATATGATCGGGACTTAAGATTCTGCAAGAGCCAATGTGGAAATGCCTGTCATTGGCAATAGGATTAAAGGAAAGCAGGAGAGTTTTGTTGCTGTAGTTTCTTTTCCTCTTTGCTTCTTTTATCTGAGTTGCTCCTACAGAGGCAGTTTCCTAATGTCCAAAAAGGTCATGATTCAGCCACAAAAGAATGGGAATAGAGAGAATGTAAAAAAAAAAGGAGTCACAGTTTCTTTCCTTCATTTTACTCCCAAATGACTCATTCTGCAAAAGAGAAGTAATTTATTATATTCCTTAACCCAGTTCAGTATGGGCAGCTGGCAGAAACAGAGGAGATTATATCCTCTCCCCCTTCTCCCCCTACCAAATAACTTCTGTCCCGTATTGGTTGCATACATAGCTAATCAATGACAGATTCTCTGTAATTACCATTACAATTCAACACCCAAGTATAACCAGTAGTCCTTCCAGACAATGTATCATGGAGGCAAGAAATTATTCACAAGAGTTGGTGGTCTTCCTACTATGTGCTGGGCACTCTGCTAGGATCTAGAATCGGAATGTAGCTATTGAGAAGGAATGAACAATTTAAAACCAGAAAGGAAGCCAGAATGCAGAATGGTTTTATTTTCCTCACCAATGCTATAAAGAATATGTCATTTTACCACCTCCCATACTATTGGGCGTGTTGATGCATGAGTGTAGATAAAATGTGTGTGGCTTGCCATGGGTCGCATTTATATGCCTTGTTATTCCTACATAAATATGCCCAGCCCAGCTTTTGTTAATTGCTATTTAGAGTGATGGTGATTAAAGTAAATACAGGAGTATGAATAGGAATGCTTTAAAATGATGGTGTAATCATTACTAATTCATTTTATATTTATTGTGGTATTAATTCTAATGAACCTTCTTGATATTAATGTGGGTGTTATAAGTACTCAGATTGAATTTTTCACTGTGAGTCAGTATTAATTAAATGAATGGTTATTATTACCTGTGTAATGGGCCTAGAAGGGATATTATTTTGGTGTTTATAAAAATCAATAGTAATGCTTTAATAGTAAAAGCTTGTTTTTATTCTTTCATGTTGATTATGGGGGCTGCCTGATTAATGCATGCTTATTGTACAATAATACAGTTAAGTAGATTCCAAGCTCATGACCCTAAGTTCCTGTTAGATCGTCCTTACCCACTGAAGAAAGAGCAAATCCTATTAGAGGTTTTGTTTTTTCTAATACCTTGAAATTGAGAGCTGGTGTACGGTTTGTATAGAATGCCCCCAAGTAATCAGATTGCTAGAACAATCAACATAAATTTCCAACAGTAAGTTAAATGAGGTGATATGAAAGGGCTTGAAAACTATAAATTATTATTTTCTTAACCCCGCACCGGTGGAATATTTTATGGTATTCAAAGACCTTTCATGACCATTTCTGTACTCTAATTATTATTCTCATCAACAAAATTTTTAATAAGAAAATGTATTTAGTTGAGTGCTGTGAATAGTTACGAAAATAATTTAGCAGAACAGAGAAAATCTTGCTTCTGGGCTTGAAGCCTAGTTCCAGTGCTTACTAACCACATACCCTTCTAAGGCTTAAGTGTTATCCTTTCTAGAAAAGGAGTAACACGCGTATCCACGTCATAGATTTAGGAAGCACTGTACTCAGTAACTGGCACAGCATCAGCTCCCCGTTTGTGTTATCTACTACAATGGTAATAGACAATTCTGCAGGGAACGGACGAAGCTGGAGCAGGTTTGGAGCCACCTAAAGTTAAAGAAGAGACGTTTAGGTAAACATTTTTGTTAGCACCACCGAAGGGTCATGTAGAAAGAAATGGGGGGGGGGTGGCGAGGAGCGGAGTCTAGGGTAAGAAAGAGGGTGATGAGGCTGGGTGCTGAAATAACTCACATAGACAGGCAGGAAGGAACCAACTGCTAGAGGGCAGACCCTGGCGTTTTCACAGGACTTCACTTGGAATGAGAAGAGCGGGAAGGAAGCGCACCATTGAATGGGTTGAAGGAGTCAGAAACAAGCCTGGGACACTAAGAACTCTGACCACACGGTCTACATATTCTACACATTATGAGGAGGCAACATCGAAAATGAACCAAACTTTCCAAAGCTTATGTCACCTTTGGGAATTTACTGCCAAAAGTGGAACTGACTTTTACCAAATTTTATACATCTGAGATAACTGACAATTTGATTTACTTCATGAGCTGATAGGAAATCCTGGAAGCAAAAAAGTAGTCATTCTTTTAATTGTTCCTCTTTCAAACTGTCTCGCATTAGACAGGATTAAGATGGTTGTCAAAATGTATAAGATCTATAATTTTAATGATTTGTTAGGAATAAAAATTATAATCTATATCAGTTTTCTATCCATGTGGCATATGTATGTTCATATATATACCGAAAGAGGTACTATCATAAAATATTAGAAATTAGTTTTTACTTAATGTGAAATGACACATCTGTTATGTAGAGGTTTTAAATGTAGAAAATGTGTCCATTAAAAAGCAAAACACAAATTTTGATAATTACTTAATAGTACACAAAATACATTTATAATCTCATTAGTTGTAATATAATTGCTTTTGTATTAAAACATAAATTAAAAATTTACCATATTTTGAAAAATTAACCTTAATGCATAAAGTATTGTTAAAACCTCAATACATGTGTTAAATAATGACTGTTAATTTATGTTCCCAATGGTTTCAATACATAGTGGTTTATAGTATAATTTGAATCATGGTGTAAACTGAAGTACTCTTAATATCTAAGCACAAAGAATCAAGAGAAAATGTTGAAAATTTCAAATGGAGAGAAAATTGGTGAAAATATATAGCTTAGGCCATCATCAGTCACAAAACAGTGCCTGGAATGCTGAACACTCCCTAAATCTGCCAAAATCTAGCTTATATTTTTATTTTTTATTTTACTTTATTTTAAATAGCATATATTTTTAAAATACTGGTATAAGATGTGCCTGATACTCTGCTGAGTTCTAGTATTTTCTTCCTCTCTCTCTTCCCTCCCCACCTGCTTACTGCCCTGTATCCTTGGGGAAAAATAATTCCAGGGGAAAAAGTCATTAGGTTCTTTCTCTCACAAGAATGTTTACTTCATAAATAAAGTCAGTATTTTATTTTATTTTTTTAAAGACTTTATTTATTTATTTATTTGAGAGAGAGAGAGAGAGAGAGAGAGAGAGAGAACGGGAGGAGGAGCAGAGGGAAAGGGTCAAGCTGACTCTGCCTTGGGGACCAGCGCCTGGGTCTCAATACCTCCGTGAAACCACCTGAGATGACGAGCAGAAATCAAGGGTGGGATGCCTAATGACTGAGCCACCCAGGCGCCCCACTCAGTATTTTAAATATAGATAAATTATGTGTATTGGTTTGCTCATTACAGGGAAGGATGGACGTAAAAAGAGAGGGATGGGGGAAAAAGAGAGGGAAGGGGGAAGGCAAAAAGGAGAAGGATAGAAATATACGAGATACACTAAGAGGGATAGTAAGTGGTGAGGAACAGTGCCTAATGCAGGAGAAGGAAAGAGAGGAAATGAGAAATGTAGAGAAAGAGTGGTTCAATAAATGATTGGGGGATAACACCGGGAGTTCACTGCGGGCTTCAGAAATTAAAAATCTTTTTCAGAACGCTGTCATAATGATGAGTTGTGCGATCTAATCTGTATAGTTTTCCTCCACCGTTCTTCATCACACCCTACTGATTGGAGTGCAGGAAATTATGCAGCAGGATTGCAGATCACAGAACACTGTGGAACTGATGGGACAGACTGAAAAAAAAACAAAAACAAAATCAAAACCAGGACAGAGTGAAGTTTTCGGACTCATACAAGACCCAGCAGTATTTAAGTACACTTCAAGTATTGGTACCATTTGCGACTTATAATAGTATTCTCCCACGGCAGAGGAAAAAGGAAAATGGAAGAACAGAATGAAATAAAACACCAGGGCCTCTCTTCAATTATTTAAAACAGCGGTGGTGAGGCACCTGGGTGGCTCAGTTGGTTAAGCAACTGCCTTTGGCTCAGGTCATGATCCCAGGGTCCTGGGATCGAGCCCCACATCCCGCTCCCTCCTCAGCGGGAAGCCTGCTTCTCCCTCTCCCACTCCCCCTGCTCGTGTTCCCTCTCTCACTGTGTTTCTCCCTCTCTCTCTCTGTAAAATAAATAATAAATAAAATCTTAAAAATAAAATAAAATAAAAACAATTGCTTCCCAGGGATATATGATTCAGTACTTATCTGTACTAAGTTTTGGATTAGATATTTGCTTCTTGGATATAGTGGATATTTGATATTTAAGAAGCCTGGATATTGCTATTGATAAACAAAATGAGGTCTGATAGGATTACGTAAGGGAAGGACCCTGACCCTGCAGCTGCGCAGCAGCGCCACTGGCTCTGGGCGACAGTGACCATGGTGTCTGGGGACATTCCTTTTGTTTTACTCATCCATCTCTAAGGTTGAAGGATGTAGAGTCAACACCAAAAATATCAGTAAATTAAAAACTAGAAATAAATCTGTGTTTATCCTGTGGGTTCTAGACTGCTGAGTTTCTAAGTTAAATCTATCAGAATAATACTCTAAGACACCCTGGTTCTTGGTTTCCTCTTTGTTCTCTTCTAATGCTCATATTTCATTTTTCCACTTGTCAGGCATACAATACCTCTTCCCATCATTCTTGCTGTTTACTATGTTATTGATGGCAAATTAATGATGTAGTCGGAGCTTTTAAGTCTCTCCCTTATAAAATAGGTAAAATGATTCTGCCAGATATTTTTTTGGTGACTGCCAAATGAGGAATTATGTGTATTCTTTTGACCAGTGCCGACACTGGTAGGTATGGTATTCATAGTATGGTAGGTATTCATAGTAAGTGTTATTGTGCCTCCTTAGTTTGCACTAGAGATGTACTTTTATACAATTTATAAACAAAAACAAAGACTGTAGGCGATCACTGTTTCTTTCTTCTACCCTGAGAGAATTAAAAGAGCCCAGGTTCTAACATAACATAATAAAAATAAATAATAAATAAATAAGCCCAGTTTCCTTCATTAATCAGGTGGAACAGTTGTGTACAATAATATATAGGGAGATTTACAGTTTGCAGCGTAATTCCACATTGCTCGTTCTGCAGATCTGACCTTTGAATCCCATGTCTCCAACCTCATTCACCATTGCTACACACCCCAAGTCCCTCTGTTACTGTCAAATGGCAAGATTCCGTATTCCACAAAGCACATCATAGACATTGGG
>CM052900.1:34949793-34991502 GCA_028534135.1 Potos flavus
AGAAACCAAAAAGAAAAATCACAGAATTAGAATCTGCATTGGAAACACAAAATAATAGAATTAGTTCTGGAAAACTGGCTTAGCTACATAAAGGACCAATGTGAAAGCCTCTGCCAGGATGAAAAGAGAGAGCATGAAGACACTTGAGGCGGCACTCCCGGTGGTTGGCCAACCCCACCCACACCCCCTTTCCCAGTACCTTCCAGCTGACAGGGGCATGTGACCACATCTGGCCAATAGGCAAAGAGATAATCCTGGACGATATTCATTCCAAATAAAAAGACAGAAAGTCACTGGGAGAAAGCCTCTTCTGCCTTCTTGTTCTTGCCTTCCTGTTTCCTCTTCAGAATGGAGTTATACCTGTACTTGCAGCGACCACATTAAAACTAAGAGGCAATAAGCCCACACACTAAGGCTGGAGGAACAAAGATAGAATGAGCCTAATGCACTGATATTATTTTATAACCACGCACTAGCCATGTCCCGCCTAACTCTGGCCCTTTTGTTTTATAAAACAAACCACTCTGCTTGTTCCATCCACAGTTGGCTAAGTTTTCTGTGATTCACACCCAAGCATATTCCTAACCCATAAAGACTAAAAAATTACAATGGTGAATATAGAAAACAGAAAGAGAGTAGATTTAATAATACCAGAAGTTTTCCTACTAAAAACCAGAGAAAATGAAATAAAAGTAACAAAACAAAATTTAAATAGAAGATATTTGCCTGACAAAAGGTATCTGAACCAGCCAGTCTGAACGTGCCATCATGTATCAGGCCAAATCAATAAAGCCTGACTCACTTTAAGACATAGACGACAAAGGAACTTCTTTTTAATTAAAAGGTTATATATATATATAAAAAGCTCTACAAGAATCAAGTTAGAAAAGCAGATCATGTAAGAAATAATAAACGTTAGGAACAATCTCCAGCGTTTCATCTCTCCAGAACCAAATTCCATCCAAAAAAAAAAAAAAAAAAGCTATATTAAGAGTTCTGATTCAAATTCAAAACCCAGGAAAAATTTTGTGCTTGAAGACTACAGAAAGATGTTCAGATATGTAAGGGCTATTTGACAGAGAGAGACAGCGAAAGAGGGAATACAAGCAGGTGGAGTGGGAGAGGAAGAAGCAGGCTGCCCGCCCAGCAGGGAGCCCGAGGCGGGGCTCCATCCTGGCATCATGACCTGAGCCGAAGGCAGACGCTTAATGACTGAGCCACCCAGGCACCCCTTAACTTCATTTAAGGGGTGTATTATTATTAGTTTCAGGGTAGAATTTAGTGATTCATCAGTTGCATATAACACCCAGTGTTCATTATATCAAGTGCCCTCCTTACTGCCCATCACCCAGTTACCCCATCTCCCCACCCACCCTACTCCAGCAAGCCTCAGTTTGTTCCTTATAGTGGAGTATCTTATGATTTGCCTCGCTCTCTGTTTTTATCTTATTTTCTTTTTCCTTAAAGGGAAAAATTTTTGCAAGATATATACCAGATAAAGAAAACTAAATGAAAAGTAAAAAAAGAAAGAAAGAAAGAAAGAAATTGAGAAACTGGGGGGTGCCTGGGTTGCTCAGTGGGTTAAAGCCTCTGCCTTTGGCTCGGGTCATGATCTCAGGGTCCTGGGATGGAGCCCACATCAGGCTCTCTGCTCAGCAGGGAATCTGCTTCCCCCTCTCTCTCTGCCTGCCTCTCTGCCTACTTGTGATCTCTCTCTCTCTGTCAAATAAATAAATAAAATCTTTAAAAAAAAAAGAAAAGAAATTGGGAAACTGGAATAACTCCAAATCAATAAATACATAAAGGCTGGAGAGTTTTGAGAACACATCTGATTTAAAATAAACAACCCCAGTAATTTTGAGAATTATCGTTCCAAATGCAGTTTCTCGAGCAGAACCCTACATCCCTTGAGAGTGGTTGGCTGTGTTTCTGTCATTCCGGTTGTTTTTCCTCCATCTGGGGAGAGGGACAAAGGTTTATGCCCCTGGCGCTGCTGTGGTTTTTTCTGGCTAACACTGGCTCACCATCAAGCTTCCCAATATGGTGGCATCTAAACCTACTAGCTTTTTTTGGTGCTCAGGCATAAGTGCCTACGGTGGCTCGCATGTCTTTTACTTTCTGTATCTTGGTGCTTTGACACTTGGGATTTTGCTGACCTTGGAGGGGTCAGCTAATTCCTTGAGTAAACAACTTGCCCAGAAGCACATGTTTCAGATACAAACTAACCAATCCAGAGCCCATAATCCCACCTTCTCCTACTATTACACTCCTGCCCTAATTGCTCCAAGACCAGGTACCAGTCAACTAAGGACAACTTCTATGCCCCCCAGACTGCTGAAAATATTCAAACTAGTCCATCCTAAACCTGCTTTGCCTCCTTTACGTGGTCTTTCCCACGATAACCACAACAAAGGCTCTTGCTCACATTTTTCCCCTCACTCTCTCTGCCTTCTGACTGACCGTGGTGTGTCCCCACGTATGACACGCTTCCCTGTTTCCAGGGATCTGTCAGTCTAATACACTTCTTTCTTCCTAACAGTCATTTCTGGGACTGCGTATCTTACCATACCTGTTTAAACCAAATCCTGATACCCTTAAAACACACAGGGACCTCGTCAGAGAATTCCTGATGTGAATAGTGCACTCTCTGGCTGACCTTTGGAATCCCCCACTACTCAACCTCTTACTGCTGGCATCTGCTAATCTCTCCTGGCCTCTCTTTTGGGCAGGGTCCAATCATGAGGGCTTGAGCCAATGCGACAGACACACTCCACCAAGCCAACTGGCAGAAGTGCAGGATTCTCCCTACCGCAGCCCTTGCTTTCATGCGTAGCTTCCGGCGATCTCAGGCCTTGTGTGTGAACTCACCAGGTGGAACACAAACACCAGTCTCTGTCCTCCAGGGACACATGTCACTCACAATACTTACTTCCTGGCTCATGGTGGCAACTACAGGGCCCAGCCAGGCGCAGTTTCCCGTGTTGCCTTATGCAGACCTTCCTAAGGCAGTTCTCCTAACCCTTTCAACCCTTTCTCCTTTGGCTAGGATAAAAAGGAAATGTGACAGTTGCTAGGTCCATAAAGCTCAAACTCTAGGGCTCTTTTCATTTCCTTTGGAAATGGTGGTGGGTGATGGGAATAATGGGCACTGGGTTCTGATAAGTTTTTAATAAATATTCAATGGGGATGCCTGCTACTTCTATTTAGAATAGAATAGAATGCCTGATTTCCTCAGCTTTGGGGGCCTAAGCTAAAATTCCAATGCATCAGGAAAAACTTCACCGTGTATCTTGCATTCTAGCACAAGAAGAAGAATCTCCATTGTGGGAAATTTAATATAGTGAGCTTCAGAGCCACTGAAATCTTAAGCAAGTAGTTTCTGCTTTATTCAGTTCCCCAGCACCAGTGAAATTTGAGGGAATTTCATTTAAAGGTCCCAGGGTATTTTATTCTAAAGTGGAAGAATATAGCATACCAAATAATTTACTTCTCTATGATCACATTAAAATGCACTGCACAATTCTTTGATTACCATCTCAATCTAATTCTCTAAGAAGTTTGTCCTAATTGCATTGTTGCTATGCATGGATGCAAATAAGATGTTAGTTGTTTCCCTTGGAGCAAACGACTGTTTCCAATACGGACTGGTCTATTCTCTTGCAAAGGCCAGTGTGGTTCCACTGAACCCCTGGAAGTTGTTGCCCTATCACAAATAATAATAGCTAAACCCAGAAACCAAAGAGCACTTGCTCCCCATCAAGCCCACCCCCCAACACATACACCCACGCATAGCAAAGAAATGTCCACAAATAAAGCAACGAGAAGCAGAAAATTCCCTGAAGGCTGGCAAGATGCAAGTGCGAATTGGACATTTGTGGAGTGGCACTAGCCAGAAGGTATGTGAAACAAACAACCCCCAGCTGCTATGCTTTGCTTTTGCAAAATGATTTTAAGGTTGGTTCACAAACACAGGTGGGAGAAAGAAGAGACAGAGGAGAAGAGAGAGAGGATGATATACGGGCAACTGGCAACCACAAATAGCCTCGTTGCTCTTTTAGGGTTGGGAAATAGATGCCTTGGTATGGGAGGGGGCCATCTGCCTCACTCCTCTTAGCCATTCCTATTGACTCCTGGAAGGCACACTACAGTTTGAATAGGTGTAGGCAGATGCTGGGGGAAGGTTCAGGGGTGGCTCAGGTGGGGGTCTGATGCTTGGTTAAAATGCTTTTTTCTTTTCGAATCAGCTAAATGGAAGATTTGTCATCTGTAAAATTACCTCCCCTTAAAATCACATTTATATTCCTATAGGAAATAAGTAAGAATAAATATTTCTCTATATGAATTTTTATATATGCACACATATGGGCACTTATTTTAGTTTATTTCACTTGGCATATTTTGTCCCTCTGCAAAAAGCCTTTGTTATGGAACACCTTATGCAAGTGTACTATAGTCGTAAAACTCGGAAATCTGTATTTTTCCAGTCTTGATGTGGGCTTGGAATTTAATTTTGTAGACTGGATTATGCAAACGGCCTAAATGAAATTTTAAGTTTTGTAAATCAGTGGTGAGATCTGGAGTCAAGAGATCATAATGATCAAATTGTCCTCTCACTTGTGCTTGAGGGAGCTTTGGGTGGTGACACTTATATTTACTTGATTCTTTGTACATTAGTGAATTAGGGATTGATATGCTTTTTTTTTTCACAGAAAGCTCCTGGAACTTTCAGGTTTATGAAAACAAAGTCCTTTATTTTAACATTCAGAGAAGAAGAAAGTGACTTCATAGGCGAGTGAATCTCTTTGGCAAATTTTGGAATAAGTCATGTTCTTCCCAAATGCTTTAAATATTAGAATTGCAAATTTGGCATATTGTCAGCATGAGATTAGTTTATCCCTTGAGTATACTGAAGAGGTTTCTTAATACCTCGGATGGTACTTTCAGAAGAACGAAGATATACTGGCTTCTTCTCTAGCCTACTCTTCACAGATATTTAAATCTTTCCTGCTGAGCACCTATTCTCCCTTCTGTAATAGCATTCCTGGTTTCCTTGACAGAAGCACCCTGTTTAGGATTGCCAGTTAAAATACAGGACTCTCAGTTAAATTTGAGAAACAACAAATTTCAGAGAAACAACAAACATGTCAATATGAACATGTCCCAAATATTGCAAAAGACACACTAACCCCATATTCATTGTTTAGCTGAAATTCAAATTTAATTGGGCCTCTTGTATGTTCATTTGCTAAATCTGGCAACTCTAACACTCTTCTACTCTCAGTGCATTTGGTCAGGTGTGGCTGATCCCACCACTCAGCTTCAGGGGCAGGCATGTGACCATACTCTGCCAATCAGAGTATGGCCGTAGTGATTGATTTGGGAATTAGGTCTATCATTATGCCACTTTGGTAAGAACACTTCTTGGCCCTTTTACTGGAACTTTTGGGGGAAAGAAGCCTTCTTTTCCATTGAGATTATTCAGGAAGCAAACCTAGAACTGCTGGAGAATGATTGTACAGAGAGCCTGACTAAGAATGAAGTTAACACAGAGAACAAGGGACACAGAGTCACAGAGTCAAGAGACACAGAAAGAGACTGAAACTTGACATCATTTGAGCTCCTTGATAAGGCTGTGTCTGAAGCTCAAAACCTTATTTGAACCAATAATTTCCTTTTTTATTTAAGCCTATTTGAGTTTTGTAGGCATTTTGAAGTCTTCAGTTGTAGTCCTCTGTTTTTAATTTGTATATTCTTGTTCCTCTTTCATGAAATGTAAATGAGATGAATTCCTTTATGATGATTTGGGCACAGTGAACCACACATTTCTTATTTGTAAAATTAGTTCTAGGTTAAAACCTTTTCTCAAATTTTTGGGAAATATCACACCTTGGGGACTCTTCTTATCCTTCACAGGAAAAGAACTAGAGAAGATAAGGAATAACATTCCATTATATGAATATACCATATTCTGTTTAACCACTTAACACTGGTTTGTTTCTACTTTTTGGCTATCACGTATGGTGCCTCTATGAAGATTCATGTACAAGTTTTTGCGTGTATGTTTTCACTTACCTGACGCTGCTTCTTGCTATCACTTGCCGTCACCATTAGGCATGGTGTTCTCCTAGGCCTAGGGCTCTAACACATGACAAGGAAAGTCATTCCTGCTTATTTTTCTTTTCTAATTTCTTCCATCTCAAATTTATCCATCCCTTTCAGGAAGACCTTTGCAATTACTTTACTATATCAATCAATGGTTCAAAACTTCTCATAGCTTGCCATTATTCTCAAAATAGAGCCCCAAACTTTAACTTTTAAGATTTTCATTAATATGGGCTTTCAACTCCAAATAATATTTATCTGCTCCTCCTGGACATGACAAAATCTCTGGATGATCTTCCTAGATTGTCAAGATCTTCCCTAGTCCCTTAGCCAACCAGGCTCATTTCTCTGATTGAACTTAGCTCTATATTCACTTTCATCTGGCTGTCTTCACTTAGATGGCCTCCTTTCCTTCTGTGAATTTTTCTACATCCTATACGTCCTCTCCGTTATATAAATCTATCACAGAGTACTTTACATATCCTTGATTTCCAAAGCATTTAATGTTATACCACTCATGTTTGTATTTAATCTCTAATTGTCTTATATTGTTCTGTAACTGTGTAATGGGCATGTGTCATATCTCTCTTACCATATGAAAGATCCATAATGGCAGGCATTGTGTCTAAAAGGAGGCAGATGTAAAACGATTAAAAAGTCCAATGATGGCAGAATTCTGATTCCAGTAATAGATGGTCAGGTAATTCAGAGCAACCTTTTCAAAAAGGATTACTTGAAAAACTGGGCAAAATATTTTAAAAGTCTGATTTAATCACTGAACTAAGACACCTGAGTTTGTGTAAAAAGGTAGCACTGTAGTCTTTTAAATATATCCCGAGACATTTGGGTATTTATTGGAACCCGGACCTCACACGATAGGCAACAAAATAGAAATCCTAAATAGATTTAAGATCTGAATGAATGTGAAAGACTAAAAAATAAAACTTCTAGAAGATAATTTAGAAAATCTCTTAATGGTCTCAGGATACAGAAGTACTTCTTAAATAGTACATAGAACATACTTAGCATAAAGGAAAAGATTAATAAAACTAATAATTTCTGTTTATCACCATTAGAAGAGTAAAAAGGGAATCACGGAATAAGGTATTTCTTATACATAACCAAGAGCTGACAACAAGACCATTAAAAAAAAAAAAAAAAAAAACTCTTATAAAATCAGTAAGAAAAAGACAACCAAATGGAAAAATGGGCAAGCAGCTGGAATAGGCACTTCAAAAAAGAGATATACAAATGGGTTGTCATTTTCTACCAAATCATAGAAATGTGGCACACATTCAAATATGTTCACAGCAGCATTATTGAAAATAGCTGAAAAATGCAAGCAATTCAAATATCCATCAATAATGGAACGGATATGTAAATTGTGATACCTTCATAAACTATACCTACCACCATATAGTATACAAGGAAAACGTACACGGTGTAGCTACACCTAAAGATGGATAAAGCATAGTTCAAGTGAAAAATGTTGAACTCTAACTATATATGTGTGTGTGTATATGTGTGTATTTATATATATGTATATAAATAACACATGCAGGCAGGCTTATACGCTTGTTTATATGCACACACACATACACACACATATACAGATTCTATTTATGTACTATACAAACAGTCATAGTCTTTAGAGATGAATGCTTGGGTGGTAAAAATGGAAAGTAAAGGAGGCAGTGCCATAGCTTTAAAGATAGTCGTTACTTTTTGTGAGAGTGAGGGGATAACAATTTATAGATGACACTAAACGGGCCTCTGGGGCTCTGGTAATGTTTTATTTCTTGACTTCAGTGATGGTTATGACTGTATGCTTCCTAAAAATAATTTAAAAGAAGGAGGATGAAAAGGAGGAGAAGAAAGTGTAAATGACTTCCCCTCCCATTCACTTTTTTGCTGTACTTAGGCAAATGGCAATATCCCTTTGCAACTTATTTGCTCATCTATAAAATGGGAATCATGTTACCTTATTCACAGAATTTTCATGCAAATTATGAGATCCTGCATGTAATGGCTATTGATAAAGACAAAGGACACTTTATGAATTTTGAGAAAAAGAATACTATTATATTAATATCTAATATCATTCTGGAACTGTAATAGTCATAACAATGGTCAGGTTTAAATAAGTCTTCAAAGATTGTTCTGTATATGCATCTGAAACCTCAGAATAGAATTGAATTAAGAGGACACATTAAAATGAAATTATATGTAATAAAGTTGATTTCTTCCAACTTATAAATTTTTAATTTGTTCTGTACCCTGAATAACGGTGTTTCTTCCAGAGTGAAACTCAGAGAATTCCTGAGCTGATCAGGACACAACACTCCTCCCGCAGATCCTTGAGTAAACATTCCCTGAAATTTTGCAAGTCTTAGACTAATTTCCAGAGTTGTTAAAAAATTGCTTTTGACAATTTTTATCCATGTTCCCATTGCTTTTATGGAGAAGTGGGTTTTCAGAGGCCCTTGATCTACCTTTCCTGCTGATGTCCTTCTAATTTTGCCAATCCTGACTTTGCTTCCTTTTCCCCTACCCCCAACCTGACAACTTGCCACTTAGGGATCTTCCACACAAAGCCTGACACAAGTTCTGCAGGAGCTGCCCCATTAAAATAAACAGCTGATGGCGCCTTTCTGTCAGCGCCACTCACTACTTTGGAGATAGTAGTTCTTGCCTTTGTTTCTTTCTGCTTTTCTGATCACATTCTCTGTTTCTTTGACATCAAACTCCAAAAGATCAGATTGCATTTCTCAGTCACTCTTACTAACCCTATTTTGTTTAAATTTATATCTAGCCAGTTACAGTGTGTCTTACCCTTTCATTCCTGAGAGTCTAATGTCAATATCTGTATGCTCTACCAAGTCTTGGTTTAGGAAACGATGTTTCTTTAGGCTGTGGCCCCTGTGCTTTTCACTCCTTCACTACCTTCCTCAAATAATTCTTTCCTTCCCCTGGTGTCAGCTGCCTCAGCCATACTAATGATTTATAAATCTCTCCAAGCCTTCCCTGATCTAAACTAAAGTCACATATCTCTCAATGTCTTTAAGACATTTCCACTTTGATATATCTCCTTTAACCCTAACACAACAGCCTAAATGGAACTCCTATGAAACAGGCACATCTATTGGCGCATTCAAAAATAATTTTGACATCTCCGAGAATTTTAACAGTAAGATAGCAGTCAGTATAAAAAAAAACAAAAGAAATTTTCCTTAATAACAAACAGCAAAAAAAAAAAAAAAAAAAAAAAAATTAATCCCTTCTTCAACATTCTCTTCTGAATCTTTTGAAATCATATCATGGCAGCTAGCCGGATAACTCTCCCTCTCATTCTTGAAACTCCCCTAAACTCTCCCTCAAATGCAGCATATGCTGGATATTGCTCTTCTTGTTACCATCCCCCCTCCCCCCACGGTCTTATCTATAAATAACTCTCTGTCCTTTCCAGTATGAATCAATCAGATCAGGCTTCTTTATTCTCCCTCTCATGCATTACCCCAATTCTACACAGTAAAGCCTTAAAAATTAACCTGGCAAAGATAGAGTTCTTTTTAGAGCTTAAGGGAGGAAAAAGATAATGTGAACAATCACATATTAATATTATTTTTTCCTAGTATATCATGATATTCCAAACCAAATAAGCCTTTCTATTTCCTTCGTCAAATGACACCCAGACACTTGTCTCCTTGGTGATTATCATGACATAATCTTTAGGTTTTAAGTGGCTCCTTAAGACTTCATGCATGAACTTAGAAGCAGTTTTGAAGAAAAAGTGCTATTATGAGTTGTACTGATGCTTTGATTAAAAAAATTAATTATATTATTATAATGAGACAGAATATCCAAAATAACCAGCTCATTACTATGGCCAGACCAAAGAATAAGGATGCCTACTTGTGTTCAGATTATTCAATAGATTACTGAAATATTTACCATGCATTTAATAGTTGTAAGGATGATTCTTTGAATTGGCAGTGAAGGGAGACTTCAGCAAAGGCTCTGAAGAAAAACGGGCTTTGAAATTGTCTAGGAGGTTACACAAAGCTACATGAGTAACCTCTACGTATGCCCAGCATCAAGTATGTGCACTGAACACAGTGAATACTATTTGCTGTTTGGACACCGGAGGAGGAGGACAATATCTAGCACCCATTTATTCATCAGGAAACATTTCAAAGAATTAATGGTATTAAAAAAAATAATTAATGGCATAGTATAAAATACAGAAGGAATCAGAAATTAAGGCCATCCAGTTGATCATTCTGGGAAGCTTACACATTTTTGGGAAGCTATAGATAGTAAATGTTTTTTTAAAGACAATGCTCCCATTTTATATGATAAGAACATTTTCATAAATTAAAATCTGAAAAATAGGGCACCTGGGTGGCTCAGTGGGTTAAAGCCTCTGCCTTTGGCTCAGGTCATGATCTCAGGGTCCTGGGATTAAGCCCCGCATCGGGCTCTCTGCTCAGTGGGGAGCCTGTTTCCACCTCTCTCTCTGCCTACTTGTGATCTCTCTCTCTCTCTCTGTCAAATGAATAAATAAAATCTTAAAAAAATAAAAATAAAATAAAAAATAAAATCTGAAAAATAGTGGGATATAGTGAGGACAAGCACTCTTATCTGTGTATAGTTTTTATAATTACTTAAGTCTTCAACTTCTTTTTAGGGAAAATATTAATCACATTAATATGGATTTACATACAAAAAGAATAAGTGAGAGAAAATGCTTGTTTATCTTTTCAAAGAAAATAAAAAATAAATTAGTTAATAAAATAGTTACTGCTCTTAGTTAATACTCACTCAGTATGGCTCCTTTCCTTCTTGCCTTTATGTTTCTTTTTCGCCTTTCATTCATAAATCCTTAACATTTTTCCTTTGAAATATCTTTTGTAGAATTTCCATTATGCGTATGGCTACAGAATTCAGCATCTTCTTCCTAAAATAGCTAGAAATTAAGCAGAGACAATAACTAGAAGTTAACAACAACAACAAAACCAAAAGTAAAAAACAAAGGAACCCATTTTAACAATCTAGAAGTAGAGCTAATCTTCAGACACCACTATGGGATAAAGAATGTCAAAAGCAGCTAGGATGGAACCAGACCCATGTGAGTGTGGGTAGCAAAGAAAAGAAATGCGGAAGGCAGAGAATAGACTCAGTGCATCAGATCTCAGAACACATCTTTATAAACATAATTCCAGAGAGTGAGGGCCCTCACCACTCTAAAACAAAAAATTAGAATTTTATTTTTAAGAATGAGTCCAGAACTGGGGTAGGCTTCTCCTTTTACCCATAAATACTATATTTCTAGCTCATCCCAAAACTAGCTAATATCCTTTTTTTTCTATCTGAATTGTACCTATCTTTCCAAATATACTCTTATCCAATCTCTTCCAGGAAGACCTGAATTCTTTACTTATATGTTGTCCTTGTTGTATTTAGTAATTCATTAGTTACATATAAATATCATGGCTCTAAAACGTAAGTTTCTTGGAAAAAAGTACATTCCTTCTCTGTTGCTTATGCTTCTTGGTCAAATATTAAACATATTTGTGGTGGGAAATCAAGAAATAACTGATAGATTGACTAATATATTTATGTACATTGTATTATACATTCAATCTACATATAATGTCGATTAATGAAATGACATTTAATTAATTTCTATTTAATTAATTTAATTAATTTCTGCATCAAACCAAGCCAAGTATCTTCCTAACTGACACTTTTGAGGTGTTATCTGTCTTAGAATTATTGTCTATTAAATTATGAAATAGCACCTCACTTTCCAGGAGAAATGATATAGCATACCGTCGTAATTGTTGACATTGAATGTTTATTAGGGACAAGATTTTTCAGGCATCTGAACAGATAAATGTGTATCTTTCCAATATCAGTTTCTGTTGCACACTCCGAGTTGGAGATCATCATTTAGGAAGTTTATTAGGAATATTTTTGGGACCAATCAACATTCTTGAAAGGAATAAGAACAAGCAGGATTGGCCCAGGGAGGAGAGAGTCAATGGTGGGGGAAGTTCGGAGGCTCTTTAGATAAGTCTTCAGTTGGGCATGGGGGCCAGACTTGATACCCTGTATAAATCCATCAGTCACTGGATGCAGACTGCCCCCGGAAGCAGGCATGACCTTAGGGGAGTCTGCTTTATTTAACAGAAGTGGCGCTCCTGCTACCTGGAGGAAGGTGTCCATCACGTTTGAAAAGGAATCTGGCCAGCCCATCAAACAGTTGTTACAGTTAGCATTTATGTTGTTACTGTTATTGTTATTTCTTGTGATTTATTGGTTTGTGGAGATTTCTCCTCCCTCATTAGATTACTTTGTGGGTTCAAACCCTGTCTTCTAAATCGCGGTCTCTCTAAAACCTGGCACAATGCTTACTCATCATGGGTATTTATATGTGGCTGATAGTCATATATGAAAAGTAAGCTCTATCTTAAATTCTGGTATTTCTTTAAACCATTTCATTTGACCTTAAAATGAAAACAGGCTTTTGAGTCAACTGCCTGACAGAACTTCATTCAGAGGAGTGTTTGGGTCTGAATTCGGCGGAAAGGAAAGATGGTGGAGGTGTGCCGCTGCTCAGTGTGGATTTGATACGGGGCAATTACAGGCCGTGATGGCAGCTGTCAGATTGCAAGGAAGGACTTCAGGAGGGTCCTGACCACTGCTGTGTGACCACTCACAGAAGAGTGCTTTCATGGGGGGCTCTTTCAGATGCACCGAGTTCCCAGTGCTTCTGGCAATGCTGAGAAAGGTCAAAGCTGCAAACCATCGGCTTATGTTATTAGCTGAAGCATTTCTCATTCATTTGGACCCATAGTTTATTCACCCAGTGTAAAAACGGGGCGACTGGAATTATTTTTTTTTCAAGTAAGTTCTATGCCCAATGTGGGGCTTGAACTCATGTCCCCTGAGATCAAGAGTCGCATGCTCTACTGACTGAGCCGGCCAGGGGTCTAGAATTGTATTTTTTGGTGAACAGAACATGAAGCAAAATTAACAGGAGGAAAGAGATTTGAATTTAATTCCTTGTGGATATGTAGTTTCAAGGTGGTTAAGGAGAAGGCATGAGGTGGCTTTGGAGTCACAAAGATCTGGATTACATAGGGCAGGGCATCAGGGTTATCCTTTAATTGTGATGCTGTATTCCTGTCTGACCCGCCTTTGCTACCTGGCTCCTGTCTCTCTATTTATCTGGCACCTGTTCTGGTAGGATGCATTTTGCTCCAAGTTATGCTGCCTGATCTGAATAACCAGCTGGGCCTCTCAGGCTCTACATTTTGATCTGATTCAAAGTATTAGCTGTTCTAAATATAAACTTTTCTTTCTATATCTTTCTGTATCTTTCTATATCCAAACCCAAAATGAAAGAAGATTGTGGAAACTTCTTCGCTTGCCTTTATGTGGCCATCACACTATGTGCCCCAGAGTATAATGCGTTAAGGTTTAGGTCAACCATCTCCGCGTCCAAAAAACCCTATAAATGTATATAAAACGCACCTTAAATTAAACAAGCATTTTCCTAAGACCCAAATCTTTGAATTTCAAACAAATTTGAAATTCTTTGTTTAATTTCACTTTAAGAGGGAAAGAAAAGATCCCAGGGCCATTAAATTGAGGAATAATATAAAATGTAGAAGGAAGAAATTCTATATTCTACCTTTGATGTTAAAGATGTGAGAAAGCATCCCAAAAAAACATGAACCACGTTCTGACCCTGATTTGAGAATAAAGAAGTCCTAAATATTTTGCTGTGTAACACCAAACTAAAGATTATGACGGTGGGCAAAGATCATCCATTGGTCTGTGAGTCAGAGCAAGGCTGTGTCCCAAATGCATATCTGGTGGCAAGAACTGGAATGTCCAAGGTAGGGGCGGGATGGGTGTCTGGGTCCAGCAGAGTCTCTTCTGTAGTCCCAGGGGGATTCTGGGTTATTTAAGTGCTTGGGACAGAAAACTTCTTCCCACACTCATCACACCGATTTTAAAATCCTCCCTGGTCAGCTGCAGAAGTTCCAACCTCAAAGGGAGAATTCTTTTCCTCTCACAGGCAATGTACCTCCTTAATAGCAAGAGGGAGGAGCAGCCGATTCTTTTTTGTGGTGCCGAGAACTATTTTGGGTTCTCCCCTCAGGCTTTCCAAAGCATCTCAACACCCTTCTTAACAGTGGGGCATCGACCACATCTGACTGCATTCGTCACTAGCTATAACGTGTGAAACAGATCTTTCACTTTCATTGCCTTTTATCTTAAAAAATAAGAATGAGATTTACATATGATAGATAGAAAATCCACTAGCTACGAGAGCGTAGAGAAAGAGGCAGGTGTTAATAAATTTCCAAGAAACATTAATCTGTTTCTGCAAATACATCCTGCTGTTCATTTAAATGAAATGATACTCTATAAATTTACCACTTCAGTCACTCTCTGAGCTCTCAAAATGTAATATATAACACCTTCGATGATCAAAGCGGAAGTAAGTTTAGAAATCCAATTTGTTTTTTTCACCATTTACGCTCTTTATTTAACTTTTGTATTCCAGCCCTCATGTTAATCAAGCTTCAATTCTGTTTATGCACATTTTAGGTATACTTTGAAAGTTGTCATGAAGTGTTGCAGTTGCCAAAAATAAAGTTCCATTCTAAACCAAATGAGAAAAAAATCCCTGTTCCCGTCACACTTAAAGATTTAAAATAACTTACCATTGAGTTATTCATAATTCATAATTTGATCATTAGGAGGTGTGTTCCTCATTGGAGGAACTGTGAGTAGGTGTGTATCTTTCTTGGAAAGATACCAAAGGTTCCCCTTTGCCTGTGGGATAAAGTCTAAACCTGTCTGAATGGCACAGCAAGCCTGTCACCATATGATTCTTCTCACGTCCAAGTTCATTTCTGACCACTTCTCCCCCTGCACTTACATTCTGACATTCAGAACTGTTGGCGGTTCACAATTAGCATCATAGGGATTAATGGACACAAAAAGAGATGAATTTGATGTGGGGATTGTATTGCTAAGGTCAAGTCAGGGGGAAGAAAAGGTGGAGCAAAAACAGGTATGACAATCGTCCTTGCGATAAGAGCTGTCGCATGGTGGACATATCAGAGATCCATGCATTTGTTCTGCTGGCACTCAGATTGGGAACTGTGTGTGCGCAGGGTTACAGGTATTTTAATTGCTGGTCAGAGGAAGTCTTTCGGAAATAGCGTCGCTAGTCCAAGATGATCCAGTTTGGAGAATTCCAATGTATCTGCAAATTTCTTAAAAAGTTTTTTATTGCATTGGCTGTTGTGAGCGGGCGCATGAGCCAGGATGACCACAGCCCTGCGACAGTGGCAAGCTGTGATAAAATCAATGCAGACACTCTTCTAGGGACAACGGTGGGACAAGGTGAAAGAATAAATAGATTTGGGCTTTTTATAGGGGTTCTTATTTCTCACAAAGGCACTGCAAATAATCTCTCCTGTTATCATGGGAGAGGATTTGAGTTCTTCCCAATGGTGGTGAGCCTGATTGGTGTTGTGATTGCCCTCACTGCTCTCATTGATAATAGAAGTATCTGTGCAGCCAGCACCTACCAACAGAGGAATATAGAGAGAAGTGTCTTCCCATCCAGATGGCACTAGAAAGGGCCTCTTCTGTACGAAGAGTTGCATTTTCGTGGAATGATCAATGGAGAATCAATGAACAAATGGTTGTTTTCTTGTGAGTGGTAGATACTCTAAAGGGCCAGAACTTGACTCATGAAATTCTTTGAAAACACCATAATACGGATATGTAGTCATAGAACCTGCAATCTTCATCCACAATTTTGAGAACCAGTCTGTAGGCATGTGAGCAAAAACATTCTAGAAGAAAAAGACAAGATATGGCCTACCTGGTTTACGCTGGCTGCTATTGCCCTTCCCAGATATGCCCATTTGGTGACACGATATTCTTCAAATTGTCCATTCCTGGCCATAATATAGTATATCTATTTTCCTCCACCATCTGAATTATTTACTTTTGGGGATAAACTTCAAGGTTTGAAATCTCGTTTCTATAGGACGCAATGGAAGTGTTGGTCTTAGGGGCTTCAAACTTCAAGGTTTAAAATCCCGTTTCTGTAGGATGCAATGAAAGTGTAGGTCTTAGGGGCTGGTCCTCTAGTTCAGTCTGAGAAGCTGTCCAACACAATGCTGGATGCCAACATTGTGGCTGGTCCCAGATTAGGACCGCCACATCCTCCTGAAATAGATGTCAGAGCATGATTTAATTTTGTCCAATGTCTTTGATGAGAAGGAAATAATTTACAGGTTAGTAATATGTGTTTCACATTGGAATGATGATTGAATACCATGGAAGGCCAGTGACTTCTTATTATCAGTTAACAAATGCCTACTGGAATGCCTGAAGAATGTTCAAATTCACCTTGAAGTAGACTCTACCTCCTGCAATACCCAGCCCCTCACTGGTCTTATCATGTGTCTGGGTGTGAGTAGAACTGCCATCTGGGATGGTTTCAGTAATGAACTGATCAACTACAATGGACACCAATCCAACTGCAGCACAAATACCTGGCGCCTGTTGACGCTGTACATTAAACAGCCTACAAGGCTACATGTAGTGACCTTAAACTTTCTTTGATTCCTGTCTGTGGACTTCTGAACCCCTTGGGCCTTCGCGAAGGTCATTAACAGAAAATGGAAACAACAGTTTTTCAGGTGCTCATAGGGGCCAGAATTACATTCTCTCTAATAGTACTGTCCTTCTGTCCAAAAGGAGAAGCTCTTTGTTATGAAAGGAGAAAAATGGTTTATATAATGGGAGCAATGCCAAGTCCGCTTAAAGGGTTCTGGGAAGAAACTGAAATTAGGGTCATGTTAAATTAGAAATGAGAATACAAAAGCAGGTAATAAACTCAACTAAGAGGTGTATCAGGGAGCCTGGGGTGAGATCACCAAGGGATAAAAAGAAAGTAGTGAGGGGTTGAATCGGAAGCAGCAAAAGCTTTTATTCCAGAAGGCTAAGATCAGGAAGCAAGTATTGGATGAAGTTTCGGGAGAATGGGACCTCTGATGGGTCAGTAAGTCACTCAGATAAATCATTTCTTTCCCTAGGTCTCTTTTTTATGTTGTATTTCGAAAGCATTTTCAGGTGGCTGACATTCCCTAGTTTTCTGCCTTTTCTTACCCAGTTTGATTATGCTGCCTGGTTTACGATCCACATGACTGTCCACTCTGCTTTGTGTGTACGCACCTGACACCAGGGCATCTGTGCATTCCTGTCCCCAGGCATTTTCATTTTCATGACTCAATTTGCAAATGGAGCCATTGTTCACGTGGGACAGAAGAGAAGGGCAACCTTGGGATGTTCAAAGGTCTCAGTGGCTCCTAATCCAGTTCTAATGTTTGGTGTTTGATGCAGTTTCCAAGGAGAGCTGTGACACAGGGCATTAATCTACCTCGTGACAGCATGGGGTTTTAATGCATTTTCTGTATCTGAAGAAAGAGCCTCCTATGGAGGTGGTGAAAGGAGTTATGGCGAAATCAATATCTTCATTTCGCTGGGGCACTGACAATTTGTAGCAATGATACGAGGGATCACTGCACAGGGAGAGCCTGTTGGACAGAATCTAATGTACAGCACATATACTTTTGAAAATCGACACAAAGACTTGCTTCATGCATTAAAAAAACAAAGGTGAGTGGGCTCCACAGACACATTATCTTTGTAGAAATATGTAGATAACTTATAATGCCAACGACATGATTTTGGAGCAATGAGGTTTTCATAATAACTCTGTTTTGCGGAAGGCACGTTATCTCAGAAGATCAATTCCATAAAGCATGTTTAGGGGTTAGTGGAAAATATCCTGACTATATGCTGAGATACCCAAATAAAAAATATGATGCCTGATAGTCTACTAAAGGTACAGACCAACCTAGAAAACCATACACTAAAATGTCGAAAATCAGGCCATTTGGTCTTGTTATTGATATTGATGGAGGAGGAAAGTTACACTACCTTCAAAGGTATTATGGGATGAGAGATGAGTCAGCGTACTAACTAGACCAGACTCTTCAAGTCTTTCTCAACCATAGATATTAGAGTCGATGTTAATACCAGTGCTACTAGAAAATGAAATTTAATGGCCAACCACTGATGTACTTTGGTTCTTTTATCTTTTCCTGGGTACTATTGTTCAATTTACCCTGATTTCTATGATAGTCCAGTGTTATATCTATACTGCTGTAGTTAGCAGTGATACTTAAGTATATAGATACTTATGTATCTATCTGATATCTCCCAAATCAACAGATAAGGAGGTTGGATAAATGCATATTTTTAAAGATAATTATTCATTGTTTTGGTATCTTCATAGCCTCCACAAGCTTGAAATATATACAGGGAAAGCTTTTTTATACCTTACATAGGTGTATAATCTTGTTATCCAAAGGACTCACTTATCTCATTCTATATGCACATAAAAATAAAATAGGAGTGCTAATTTTTCTGTACTTCCTATGACATTTATTGTTTCTTCTTTTTAATTTTTCCTGACAACCAATGTTAAAGAATAAGAAGGTCCTAATATTAGGGTGCTTTTAAGATTCTTTTTTTTTCCTGAGTCATAAAAAATTTTGTTTACCATGTCTTTCAGATATGGTGGCTATTTCTAAAGTAGGGTAAAGACAGAATACATTCAAGATGCAGATATTCAAGAAAATACAGTCTGCTGCAAAATTCCCCAAACTTGTATTCTGTGGAAAACTAGTCTCAAAAGAGTTCCATCATCAAATAAGTTTGGAAGATGCTGCATCGTATCTCCCTTCTTGGAGATTTACAGCAGACTTGAGAATATTTAAAGCTTTGGTGAATTCTGCAGAAAAGAAACTGGTTTAACAAAGCCCAGCATTTCTTAAACTTACTTGACAATGAAGCTCATGTTTAAAAATTCATGAAATATCCATTAACATCCTGTTTAATTGTGACAAACTTGCAGAATTATCCCTTACCTACGGGCAGGATATCCTGTACACTGACTCTTGAACTTTCACATAGATGGTCATTACTGGGTAATGTCCTTGGCGGATGAAGGGAGAAGCAACAATGTGAATCCCTCTATCCTCCTCCACTTTCCTTAATGACTTCATCCCTTCGCCATTATTTCATTACCTTCGCCATTATTTCATAAAATTGCTGTGAAAAATAACCAGCTCAATGGTCATTTGGCTTGTCAAATTAAACGCTGTATGAATGTTCTAATAATAGCGACCAATTGAGCACCCACTGCATGGAAGACAATGAAGCACTAGGTCAGACACTTGATATAAATGTGCTCTGTTTCGCACGACCGCCGGTAGCAGGAGAGGCATTGCGTCCTCACATACAGTGTGAGGAAACCATCTTGGAGAGGTCAGATATCTTGCCCAAATTCACCTGCGCAACAAGATGAAGCCAGCATTACATAACGATCTGTTTTGTCTCCCCAGTCCCTGCACTTTCACTACATCCTACTGTCTCTCTAAATAACATGAATTCAGCCAGTCCCAATGAGATAATAAAATATGAAGTGATAAGAATAATGATGCCAATAATGGTAATTAATAACAATCAGAAAGGTATTAAAACTCTACATGTTGTCGCTGGGTAAAATTTATGGTGGTGCAATGTTTTAATAGTACAGAGCCTACTCTCCTTCTCCCACCCCCACATCCAATTAATCACAAACTCTGGTTGGTTCTTCTATCTTTTTATCTCTGCAATCCATCCACTGCCACCAACTGCTGCTCAAGTCACCGTCTCATCTGCTCTGCATTTTTACTACAACCAACGCCTACCTGGTCTCCTGGCCTTCCTCCGGTTCACTCTGTGCACTGCAATCACAATGATCTTTCTAAAATACAGACCTGATGATCTGACTATTCACTCTTCAGTCTGAAACCTCTAAGACTTCCCACTGATGATAGGTTAAAGGCTGAACTTACAGGTTTCCGGGACCCGTCATCTTCTGGCCCCGTCAACTTTCCAGCTTCAAACTTCACACTCTCCTAACTCCTTCCAGGCCTTAGCAAGATCAAAATCACAGTCTCACTGGTTCTAAAATGCACTTTTGTTTCATTTCATAACTTTACACCCCTGAAATAAAGATGTGTCTTACAGTCAGTGGTTCATCGACGTAAGTGACAGCATTTTCCCTTCCTTGGTGGTATAGGAAGTGAAGGGCTCCCTGACAATTGCTAACTTTGTAGATTTAGTGGGATGCTGCACTTCGGTTTTCCTAATGCCTGGCACTTTCATATTTGAAGGGATAGTTCCCTGGTTCTTCCTTCTGCCTGGGGTGCTATTTGAACTCTCCTCACCACCACGCCCTGTCTCAGCTTTCCTGCTTCCACACTTTTAGGATTCTCCAAGCCTGGTTTAAGGATGCCATGTGCTGCTGCCATAGCTTTACTTTATCACATGTGGGCATTGTGGTTTGAAAAGATATCCATCATTCTTTGATGCTCCTTTCTTTTCCACGTGAAGCCTACTTGCCTTCCCCTTGAGTGTGGGCTGTGTTTAGTGACCGGCTTCTACAGAATAGAACTTAGTAGAAATTACTGTGTGTCATTGCCCAGACTAGGTCATAAAAAGACATTATGTGTTCCTCCTTGGATTGCTCTCTCTGGGGAGGCTGGCTGCCATGTTATGAAGTCACCCCAGCACCTCTTTGGCCTCTATGAAGTGTCCTCATGACAAGGAACTGAGGCCTCCAGCCAAGAGTTGTGCAAGGGTGCCATCGTGGAAGCAGATTGTTAAACTCCAAATAAGCTTTCGCATAACTGCTGCCCTGGCCAACATCTTGCCTGCAATCTAATGGGAGACCCCAAGCCAGAACCACCTGCCTCAGCTGCTGCCAAATTCCTGACCCACGGAAATTGTGAGACCATAAATGTTGGCTGACTGGAGCCTGGATATTGCAAGAGAATTGTAACACAGAAATAGATATCTACTATAACACTGAATGGGAGTTGTTTCTTTTCTTGTTTTGCTGTCCCCTGGGACGGAAGGGTCCAGGAGGACAGGGTCTGCACTCTGTTGTGTTACTTCTCCAGTGCCCAACATACTATTTGGCCTGTACTCGTAGCTCAAAAAATTGTGTTGAAGGAATGTTTACATGTAGAAGAATTCTGTCCTGGCCAGTGCTTTATTTTAGGCAACAAATATTTCCCTTTGTCACTAGCAAATATTTGCAAAACTTGATATACATGAATATTTATTTATTTATTTATGGTGCAAGGAAGGAAGGAGTAAGTAATTTAAATTTTTTTTTTTTCCTTTTTGATGCTTATGCTTTATTTTCCCTACTATAGCCAGAGTGACCATTTGACACTGTTCTGCTCTCCACTCAGAAAACATTTCGTGGCTTCCCACTGAATAAAATTCCACTCTCTTCTTAGAGACTACAAAGTCTCTATGATTCAGCCCCTGCTTCTGACCTCACCTCCCACCATTTTCCAGAGACTCTAGTCTTCCTATTCCTCAAAGACACCAAGCCGAAACCTTTGTTCACACTCTTCCCTCTGCCTAAAGTTTTCTGCCTCTATTATTTTGCAAGGATGGATCTATTTTATATAAATCAAATTTAGAGATTATGCCAATTCTTCAAAAAAAAATCACCCATCTAAATTTGTCCTCCACCTAATGAGTGACTATTTGCCCCAATACTCTGATGTATTTTTTTCCCTCTCTGTCAGAAATTATTCTATTTGTTCATTTATTTCCTTTCCCATTCCTTAACTGGAAGTAAGCCCAGCGAGGGGACAGACTTTGACTCACCTGTTGACCTCTGTGCCTCCAAACACCCCACATACCTTCTTACGTGCGGTACATAATAAATAAACACCTGTTGGATGAGTGGATAGATGGAAGGGTGGGTGAATAAATGATAGACAAGTAGCGCGTGGGAGAGACAGAGAAGTACAAGGGATGTCCCGAACATGCTGCCTGCCTGTATGTCCCCTTCTACGTTATTAGGGGTGCTATTAAGAGAGAGGTCAGGATTAGGAGAGGAAATTTGTTTTTGACACATTTTATGGGACTTGGCTCCATCTGAGCTGCTTCATGGCCTAGGTGACCTGGTGTCACGAGAGACAGGGAGGGCCGTTGCGTCACTTCAGCATGGGTGAGGCACCTCAGCATGGCTCTACAATTTCAGTGAGGGGCACAGCTTTGGAAACATCAGAGAGAACGTCTTTGGAAAGAACACCAGCCTTCTGAGGCTGGGCCTTGCCAATAGAGTCGGCAGGGAGAGTCTTCAGGCTCCTTGGAGGGCGGTAGAAATTGATGGGAGTCGGGGATGGGGAGGAACAGCAGGGAAAGTTGAATAGAGCAGGTAAGTCATGGCAAGTCTAGTTGGTAAATTGTTTTTGAGCCGGTCTTTTGAGGATCCCCAGGTATGTTTTGTAAGGGTATGGGGAGGGTAACTTGTTAGGGAAGAGACTGGAGGTCCTGTTTTAGGAAAAAAAATAAAAAACAGAAACATGTGTCTTCAGGTTTATCTATAGGCTAACAAAGTTGGAAGCTACTGTTGTAGAGTACTGAATCTGGAGTCAGAAAATCTGAGTTTTAGTTCTAGCTCTTTCACATTCCAGCAGTGTGGTTTGAGGCAAGCTCCATAGTCTTTCCAAATCCTATTTCTTCATGGAAGTACAGGAATAATGATATCTACTGGAGAGCATTGTGAGGATCAAATGAGGTTAAATTTAAAAATACATGGGAAAACATTTTTGTAAAATATAAAGTACTATTAAAAATTTGTCATAGTCCCTTTGGAAAGATCTGCTTGTCTTATACTGAATTCTTCCAACCCTTAGCTGCTTCTTATTGACATAAATAGACACCTCAGGAGTCATATTTTTTCTTTGGAAACCACCCATTGGCCAGGGTTTGATAGACTAGGAGTGGACATCTGACTTAAGCTTGCCCAGTCAGATTTGTCTTCCAGGAACTTTAGAATTGAAACCAAATTACTCTAGTTCAGTCTATGTTTATCTTTTGAATGACAAAGACCTGAACTCAGAAGCTATGCCGTGCCATCGTAGATCCACATGTTACTGCAAAGCCAAGAAAGGCAATTAACAGAGAGAAATGATGAAGCAGATTTGTAAAGAGAAGCTACCTGGATTCCAGGTGGATTTTCGATCCCTCGGTCCAGTCTGATTGGATACCTCTGTGTCTTAACTATAACTTTTGTCTTAATTATAAATGGCCCTTTGAAGTTAAATACGGTTAACTCCTATTCTGTTACAACAAAGAATCCTCATGCATTTATACGTATATACATAAATGGAGATGTCTAGCTCTGCAACGGAGTGGTAGTTCTGGTTAAAGAAAAGGGGTGCGTTGCAACCTTGAACACATGGAGCTCATTTCATAAGCATGTGGTGTATCTGCTTTGTAGAGTTGTTGTGGAGATTAATATCTGTATGGTGATTTAAAGTTTGCCAACAGAAGCATTATATGAAGTAAGGTGATAACTATAATAACACCAATAATAGTAATAACAGTACTTAGTAAAAGTCAAAACGGTTTAAAAACTCTATAAATGGCTGTTGTGAAATGTTCAGCAGCAGATTATTATAATATGGGTCATCTTAGCAGACTTACTTGGCTGTTAGTCATATGATCTAGACAGTACTTTCGTATGGTAATATCAGGAGCCATTGCTCCTCTGTCTGCACTCCTCTTACCTTTCTTATTTAAATGAATTCCATCTGTTTAGAAACACTTTTCCTTTCAGAAGCTTGCAGTATGCATGTTCATAATCAGACAAAGAAATCTTTTAGTAAAAGACAATAATAATGTTTACTCCTATTATTTTGTCCAGTCATCTTCTGGAATGTTTACATATGTCCATACTGATCTTTGACTACTATAAAAACTTTCAAGCAGGTTGTGGCTTTAATATTTCAAAAATCCATGTGTTAATGAATTCCTAGGAACACATGTTACCAATGCTATATCTAATTTCCATCTTGCTGCACATAAATCTACTGCACAAATATTGCTCATACAACTGAAGCTTGCTCTCTTGGAATGCCTATTGTTTTAGTAACAATAATTGAAAACCAACAATATTTTGTAAAAGAAACTCATATATAACATATGAGCCTATAAATATGGACACATTTGGTTCTGAGTCTGACAAGGGGAAAAAAATACATCAAGTGAAGACTGTTGAAGGATCTGAGACCTATGTTGATGTAGCACATACACAAAACTGAGCTTTATGATTTGTAGGGTCAGCATGAATATACATGTATATTGTGTGTATGTGTTTATGAATCCAGATAAAGGGTCTTACATTTTATAAGGGCCCTACAAAGCGTACAATTCAGTTGTTCCCCAAATATTTTACAGTGGTACAATTACCTCATAAAGCCTATTTTGATTAAGAACATCTTCGATTAAAAATGTTTGCACACCTGAGTAGGCTGAGCCTAGCTTCACTGATGCCTGAATTAAGAAATCACGTATGTATTACAACCTCACAAATTTGTAGGACGATATGTATGAATTAATGAAAAAGTGTGAATTATCTCATTTTGGGTAATAAATTACGGTAATTTATTAAATTAGCATTCTTTTCAAGTTTGCTTCAATGAGTTACAAATTTAACTGTTAAAAAGCCATTTCATTGCCAATGTGAATATGCTAAGATACTTTAAAATACTTCCTCTCTGAAGTAGATGTTTTATAGAAATGGTTAACTTCATTTTAAAAATGACACACTTGGTTATATGGTGTAAAGGCAAGCAACTTGGTCCAGGGTGTCCCTCCCAACAAAAAAATGGGTATTTCTCATAAAACACTGGGTCTCTTTCCATCATTTTATGTAACATATTTTCTTTATCAGTTTGCATGTTCTTTTCTCCCTCGTGGACTACAAACTTCCTGAGGTTAGGAATGGGTCTTATTCTTTTAATCAGCAGTGCGTTGCACAGTGCTTTGCATAGAATATCTGCAACAGTAATCATTAACTGACTGAAAGACTGAATGAATCAGTGTGTTTGGCTTTCAACTGGTAATTTTCATGGATTTTTTTCTCAGTGGGGTAAAAGATTATTATTATACATTCTATAGGGCTCAGAGGAGTTAAGATTCTACTGGATAATGAATCATCTAAAATGATTGTCAACATGGATTCTTTGAAATTTGCCCTCAAACAATTGGTTTTCTTTTTTTTTTAATTTAAACTCTAGTTAGTTAATATACATGTAATATTAGTTTCAGGTGTACAGTATAGTGATTCAACACTTCCATACATCACCTGGTATTCATCACAAGTGCCCTTCTTAATTCCCATCACCTACTTCACCCATCCTCCCCCACCCACCTCTCCTCTGGTAACCATCAGTGTGTTCTCTATTGTTAAGAGTTTGTTTCAATTTACGTTTATGGGTCTAGGACCCAGAAAGTTTCATCCCACAAAGAATGCTAGGGAAACTTAATCAAAAACCAGGGAGAAAGCTAAATTTTGGAAGCTGAAGCAAGATCTCATAACCATTCTGTGCTCTCAGGATTTCCACTCCAGAAAGCCCTTACAGCATTCTCAAGTTGAGTTTCCTGGTTTTAACAACAATAGTATTTTGATGGATGACACATTACAAAGGATGGTTCTTTAGTGAGCCTGTCCAAGAAGCCCCATGTTGCTGCTCTTTGTTGTTCAAAAGGTTGGGAGCACATGACACAACTTACAAACTTCATTTTCAGCAGTTGTTAGTTTTGCAAGAATGGGCTCCTTTTCTGCCTGGGAGCACTTACATTTATTCACATCTTTAAGGGCAACCACTAGTGGTTTCCTATAATGACTTTGCACCACCACTTTTTCCAAGCTTTTTCTTTTTTTCTTTTTTTTGATGCTGTTAAGTATCTAGAATTAGAAAAGATTGGTTCAATGTGAACAAACCACCAATTTGCAGTATTTGTTGAACTTCCACAGGCCCGTATCCATCCATCGTTGTGTCTATACAATGTTAACTTCCCATCGGATTTGGTGGCTTTGCATCACCATCAGCATAAGCAGGGGGCAGTTGGTGCAAACGACTGATTCCAGAGGTGGTCTTTCTATGTGTTGAATCTGTTGGCTGCAGTCTCTCTTTCAACATGTAGCATCCACTTGTTCATAGGCCTAATAACATCCCAAATAATTGCACCACTGTCAATCTCTACTCCCTTAAAACTAAGAGGTAGAATGTTCCAGAGCTTTACCCTGGAAGTCCAGGTTTTTACTTGGCATTGGAAAAAAGTGACCTGTGTGTTCCAGGTCAAGCTTGATTCTTCAGATCACTTTGTGTCTTCACAAAAACAGCTCTTGAGTTTCAGCTTGAATCTCTTCACAAGATGACCCAAGTTTCTTTATTGTAGGTTCCTTGGGGATTTTGCCTTTGTAGCTCTTTGAGAGCACTTATCTACTAGCAGTGAATAAGATAGCAGATCTCCTCAATTCCTCTCTGCCCTTCTAAGGCAGCTAATGAGATCAGAGCTGCTCGGTGTCTTTATCTACCCCTCTAACGTATCACAGGAGATAAGATATCAGGGTTTCCCCCAAAGCAAACCAAAAGGAAGCACAAAGAAACACTGAAGGATGAGAAGACAATACCCGGCAGGATAACCTGTGCCTGTAGCCTACCTGGTTAATTAATCGGAGCCACGATCCAATCATATGTCATGAATAGGAGCAGGAAGCAAAGGAATTATAGTCACTTCAAATTAGCTCACTCAACAGGCCAGGAGCAAGTTAATTTTTAAGCATTGAATTCAGTCAACTGGCACTCAAACGAGGAGAGGCAGAAACAAATGGTATAGTCTTTGTAAGGTTGTTAACCTGACCTAAGCTCGGAAGAGTAAATTAAAATTTTCAGTCTTCTCCAATTCTCCAGTCTGGAACAGATACACATTTTCAAATGGAATTTCACTGTCCTACTCTATGGGCTAGTCTCAGATCCACCACCACTTACTTGGACCATTTATATAAACTTTCTGTGCCTGAGTTTTCTTTTCTGTAAGATGAGGCTAATAATAGTAGCAATCTTTATAAGGATGAAACATAATAATACATTTAATGCATTTATTAAGTACTCAATTGATATTGGCTGTCATTATTTCTGTATATTCATGTTTGAGTCACTGACAAATAGGAGCTTTTCAAATTTTTACATCATTCTTTGCAGAGGTTGGTCTTCAATCAGGGATGGTCACTTTCCTATCCACGTTTAACGCACAGCAATACATTTTCATGAGTTAACATCAGCATGAATTTACATGACATTTATTTTTTCTCCTATATTAAAAGTAGATGTTTGTTATTATTTTACAATCTCTTCCTCCTTTTCCTTTATATAATTGATACTGGTATTTTACCCTCTTGCTAAGGAAAAAAAAATGTTGATCCTTGCATTTCTGCACTTTGGTAATTCCTCTGAGAGCCATGGCCCTGATTTCCCTTCTGCAAAGTGCCATCTGTGTGCAGGGGATCTTTTGTCGGCTCCTTCTGTGATTCACTGTGACTCCTTATTATTGCAACTGGGATGGCCTTTTTTTTCTCTCTTTCTCTCTTTCCTAATAAGGAACAGAACCAACACAACTGGGATCACTTTGAACACTGGCATTTCTTCTGAATACAGTTCTAACTAGATTTGTATTTTTATGCTGTGGGTGGAAATGCCAGATAAGAAGAAACAGATGAAGTCAGATGAAAGGAAGAGATGGAATGAGGAGGTCAGTTATTTGGATTTCCTTAGGTGGGACATTTGTTGCAGAAATGGCAACCAGCTCTTAAAAGAAAATACATTGGAGTTCAGTACCATTAACAATAGATAAAGAAAGGAGGCAAGTAGCTCCGTGGCGTTAATCTCACCCCTCACAAATAATGGCACCAGTGACATTTGACCATGTGACAGATGAGTGAGTGGAGAGCCCTGGGACTGTGATAGTGACAGTTTTCTTTTTCTACCCTTGTAAATTATTCAGCATTGGCACAGCACTGGGAAAACACAAACCTGAGAAAGGGTAAGGGAGAAAAGGAATTCTATTGCAAATGAGAACGGCTGCTGACAAGTCCATTAAAAAACAACAACCCAACATTCAAGCTGCGTCTGCTGCCTTCCAAATGTCCTTCAAAGGTTCGGTTCACTAACCTCTTTTAGACATGTAAGAAGGAGGCAGAGAAGAGAGGACAGCCCCTGTTAAAAGCATCCCACATTGGTGTCTCTTTCTGAGTGTGTCTGTGTCATTATCAAAGATCGGATGGCACATCTCCTAAGATCACGTGGGTTATTAAAGCCTGATGTCCTAGCCACACATTTCCATCCCCGTAATTGCATTCTGTTGACTGGTTGCTCCCTGTTGTTTTTGGTTAGATGTGATTACCTTCCTTCCCTTTCTCTCTGCTGTGTTAAAGCTGCCACCCCAGTAGAGGTTGTTTTTCTGAATGTGCTTATAAAATTTCACAGACAAGTTGTAAAAATGCCATGGGAAAAAAAAAATGCCATGGCACACTTAAAAAAAAAAGTTGAAATATCTTATTGTTTTTCAAGGAACTTAATTATTTCTCTTTTCTCCACTTGGGAGGGAGGCAGGGCAGCCTTCCCATCTAAGTACCCCCAGCTGAAATGGGGACCCAGTGAGAGCTCTTGAAATGAGGCTGTGAACGAGAATTCTAGCACTGAGCCAGACCAGTTGCTCTGCCTCAACCTTCTCTCCCAGGAACATCTGCTGTGCAGCTGGAAGGCTGAGGAACTGATGTTTTTACATCGACTGTCCAGCAAGGGGGGCTAGAAACTACAATTCCATTCCTGTTGGAGGCTATTCCCCTCTGATAAGTCCTGCCAGAGAAAAATCACTGGTAACATCTTGTATTTCTATAATAGATTATATGTGACATTTTCAAAATATTTTACATTAATGTATGAAGCTTCCCTTGGTAAGGTATAATAAGCGAGCACTTCATCTCCATTTTCTGGAAGGGTAAAATGATACAACAGCAGGCTCGATGAGGAATGAATCTGCTGCAGCATTGTGGATGGCCCCCAGATGTTCTTTCCTCTGTCCCCTCCTTCCCTCTGTCCCCTCCTTCCCACAGCTCGAACACTGCTTGTCCACAGTTTTCTCTCTACAACAACAGTATGATTTTCAAAGCATGTCCTTTATCAGCCCTTTCCTGCCAGGAAATGACCCTAGAGTGTAGTAGGAACATCACATCGCATGGTTTCATTTATGGAGTCGTGGTGATTAAATGGTGGCCTTTCCACCCTTCTTGAGTGGCCCACATCTTATTTTAGGCTAATGTGTCTCTCTTGAGTCCCACTAGCGGTGCATATTACTAATCCTGTAGAGCATGGGTCTGAAATGTAAACCCCCTGAGCTTTCAGTCTTTTAAATTTCATTTGCATTACCTACTTCCCACTTCTTCCCCACTCACCTCTGCATGCTCACACTCTCCAACTTTGCCCCTAAACAGCCCAAACAGATTCCAGTTAGATCTACAGAAACACGTCATTATTATTTCCTTAATGCTGGAACGGGTTGAGCAAGCAGATGTGAAGTTTCTTTTCTGATAAGCTAGGTCTACCCAAAGGCAAGCTGCTGGACCAAATGATCTGGAAAGAGAGGCAATGCAGCCTCAAGTCTTAATCTACATGTTCGTGTCCACGATTGAGGGCCTTCAAGTGAGGCATTTTCTTTAGGTCTATATGAGAAAATCTCTCTGCCCAGATCAACTCCAATAAAGCTGATCCTATGATTTTTATCCTCTTACTCCAGATTTCTTTTTGGTTCCTATATGATTCTGGTTTGCCAAGCTCACTATCTAGTGATCTTGGAAGACAGAGTATGGTTGTAGGAGAACTGTGTCTGCTTTTTGTAGCATGCCGGGTATGACTTAGGAACATTAGTAGCTGATATGCCTGGAGTCATTACCTATTAGAAATCAAAAGCTTTGTTCACTGAGGGTTTATACCTCATTTGAAAGTTAAAGCTCTAAGAGATAACATGGGTTAATTACAGTTTCTCTGTCAGAAACTGTGTTGACTTTGGGAAATATCTCAGTGACTAGGCTAATGGACTTGATAAACCCCCCGCTCCACTTTGGAAACCCACCTATTTATTTTGGTGTCTACTGATCAAGAAAATGGAGGATCTGACTTTAATTGACTAGCATAGAAGTACTAAAATACATGGTAAAAGGTAAATAACTACATAAATAGAGAGAGATAATTAGGCCACAATGGCAAGTTGCCTGTCCATAATCTTACACTTGCTCATTCTATTCTAGCAAACCATTGTAGACCAGATGATGCATTAGTTTTACTGAGGGCAAAATCATACTCTTGCTTTTCCAATCAAAAGTGAGACAAAGAAAGTGTTTTTAGAGAATATCAGTTGTATAACTTTTTTATAAAGAAAAAAGAAAGAAAGGTATGATCTCATTTGACAAATTACATGACTCTGGCATTTATCCTTTTAAATTAGCAAACCGATTTTGAAATTTTCATTATCTAGAAGCTGCTGAATCAATCAAATTAAAAAACAAATTCTCCCATTCTGCAAACACAGTTGACTATTTCCTAAATTGAATAATAAACTGTTCGTGTGGCTGTCAGTCCTGACACTGCTGAGAGCCTCACCTTTGTTCAGGAAGGAACTTGGTTGCTGGGGAGATTGATACAGAAAATACTTTTCCCTAAAATACAAATGAAAAAAAAAAAAGGTTTTTTACAGGCATATAGATCCAAAATGCACTTCCGTTTTCATACTAGATTATATCTGTGTGTGGGAGAAACAGTTCTTCAAGGTGATTCATGGCAAATGGAACTTAAAGATAAATACGGAGTGGAGATGTAGCTAAAGCTTCAGAAACCGGCAGGAAGAGTTCAGTATCTGATCTGCTTGTGCAGGCTCGCATTTTCTACCAACTTTATATTTTTATGAGGTTTGAGAATTAGAAGACTGTCCCTGGAATGGGTGGTGTCCCTCATCAGAAGTTGTAGTCAAGAGGAGACAGTCAAAATGGCAGTGGAAGTGGTGTTCTTGCTCCCTGATGTTGTGTAGGGCAGAAGCTGTTTTGGTGGAGATGAGGAAATAATGTGTGTGTGTGTTGAGGGTGGGAATTAAGATTGAGAAAGAGAAAGAGAAATCCTGAAACTTATATTATCAGTAATTCTGTCATCATTTTTCTATTGGGGTTATATTTTTGGAATGAATTTATGGCTCCATAAAATACCCGAGTTTAACCCAAAGTTACTCTTTTTAAATTTAGCCTGAAGATTTGCCTTGGATGATATGGAATTCCCAAGTTTTAATGTAATGTCGATTGGCACTTGGGTCCTTGTGCTATATTGGGGGCTTAACCAAGTCCTCCTGCTACCAGAACTTCGAGGAAGGAATAGATTTAGAACTTCTCAGATGTGGCTTAGAGCCTGGGAGTAGGATGGGTAGTTAAAGGCTAGTTCTGAGTTGTCTGAGATTCCAAAAAGTGAGAGGCATTGCTAATAGGAGAAGGTCTTGGCTGCTGAGGATTCTGGGACAGATGGTTGCTTCCACTGCCAGGAGGGCAATGTCCAGGAATTATTGACAGATTAAGTGCTAACTCCCTCAAGAACATTTCAGAGGCCACACAGGGAATGTTCACTTATTGAAACTTATATAGTATCTGCCTGGAACTAGGCCTCTGCAATTCTCTGACATGCCAATAGGTCACCCTTGACCTTCCGGTACACATATTTGCTTCTAACTGTATTCTCATTGAAAAGAAAGAGTAATCATTTCACCATAAAAAGAAAAAAAAAAAATTAAGACATTCAGACCAAGACTTAGAAATCTATGTCCCACCAATTACATCTGATTCTCAACTGGAACTGCAAGGTCAAGAAAAACTAGATTCAGAGTTATGTAAGAAATACTATTTTTTGAACTATATTTTTAAATTCATTAGGTGTGCATCAAGTCAAGTTATTAAATGTAACTATCAGCTACATGTCGTTTGAGCCCTTCTGATGACTCCAGAGCTGATCTTGAATCTCTTTACATGCAAGTTCAGGAGGTTCAGCTTCACCCCTTGATTCTCAGCCCTTCATCCTACTCTTGTCTATGTCAGGGTCAATACAATGTTCCAATTTTGATATTTGGGCTGTATCTCAGAACCAGCCTCGCTAATACTCATTCAGTTAACTAGATTCTGCTTTGGGATAGTCTTAGTGATCTGCTTCAGGTGCCTGAACTGACACCCTGTGTCCTCAATTTACATCTTCTCTCTTGTCTTTAAGTTTTGTGTTTCTAAAATCTTAGTGTGAATTTTGAAATATTAACTATTCCTAGTTCCTCTTTTGATGAGTTTTGCCCAATTACACAGATGCCTCATATGTTTTTCTGCTTTTTGGAAATAAAATGAACACAGACAACCCACTTCAGTATATATCTAATCAAAGTTCTTGGAGTTGACATCTGTGGTGTTTCTGGTTTTTTTTGTTTGTTTGTCACTCGGAGAACATTTCCCCTTCTTCTAAAAATGGTAGCTTCATCTTCTTCTGGGAGACTGTCTTGTTCCAGCTGTTCATTCTGTGTGTGTTTGGGTGATGCTGAGACCATCTTTGCTTCCACAATGAGCAGGTGACCCAATTCAATGAATGCATCCAATATCCTGGCCAAAATGGTTGGTTTGGGTTTGGGAATGTGACCCAGTTTTGGCCAATGAGGGAAGAGTCAGAACTTTTGTTCAAGGTTTGATCTTTTGTTCAAAGTATTGCTGAAGGTAGGTTAAGGAGAACTCTTTTTCTCTGGACTTGGCACTGGGAGGATGTAGGGTGGGAGATGTTGGCAGACATCTTGCCTCAAGTGGTTTAGGGAGCTTGTCCAAGAATGGAGCAAACAAAGGTATATAGGACAAGGAATATAGAGATTCTGAGGCTTGTTGACATCATTTGGGTGCCTACATTCCCATCATGACAGAACTACATTACCTCTGTTTTTCTTTTTTCCAGCTCATTAACTATTTTTGTCCTTGTCAATTTGCGTTGAGTTTTCAGACACCTAAAGATCATTGACTATTTAAGGTCTGTTTTCCTTATGACTGATGATATGATGAGAGTCTCTTATAGTCAGTATACGGGGCTTGGCCTTACTATTCAGTCACATCAAAGCTATAGACATAGGATGGAAATGTAAGTCATAGACTGGCCACAATCATTGCAAGATGAATTATCCCAGGGAGTAATGTTCCAGACAGTCTGCTAGAGTAAAACTAGGCAGAGAATCTTTTTTCCTTTGTGTGTTGAGAAACCTGAGCCACTCCTTATCCTACTTCTACTTCCCATAAGTGGTGTGTCTGGAATAATGGATAGGGGAAGGTAGAAAATGTAAGACACAGGCCTGCTTTCTCCATTAGACCGTAAAAGCTCCTTCAGGAAAAGTGCTCTATCTAGTTTCCTATTGTATTCCTAGAAATTAGACTAGTACCTGGCACAGGACTGGTATTCAGTAGGTGTTGGCTGACTGAATAAGTAGAAAATGTGTAAAATAGTGCTGCTTATAGACACAAATTGCTCCTTCTCCCCCCTCCCCATTAATTTTGTAGAAAGGGCCTTACTACTCTCAGAGTTGCCCCAGCACCTGGGTGGTATTCGTATGACATGTTCATCAGTCAAACTCACAAATGCAAGCTTTTCAGAGGACCCAGGACAGCAAGAATCCAACAAGGTCCAAGATCCACAGAAATGAACTTTCTAAGCCACCCGTATTCACAGGATCCTGTGTGCTGTTGATCTGGGAGGCACTATCTCTCACTGTATCAAACACTGATATAATGAACAAATTTCAGAGGCATGGCCTGAAGTTAAGTGATGTTTAACTCTCCATTGTCCATCTGGCAATAGGGGTCTGAAGGTTTCTTTTAGGGTCTTGGAACACTCTCAGATATGGTGCTTGTTCCAAATTTAGCCAGCTGCAGGCCATGGGAGCTTAGCATAAAGGAAAAAAGACGAAGACTGATTATATTCTGTGGTGCAAAGAAGCTCAAGGCTTCTGCAAGAGGGATTACCGTGCAGGCACAAGAAGTGTGAGATGAAGTGCAGAAAGACCGTAGCTGGGACTCAGCCTCCAGCTGGAGCTGCGGCTGGCTTCTCGGCGATCAAGCTTCCACGGCAGATCATCCATTAACTTTGTCAAACCAATCATGATGCTCCCTGGGTTATCCACACTGAGAGTGAGGCAGAACTAATGAGGCAAACACAATCTCCAGGAAGACCACAGACCCTGTAGGGCCTCTTAGTTCCCTCTTATCCCATCCACTGTCTCTAGTTTGGATGGTTGTATTGGAATAGAGAACAGCAGCAGTCAGGACGTGTGCAGCTGAGAGATGTGCCAGGGCTGGGATGGGGCCCAGAACTGCTGGGGCTGGGTTCAGGTGTTCAGCTAGAAGCCCTTCTAGATGGGAGGTCAGATGGAATGAAAAGCCAGCTTGAGTTGCTCAGTAAGGAGTGCTGGGTTTTTTTGTGATTGGAGGCTAAGTTGAATGAAAGCAAAGTCTTCTCCCTTGGTTCTTTCTCCTCCTCCTGAGTCCTGGCAGTGAGCATCTAACTAGGGAAAACTTTAGGTTATTAGTAATAACCTGAACAATGGCATTCCTCCAAATCATGATGAAACCCTCGGGAATCTTCAAAATGTACATCTTTTCCAGGACTTCAGGTAGTTCCTTAGGGCTGGAAAAAGTGCGCTCATCCAGCAGCCCTGTTCTTTCTAACTTACAGGAACTCTCCTTGAAAGTGAGGGTGATTCATTTAAATGGGAAAAAAAAAAAGTGAGGGTGATCACCGGAGTTTTGCTGACACTTCACTATACAAACACATGTGACCGAAGGGTCTGCTCGGGATGTCACAGAGTCTGCGGTGGTTCCACTTGGCATACAGCTGAGACAGGCTGCAAGCCAGGCATTTGAGGGTAGAGGTGGGCAGCAGATGCAATTACCTTCTCCTGGCAACTCAGTTTGCCACCATGTTACTTGCTGTAGAACTTAGAACACTAATAAGAAAAGAAAATAAAAAACACCCCTTAATATTTAATATGCAAAGAGAATGTAAAAATTAGAGAAAGAGAGAGACAGAGATGGGGGGAATGAAAGAAAGAATACTTTTTAAGAATGGTTCTAGAAAACCATTCTAGTGCCACAGCTGAAATACTCTGGATATACTATTTCCTCACATGACCAAATAAACATAAATTGTGAAGGTAAGAGGGTAAGAGTCAATGGGAGCACCCTTGACCTTTAACTGCATTGTTCAAATCACCTGGATTCTCTGCAGAAATTGTGTTATGAACTATTGTTTCAATGGCCGCCATGACACACGGCTACTCTTGTGTCTTTGAATACTCTTTCTTAATCTCATTCTTTGAGTTCCTCTTCTAGCCCATCTGGTTTCAGTCTTTGGCCTCTGTTCTCTCGGATTCTTTCCCTTGGTGAACATATCCATGCGCTCATATTTAACTATCTACACTTTTATCTGTTGGTTTTATTTCTGTCTCTAATCTTGTTTTCAAATTACTACCTTCTATCTCTCTAACTGCTTAATGGACATCTCTACCTGAATATTTTGCTATCATTTTAAAATCAACATACCTATGATTAACTTATCATCCTCCTTGTAACAGTCCTGGCTTCTTCTCTGATATCTTTTTTTTTTTTTTTAAGATTTTATTTATTTATTTGAGAGAGAGCGGGAGAGAGAGAGCATGAGTGAGGGGTGGGGGTGTGGGGTGCCTAGGGGCAGAGGCAGAGGGAGAAGCAGACTCCCCGCTGAACAGGGAGGATGTGGGGTTCTATCCCAGGACCCTGGGATCATGACCTGAGCCGAAAGCAGATGCTTAACCTACTGAGCCACCCAAGCTCCCCTTCTTCTCTGATTTCTATTAATCATTTTGTAATATTCCTAGGTGCCCAGGCTCATAACAAAGAAAAACTTTGATTTGGTCCTCTTTATCTCTCACTGTAAATCATTAATTAGTTCTTCTTTGTGTCTTTCCTTATTTCCATTTCTTTATTTTATTTTATTTTATTTATTTATTTGACAGAGAGAGATCACAAGTAGGCAGAGAGGCAGGCAGAGAAAGAGGAGGAAGCAGGCTCCCTGCCGAGCAGAGAGCCCAATGCGGGGCTCGATCCCAGGACCCCGAGATCATGACCTGAGCCGAAGGCAGAGGCTTTAACCCACTGAGCCACCCAGGCGCCCCCCTTATTTCCATTTCTTGATACCCTTCCTTAACTGCCATCCCACCATTCATATCAGTTATTCATTCAATTGACCTATTAAGATGAACCACGTGAAATTGCCATTCTCTTCAGTCAACACAGCGAAATAGTGGCAATTTAAAATGGTTCATTCTAATACAGTAGCCATTCAGAGCTGTCTCCCCAGATTTATGGGAAATTAATGAAGTTTAGACTCTGGTCCTTTTGGAAACATCTCAACATTGTCTTAACTCTCAATATTTGAAGCATTTTGTGTTCTGGAGTGCATAGAAAGATCTTGGCTTTCCAGTTGTGCCTGCGTAGTTTTGGGATTCCTGTAGTCATGTCTTTTACCATTCCCCCCCCCCCCCAGCCCTCACCCACAGATTTGGAGCAGGAGGCCCTGAGAATATATTTCTGTGACACCACTTCAAATCCTCTTTGGAAGTAGTAATGGAATAAATTTTTAATCAGTCAACTAGGGCTTTAATGCCTATACTTCACTTAACTTGCTTCTGCCAGAAAGAAAGGATCTTTCAGGGAGGGCGTATGGCTCTGTTTGCTTTGCCCTCTGCTTTGACACAGTCAGCTGACCTTCGGGGCACAGCTTAAGGCCCATCTGTTCCATCAGGCTTTTGCCTGATTGACATGGGAGAGTCATCCAGGTGAGGGGGTCCCTTAGATTACCTTCTTCTCCTCTTTGTACATGCACCCAGAGACCCTGGTGCTGCAGCCCCCTCCAAATGACCTAAATGAGCGAATTCATAAACCATTTTTGTAGTAATTATGTCTGTTTCAAAAACTTCTTTCTCAAATCCTTTGTGGCACAAGTCAGCCTATAAATATACACATAAATAATAAATTTAAAATATTCCAATTGGAACCCTTATAAAAATTCTCTCTGCTTTGAAAACAAGACATTTTATATTTAAAACAAGGCTTTCTATTCTCTTTCCATCTGAAAAGATGAGTATGAAGTTTTTTTTCTGCCTGTCTTTTAAGTTTTTATTATCCAATATATACAATATAGAGAGACTAGTATAATGAACCCCCATGGACCCACCATCTAGCTTCTACAGTTATCAATACTTGGACAATCAGGTTTCATCTACCCTCCCCCCATATTTTTTCTTGGAAATCCAAAGTGCACTCGTTCACTTAGCTTTAAATATTTCAGTATGCATATCGAACTGATAAAAGCATATAAAAACCTAGTCGCCATGCCATTTTCACACCTAAAAGTTTAAAAGCAATTACTCAAGCAATGCCTTGCCCACATTCAATGCAAATAATGTCTCCCAAGCCCCTTTTGTTAACAGTGACCCTCCCCCCGCTCTTTTTCTGAGCCATTGATTTGTCATTTGTCCAGCAGCACTTCCTACTCTCTGAATTTGACCGATGACTTTGGATGGTGGTGTTGACCTTATTACTCCATCCTTCATATTTTCTGTAAACTGGTAGTTAGATCTAGAGACATTTTATACTCAGCTTCAGTTTTTTAAGCAAGAATGTTTTGTAGATGATTTCTGTAGATTTCCTATTTCCTCATATCAGGAGGCATACCATACCTAGTTGTCTTACTTAGTGTTGCTAAGATTAATCAGGGGAAACATCAAGATGTCTGTTTCTCATACATTGCAAAGAAAACTCGAAGTGTATACATGATGATCCACACTTCCCCAGTCAACAGATATTTCTAGAAAATGAACTCCAGACCCCTGTGTTCAGTACTCAAGGACAAATGAGAAGTCCAAGAAGTCTAACATAGGGCATTTGTCTTTTAGAGATTTATACCCCCATGAGAGAGGTAGATAGACAAAGATATGCATGAGATGTGAGTGAGCAAGTAGCAATGTAAGCTGTAAAAGAAACGTACAAACAAGGTACCACATGAAATAGCCAGAAGAGTTTTACAGATGCTATTTGGTGTAGGAAAACAAAAATGGAGAAAGGAATGTGGTCAGGCAGTTTTCGGGCAGTTTTCCCTGAAGAAGTGGCTCTGAGCTAGATTTGAAGGATTTGCAGGATTTACCAGCAGAAAGAAGGAATGTGATGCGTGTACATAAAATGACCTAGCTAAAGACCAGTGGGAGATCAACGCACAGGGGGTTCTGGGCATAGTACTTGAGTAGAGTTTGTTCCATTAACACCATTTCCTCATTAACTCTGTACCTGAATAAGTAACTGTGTAACAGGGGACTCAGCAGGCATCCAAAATTACCGTCGCTGTCTGAGTCAAGCGTGGTTGGTGTCAGGGTCACATGTTTTGGAGGATGGGTAGAAAAGTGACTTCATTTAAGGCAGTGGTTTCAAATTTGGTAAGCTTATTAAAAGTAGAGACCCCTACCCTGACACCCAGGGATTCTGGTGTCTGGGGTTGCAATCCACGAATCTGCACTGTTTACAAGCACCCTAAGAGACTCTCATGCAGGTAGACCAAGAGCTGCATGTTAGAAACACTGTCTGAGGGAATGAATGCCTGGGGTATTAGCAGACAGTCTGCTTCGGGAGATCATGGAAATTTTCTGAGCCTGCTTTGGAGATGATACTGAGCATTTATGTGCCAGGAGCCACGCTAAGCTTTTCATGGGCTTTTTCATACTGAATTCCCACAAAACCACCAAAAGAGATAGGTACTGTTTATATCCCCATTTTATTTATTTATTTGTTTGTTTGTTTGTTTGTTTGTTTATTTTTAAGGATTTTCTTTATTTGAGAGAGAGAAAGAGAGAGCACAAGCAGGGGGAGGGACAGAGGCAGATGGAGAAGGACAAGCAAGCTGACTCCCTGCTGAGCGGGGAGCCTGATGGATGTGGGGCTCCATCTCAGAACCCTGAGATCATGACCTGAGCCGAAGTCAGATGTTTAATCAACTGAGCCACGCAGGTGCCCCTAAATTCCCATTTTAACAATGAGAAATCTAGGCTTAAAGGAGCTAAGATTACACAGCAACAGGGGAAATAAAAATTTAAATTTAGGTGTATTTGATTTCAAAAGGGAGTTCTCAACTACAGTTCTAGCTTTCCATTTAAATATACAAATAGTGACAATGTTTCTCTTGTCCAATAGCCACATAGATTCTATGCCACCATTTTAAAGGGAGGGGCCAACTCCCCTAGTGCCACAGGGCTTGCTGTCACCTCTGACAAAGGATCCTGTTTTAGCTTACATGTTTGCACATTAAAAAAAAAAAGAAGACTCTATTCTATGACAGAAATGTAAATTCTCAGGTGAGAGGTGTAAAATGAAACAAAGTATGAGCCTGCTGTTTGTTTACAGGCAAAGAACTCCCCCAATTGCTCCATTTACTCCTCCTCCCTAATAGATGTGCATTCTACTCTCCAATCTACTTGCAAAAGGATTTGCAATGATTTCTGTAGGGGTTCAGTTGATAGCCCAAAATAGAGTGTTTCCAAAGATTAAACTTGCTTTTCTCACACATGGCTTTAGTTAAAGAGATGGAGCTGGGGTTGAAAACTGTATATATTTCAGGAAATGAAATACAATTTTATATTTTCATGGTGTCTGTAAAGGACTTTATAACATATATATACATACACACATAAATATACATATATACATATACATATATATATATTTAAGATCCTTTGAAATTTGTGCTATACTTCCATTGGATAAAAGCTACAAAAAGGAGAACGATCTTGTACCTTTGCAAACATCTCAGTTCCAAATAAGTGTTTGATAAGACTCTGTGGAACATAGAAATCTGGGAGGTTGTTGGGCATGAGGGTAGGGGGGTTATTGGATCACTTATGACAACTTTGACCAATAATTGGTTTTAAAATATCTACAAAAATGTTTGGAGAGAAAAGAACCAAATAGACTTGCTGGGTTCCTTACTTTGAATGAAATACTACCAGATTTACTTAAAGCAAGTCATTACTTTATAAATTTACTATTTATTCTTTGTTATCTAGTGCAGAGAATAAGAGTTTGGGGGAAGTCATTGATTTCACAAGATGGGTTGGATTTGCTCTTTATATAAAATAGGAAGATGCCTTGAACTGCCCAGTTCTGGCATCCCCATGCAGAGAAATACACTTTAACTACAAAACAGCATGTTCTGAGTCTGTGTTTTCTCTGGATAGTAGTAGCAGGAACACAGTGTTCATTTAAATTAAACCAGTTCCTTGGATAATAACAAAGTAATTAAAGAAACCACCAAGGAAAAAGAGCCAATTTATTTGAATCCTGTTCATAAAAAATGTCAAAAAAAATCCTGTACATCAAGAGCCTGAAGGTACAAAATAATGTGGATAAGATGGCAGATTGATGATTTTTAAAAATTCTGCGTGGGATGCATCTTGATATTAATTCAAATGAGTATCTCTCATCTGAAAATAATACAAGAGGCAAATTTTTTATCCTTCTTAAGAGAAATGAAATTCTATTAAAACAGCCAGATAAGAAATTGCTGCATAGCTTGAAGTCCACTTGACCTCTAGTAATACCTTAACATCAGAACGTTATGATTTATTCATATTTTCTACATTCCCATTGGAATAGAGGGGCCTTTGTCTTTAATGCATTCAAGAGTTTGAAATTCATACTGATTTATCCGAGATGATATTACCTGAATGGTAAGGAGATATTTTCCGGCATCAATGAGTTTCCTATTTTGGTCAGTAACAAAAATCTAAATGGATTTGAAAATGTGTATTATGTTTTCACATTACCATTAGACAATGAAAGTTATTTTAAAGGAAAAACAAGCCAGTAAAATACCTCTCACTTTTATACTCCCATCAGTGCAACAGTGAGAAATTAAATCTAGATTCCCCAAGCAAAATTTCACAACTGCTCTTTGTGCATTTTAGCAGAATGACTGCTCCTTTTGGAGAAACGGTATTCTTGCCATGCTCTGCTTCTCCCTCTGAAATATGGGTCCACTTGGATTGCCTCCATGTCAATGAAGGAAGTGAAGAAAAGCAGATACATTAGAGGGTCTGTTGACTGAGGGTGGCAATGCTGTTTTTGAAGAACCTATAGAAAATTGTCACTTTTGAAGAATTTAAAATGAACTAACTCTATTAGAAAGGAAAGATACACATAAAATGTGTAAAAAAAGGTTCCTGGACCCAATTCCACCAACAAAGGTATGTTCACCCCACACTAACAAACAATTCTGATACTGTCTACTCCAGCCTGCCTCAGACAGGTGCCAAATGCAAGTCCAGATTGTTACCTGTACTTATAATCAATGTCTATAAATCAGAGGTTCCCAATGATGGGGAAAAACTGTACTTTAAGCTGACTGACCAAACTGGCAAGGGAACTCCAGTCCTTGTCGCAGAGCCCTTCCA
>CM052900.1:34991602-35013275 GCA_028534135.1 Potos flavus
CCCTGTTCCTCTCGCGCACCAGAATGCCAAGTATGCGCGAGGAGGAGGATATAAATTACCCTCCCTGCTTGTGCTCGGGGCTCAGATCTTTGGAGAAGGATCTCCTCTGAGTCCACCGGTGAATAAATCTCTCTCCCTTCTTAGTCTCTGAGTGCCGCTTGGTTTTTCCGCCAGGATCCAGCCCAGGTTCTGCTACACCATGACCCCCTCTTTGGGTTCCATGAATTTGCTAGAGCAGCTCACAGAACTCAGGGGAACATTTTACTTACTAGATTACTGGTTTATTATAAAAGGACATAACTCAGGAACAGAGGGATGGAAGGGATGCATAGGGTAAAGTATTGGAAATGGATGTGGAGCTTCCATGCCCTTTCCCAGCACATTGCTCTTCAAATCCCTACTCGGTCACTAATCCAGAAGCTCTCTGAACCCAATCTTTTCAGGTTTTAATGGAGGCTTCATTGCATGGACAAGGTTGATTAATTCATTGGCCATTGGTGATTGATTTGATCTCCAGCCCCCTCCCTCTTCCTCAGAAGTCAGGGGGCTAGAGCTAAAAGTTCCATGGCAAGATTGGTTCTATATGCAACAGCGCCCCCCCCTTAGGAATTTCCAAAAGTCACCTCATTAACAAAACAAAGGACACCTTTATCACTCTCAACACAGAAAATTCCATGGGTTTGGAAAGCTGTGAGGCAGGGATTGTGGACAAACACCAAATACACATTTTTAATCTGATTGACCAAATATATGCTATTTATAAATCACAGTATCACAATGTCCAATTTGACCTTTAACAGAATGGAAAGTAAAGAACTTAAAACTTTATTCCATCAACATAAAGTAACAAAAATATACTTCAGCTCCTTACTACGGCCAGTTCCATAGGAAGAAAGAAGCAAATAGAAAAAAAAAAAAAACCAACAATTTGTACATGGCAGTAAAGGAGAGAAAGAGAAAAGGTGAAAAGAAGGGAGTGGATTGGAAAGGTAGAACAAAAGAAGAAAAACAGTAAGACCTAAATTGGGCAAGAAAATCTAGGAGGAGGAGAGTACCATGGAGCAGGAAGAATTTAGTAGGCTTTCACCATCCTTATCCTGCTCTCAGCCATTCCATACTTTGAATCCGGTTTGCCATCCTTTATGCAATCGATGGATTCCCTTTGAGACATCAAACTCTCCATTTTCGGAGTCTTTAATGCCCACTGGTTTGCTCGATCTTAACCTATACTCAGTCAGTTGGGGGGGATTTCTTCAAGTAAAGTGTGGACAGGAGGAAGACTTGCAGAGATTTGACCTAAGCTCTGTTTTACTTAGGGAGCTTTTCCCTTTCTAGCTGGTCGTGCATGTTGTTTTTGTTGATCTCAAATTAGGAATAGTTAAGACACTTCCTTTGAGAAAATTTACCCTGGTTGACAGAAAATTCAGCTAAGTGCAGGATTTAGTATGATTGCCTACTCATTCTCTTACACTTTCTATACATTTTAAAGAATTTTAATGTTATAGCTATTTTGCCGAAAATAAGTTATATATTAGATATCTCCGTTGATTCCCTATAAGTAATTTTTGTTGATTTGTAAGTGTTTGTAAGAAAGCTTATATTTTAGAGGACCATTCTTTTGGTCATTTCTGGTTCAGCATCCTGGGGTTTCTTTGTTTTTCTGAATGCTAGAACCGTGGCTACATCTATCATGAATTGAATTTCTTCCTAGTTTGTTTATTGCTCTTTTAAAAACAAAGTAAACAAGCTGCTGTGTCCTAAAAGATTCTGATGAAACAACACTAAGCTATGCGGACATGCTAACATTCTCTTGTTGGTAAGAAAGAAAATTTGCCAAAGTAGGTTTGCCAACACTCAGAGTGTCAGTTGAGAGAGTCGTAGATCTGTATCTTAAAGGCCAATGGAAGAAATCTCAGAGCCTTCAAAAGAGGCTTTTGAGCAATGAAACGATGTCCGTGAGATATTTTTCTGGCATATAGTCAGTCAATGAACATTCAATCAACTTCTATTAAGTTCAGTGAACTGCTTTAGATTCTAGGGACTTAAAATTGAATTTAGATAGAATTCTTACCATGAGGGATCTTTAAATCAAGTGAAGAATTAATTGAAAACTCATTCTAATTCCTCTAACCTATTGTTTTTTGTTTCTTTTTAATGTTCGTGATGTTCTAACTCAAGATTTGTGTCTGCAACCTAATTTTGTCCACGCGAACTTTTGCTTCAATAACTGAGCATCCAGTCCACTACTTGGCTTGAATTAGGACTTTGCTAAATCACTGTTGATGTGACAGCTTGTAGCAAACATTCTGTAGGATATGGGCAAGATAGAACCCTGATTGTGTCCCCTATTTTTCTGCATCGTTGTAGATATATCATTTCTGGTATAATGATTAAGACCAAGAGTGACTGTTGGCAGTGAGAGAGTTTCAGAGAGATGATTGTGACAGAATGTGGGGAACCTTAATAAGAGCACCTAATCTGTATGCTATACAAATAGGTTGTGGTTGATTGATCATTCCCGATTTAAAAAAAAATGTTAGCAAAATGGATCAGATGTCATGTATTAGAGGTTAATATATGACAGGTTAAGATGTCACTTCTAGAGCTCTGCCATCTATAACCTGTATATAATCCTGGGCAAGTCATTGAACCCAATGTGTGTTATATAATAGGAATGATATTTAGAATCAAGTAGATGAATGCCAATAAAATATTTATTATGTGCTACAGAGTCGGGCACTATGAATATTATTTTCTCCCTATTCTCTGATTCTTATTGTATTTAACTGCCCTGACCCTAGGGTAAATAATGTTCGTTTGCATTATCCCTGGGATGGATTATTTAGTTTATTGTATGTGCATTGTATTTGTTTCCTATTGCTGCCATAATAAATTACCACAAACTTAGTAACTTGAAACAATACACGTACATTATTTACAGTTCTAGAGGTCAGAAGTCTGAAATGGGTCTCACTGAGCTAAAATCAAGGTGTCGACAGGGCTGTGTTCCTGTAAAGGCTCTGGGAAAGAATTAATTTCTTTGCCTATTCTGGTTTCTTGGGGCTGCCTGCATTCCTTGACTTGTGGCCCCTTCTTCATCCTCAAAGCTGTAGGTATAGCATCTTAAAATTTCTCTCTGATTCTGGCTCTCCAGACTCCGTCTTTCATGTATAAGGACATTTGGGATTAGTTGGGTAATCTGGGATAATCTCATCTCAAAATCTTTAACTTAATCACATTTGCAAAATCCTTATTACCATGTAAGGAAGCATATTTATAGGTTCCAGGGATTAGGACACGGACATCTTTGGGGACCATTCTGCTTGCCATATATATTAGAAAATGTCTGCAGTAATGTTTATAACTCCCCCCCCAAATGATAAATGTTACAACTACTGCTTCCATAGCGTGGAAAGAGAGAATTAGGTAGAACAGTATTCTTTTGAATTTGTATTATTTTAGCATTTGTTATGTGCATACATTACTGTCATTCATTCACTCATTCATTCAATAAACTCCTGCCTAACAACTTGACCTCTTTAATTAACGAAGTCAGTTTCTTCTCAATTATACCGCAGAATCTATAAAGTAAGAATCCACGTCAGACTATTATAATAACTCAGACTTAGTCCTTGTCAAAACAATTCCAGGGTTTGAGTATGGTCCTTGTATGTTGTGCAGGTCTATTGCTAATAAATGAACTCGAGCTGAAGAAATTTGAGCCAATCATCATCAGACCCTCTGATTTAAAAAAAATAGAGAGACAGTTTTCTTGAGATGTAGAAGTAGAAGAAATTCAACTTTATTTGTTTAATGGGTGAGAAGGTCTTCACTTTGGTATTTCCAAATCAAGCAAGTATTACTATCTCAGGGAAGGAACAGCCGGGCTAATTTATGTACTTGGATTTGGGGGAAATTAGGATGGTGTTAGCATTGTTGAGAGAATGAGGTTGGGAAACCAGCTGTCATTATACTAGTCTCAGGAGGCTGCCTTCCTTGTTACAGGTTGGGTTTCGTTTGTATCATGTTAATCTTTAGTACCTGTTAAACAGCTTTTGTTTCAAAGAGAATGTAGTGGTGATTTCTACTAGGTTGCCACCTTAAGTTGCCTGGTGCTTTAAGAATGTAGATGCCCGGCAATATAATTTCAATATCTGAATTAATTTGAATAGGAAGAACAGTTAAATATGGATCGTTCACAGATTGTTTCAAAAGGCAAGACCTTATTATTGCCAGCCCACATGTCACTAGCTGCTGAGTGACACTGCACATCACATTTCATGGAAATAAAAGGAGAGCTCCTTTGTTGTAAATTCATTCATACACTCTTGGGAAATTAGGACACACAACAGATGTAAATCAGCCTTTAATCCAAGTCCCAGTGTGGACAGTGCAGAAGAGAGAAGTGGCAGGAGTCAGGGGAAAAGAGAACTCTAATGGTGTAAAGAATAGAAGAGAACATCCTGTTTCTTTGGTCAGGCTGGACCATTTATTTATATGTACGCTCAGAGACTAGTTTATCTTTACATTGTTGAATCCTCTCCTTTCTTACAGGAGTTGGAGTGGAGGCTGACCCTGGTTAGAGAAATCCCCAGCAGGACCTTCCTGGTTTAAAACACTAGGGTTTCATCTTGCAGAGGGCACTTCTAAGCTGTTCCTTCTAGAGGCTCTAATAGGCACAGGATTCCTGCAGAGCAATACACTTGGCAAGTTGTTGAAGAATTATTCATAGATTCCCTTAAAAGTCCCTCTGGGTATTGCACATCGAAAGGTGCACAATTCCCAACAGACTCAGGACCCTTTGGGGGCTGGGTCTTGAAGTGTACACCTTTTCCTGTATATCTTGGGAATCCTCTATCGCCCCTCTTTAGCTGCCTCCTTGCACGCTTGTTTCTGCATGAACCTCTCTTGGGCCAGGTAAGGTGGAGATAGTGATGCTTTACTGCTTCTGTTCAGCTGCTTGCAAGATAGTGAGTCTCCAAAGCAATGCCTACAGATTTCCAATGCCATTCTATTAGCCTGATCACAGTATAATTCTACTTGGATACAAAATTAGCAGCAGAATCATATTTTACTTCTAGCTGCTAATTGGCAACAGTCACATGCTTTTATTAAACTATTCCAATCAAGTCTTCCCAGCATCATACATTCTGCTTATCACTGGGCCCACCTGCAGCCTGCTCTCTTCCGCGCTTCTTATCAGCATAGCCAATTACTTTCTCCGGTGCTTGCTTTGTGGTTTTGCTTATAGACTCCACCACACCTCCACAACTAAGCCCGCAAGGGTATTAGGTAAATTCTATTCCTGATCGTCCCTCCCCACCCTACAGGAGTTACTATCTTGAGGTTGTCTGTGAGTTCTGGTCTGACTTTCTTTCTACAAAGAAGTGTTCACAGCCTTACTTTCATTTACATGTTTTCTTGCTTTTCTGGGTCTGTTTGGGGTTTCCCCTCTTTTCCTTCATTGCTTTCTCCTTTTATTCTTTCTTCCCTTCTCTTTAATCAGGTTGCCAAAGTCTTTTCTCACTCTCAATGAAGAATGATTTTTTAAAAAAATGCAATAATTACTTATAAATTCCTGTCCCAGGGGCGCCTGGGTGGCTCAGTTGGTTGGGCGACTGCCTTCAGCTCAGGTCATGATTCCGGAGACCCGGGATCGAGTCCCACATCGGGCTCCCAGCTCCGCGGGAAGTCTGCTTCTCCCTCTGACCTTCTCTCCTCTCATGCTCTCTCTCACTTTCTCTCTCTCTCTCAAATAAATAAATAAAATCTTTAAAAAAAAACAAAAACAAAAAAAAAAACAAAAAAAACCCAAACAAATTCCTGTCCCAAACAACTTCACTTTTTTTTTCAATTGCTGTGTTTGTCTACAGAGAGGATATTAATTAATGAGAAAAGGCACTGAATAGAGTTGGGCCCCTCACATGGAGAAGTTTATGCTCTCTTTAGCCACTGTGCTCTCTGTTTCTTCACCTCCCCAGTGGGATGGTTATGCCTCCTTGCAAGGAGGTGAGCATGGCCTGAGCTATGACACGGGGTCACTGAGACCTGTGAGCATCGACTGTGTTAGTTTTCTTCTTCTTGAAGATTTAGTCAATTGTTTGTTTTGAAAGCAGTCAAGTAGATTGGACTTCAGAGAATGCAAAGATGAAGAAAATGATGTGTCACTTGGAGGAGTTTGTAATCAAGTAAGACCAGAGGAAGCAAAGTCAAAACCAGATCTAAGTAAAAACAGAACCTACAAACCAGGCACTTAATTGACTTAAATCTCAAATACGTTGTAACCAGAAGTATATTGCTTTCTAGTAATAAAATCATATAACTAATCTATTTGCTCCAATTTGTCCTTTCCTCTTTACCTGGGATCTACCCCTCAAGAAACCATACAATTAACAGCAATAATATCAACAGTAATATAATTAATATCAGTGAAGCACTCTGAGGCAATAAAGTGGCAAAGGAAATCAAAATGGTATCTATGTAATATTCATATTAAATTTAATAACTATTTAAATATTTATAAATTATCTGGCATTTTATATTCACAAAATGCTTCACAACCACTTTTTATTAATTATTAGATACCACTTATCCCTTGGCACTCGAGTTTCCAGAGGCAGCAGTGCTGATTTTTTTCTTCTTATTATTAATCTTAGAGAAACATTTAGCTTTATCAACCACTTTTGTAAGTTCTCATATCTAAAGTATCGGGTCACACGGAAAAAGAAAAGAAATCACAACAGAGATAGACATTATCTTTGCCGCATCTAATATCATCATTTTGGAGCTCAGCAAAGTGAAATGACTCAGCCAAAGTCACAGAGCTAGTCTTATTCATGCTTGGGCGTTTAAATGTCCTGGGCCAGCCTTGTCTCTGGAGCTTTGCTCCTGTACATATGGAAGTCAGAAAACCATGGCTGTGCTAACTGGCTTAGTTAGAACTGTGATTTAGAGACCACATCTGAGTATTGTGCTTGCATTTGCCCAGTGTCTGTAGAACTCTGCCCTGTGTGACTAGAGTGGTGCCCAGAACTGCTGAAGCCCAGATTCACCTAAAACCATGAATGTGTTCCTACTAATTGCACTTCCCAATATAGGTCGTGATGCCTCAAGATCAGTCTCATTTATGACTTTTTTCCTTACTGTCTCTGATCTCTAAAGCCTTTGCTCTTGCTCTGTTACGATGTGTGTTACGTGATAAGAAGTTTGTTTAATGTTTGTCTCCCTACACTAGATAATAAACTCACCAAAAAACAGACTTGTCTTACTATCCTATATGTTTTCCTTCCACCTGGGCAATGCCTGGCATACAGAAGGCATGCAAATATTTTCTCACTTCGCTATTGCTAGATGGTGAATCCTGGGAGGGCAGGGGTATTGTTTGACTCATCTTTGTCTTTAGGGTAGTGCCTAGTACAGTGTCTTATCTACAGTAGGGGTTTGATGAATATTTGCATTACGAAGGAAAAGAAATATATGCAGACATTTATTTGTTATGATACTTATAAATATCAGTTTTATAATGTCATCTGATAAAAATCAAGAAAACAGTGATGAATAATATCTAGCTAAGTAAACCTTCCAGCATGCGGAGCTCAAGCCGGGAGCCATCAGCAGCTATCAGAAGCGGTTTTCTTTTCTTTTTTTTTTTTTAAAGATTTTATTTGTTTATTTGACAGAGAGGAGAGAGATCACAAGCAGGCAGAGAGGCAGAGAGAGAGGGGGAAGCAGGTTCCCCACTGAGCAGAGAGCCCGATGCGGGGCTCAATCCCAGGACCCTGAGATCATGACCTGAGCCAAAGGCAGAGAGGCTTCAACCCACTGAGCCACCAAGGCGCCCCCAGAAGCAGTTTTCAGTATGCTTTTTATGCATCTGAATGTAACATAATGTTTATTTAAAAATTATTTCTTTATTGTGGTAAAACACACATGACCTAAAATTTACCAGTTTATCCATCTTAAAGTGTATGATTCAGTGGCATTAATTACATTCACAAGGTTGTGCAACCATCATCACTTTGTAGTTTTAGAAAAGCACAATGTTTTTGTGGTTTGTAACACAGCTGTCTTACTACACTCGGCAGGTGGGGAATCAAATGTACAATAAATACAGTTCGGATCTCAGGAAATAAATAGGAACTAATCAAGCCACAAAATCCTTCACTAAATTTCACCTTACCCTTATATTAAATTGCAGCCTGATGAGACCTATTGACACAAAAGAGAATAATATAGGGAGACATAACACTGGTCAGGACACCCTTCTCTCAGGATGCTGGTGACTTATCCTGTCTGCTTGAGCCTCAGGTCCCGGAATACAGCTGTCGGTTGGGATCTAGCCAGCCCATGTATCTTCACCAAGAACATTAAAAGGGGTCCCTAACTATGGACTTCAGGAAGGTGATTGTGGGTTCCCATAACCCACCCTAGAATAAGAATTCTATACAATTTAGTAGACATTTAACCTCAGCATAATTACATATACTTGCCGTGTGGCAAATACAAAAAATATAACATGGCTCTGGCATTAACTGCCAAGCTTCATCCTTATGAACAAGTGAAAATTTTACCCAGGTCTGCTCAAGGGAACTAACTGTATAGTGACATGCCACTATAATTGTCTGTGTCCCATACGTGATGAAAGAGTGATAGTTTTCATGCATCTTTAACATTAAACTAAGAGCATCCAGGATTTGCTCAAAGACCTGATTTCAATGGGTCTTCCTCCATGAACGATTCTTAAGACAGTTATATTTCAATACACCGTGCAAAAATCTAGTTCGTCTTTCTGAGTGGCGAGTTAGCTCTGTCTCTGTATTTCTTTGGATTTTCTCCTGAACCTTATGCATCCATCAATGGGAATAAGCTTTGGATGAGAAAAAAGTCTTTTAGATTGAATCTGTTATTAAAAACAACAACCCTGGGGCGCCTGGGTGGCTCAGTGGGTTAAAGCCTCTGCCTTCAGCTCAGGTCATGATCTCAGGGTCCTGGGATTAAGCCCCGCATCGGGCTCTCTGCTCAGCGGGGAGCCTGCTTCCCCCTCTCTCTCTGCCTGCCTCTCTGACTACCTGGGATCTCTCTCTGTCAAATAAATAAGTAAAATCTTAAAAAACAAAACAAAACACCCTCTTCCACTGGTCCAGTGAGAGAAGTTATAATGCTTTCTGTGAAGCAATATTAAACTTCCCTTCTTTACAGCAGCTGTTCAGGATTTTACTATGTAACAATTTCATTGCCACTTTTGTACAGACCAATTGTTCTCAAATTTTGGCTTACATAAGAATCGCCCAGGAAACTCAGTGACAAATGCAGATTCTTAAGCATTACTCCTAGAGTTTCTGCTCTACTAAATCTGGGACAGAACCTTTAGAACTTGTATGTTCCTAATTTCCCCAGATAATTGTAATGCAAGTCGTCTCAGGACCAGAGTTTGAGAAGCAACCTATGGATTTGTTGCCAAAAGTGCCAGCAAATCCAATGCTATCTCAAATTTAGGTAGCAGAGTTATAAAAGAGCTCACCTGTGAATGTTTGTTTCTTTATTTCTAGCATCTTAGAGGTTTCTCACATTAATAGCTTAGGTTAATTAAACCTCTATCCTGTAAAATGGGGATATAAAACCCAGGGTTCTTATAAAGACACAACTGGCTAATTTAGGCAGAGGGATCAGTAAAGTGCCTAGCATTCCGTAAGCACCCAATAAATAGTTTTTAATTGTTTTTCCTTAAAAATACCTTATCACCATCATCATTAACCGCAACAGTGTATCAGCATGGAATCACCAAAATGGGTTTAGGAGACTCATTGTCCCCATCTAGACTTTCGGTTCTCTTTACTTTCATGGGGAGTTAAGGTTATCTGAGCTCAAATTAAAGGTCATTAATCCTGGCTTCCACCCCATAAATGACATGCCATTTGATTCTGTGAAAATTACTCCGGGACCTCTGATTTCTTACAGCCAAGACATAGAGGAGATGTGACCTAAATATTTAAGAAGGATGAATTAAGAAATGTGATTTTAGTCGTAGGACAGTCTGGTGAGATTGCTCAGTATGGCCTTTGGGAATAGAGAGACATTGTTCTTAGATGTTATTGAATCAACAAACCTAGAGTCTGATTCTAGCCTTGCCTGTTAATTTTTATTATGCTATACAGTTATTGATAGCTTCTTGGTGACTTTTTTCCCCTTAATGTAATTTATGTTATTTTGTGGGGAGTATCTCAGTACAAGGGCAGATGTTAATCTTCCATGATTGTGATCACCCTTCCTGTGGGGTCTCTGGGAGATGCCTTGATATTCCTCTTATACAGGCTACTTGTCATCAGTGAGAAGAAGGTAGTAACTATAGAGAGACAAAGGTATTGATGGGAAATAAGCCTTCTATTTGTATGTTCTTAGGCTTTCTAAGTGTTATCACATATATTAATCTTTTATGAAGGGAATTGAAATTTATTAGTCTGATGTGTGAATGTGCTTTGTTTCTACCTTGTTGCCATAAAACTGTTGTGGATAGAGAGGCCACAGATTGTCCACGTGTGTGTGTGTGTGTGTGTGTGTGTGTGTGTGTGTGTGTTTTAAAGATTTTATTTATTTGAGAGAGAGAGAGAGAGAGCATGAGCTTGGGGGGAAGGGCAGAGGGAGAGGGAGAAACACTCCCCACTGAGCAGAGAGCCTGATACAGGGCTCGATCTCAGAACTCTGAAATCATGACCTGAGCCAAAGGCAGGTGCTTAACCAGCTGAGCCACCCAGGTGTCCCTCCATAAGTGGTTTTATAAGAAAGTAAAACTGTTTGGATCTAAGTTTTGAGCCTCATGACCTTGCAACAGTCCCAAATAACTCCTTCCTTCTCCCTTGGAAAAATGTACAAAACACAAATGCTCAGCTCTAAGATTTATGTCGATGGAAACACCCAGTAAAGGAATAATTTAGGAAAATAAATAGAACATTTCCAAGACCCCAAACACCCACCCCACACCTCAGGTGGCTCTTCTCAATCACCATCCTCTCATTTCCTCCCTGACACAGGGGACCACTGTCCTGACTGCTGGAGTGACTATTTTTTGCTTTTCTTTATGGTTTTAATACCAAAACAGATGTCCTTCCCACTCTCTCAATGAAAAATATTAGTTTTCCTGATTTTTGAATTTTGCATATACGGAATCATAAATATATAATATTTTGTGTCTGGCTTTTTTCACTCAATATTAAGTTTTCGAGATGTAGCCATAGTGTTTTATGAAGCTGAAGTTGATTCATTTTTATTGCTTTATGGTATTTCATTATTTGAAAAAAACCCACAATTTATTTCTCAATTCTACTTTTTTTTAAAAAAAAGATTAATTTATTTTAGAGAGAGAGTTCTGGAGCATGAGTGGGGGAGGGGCAGAGGGAGGGACTCTTTAAGCAGACTCCCTGCTGAGTGTGGAGCTGAGGGCAGGGCTGGATCTCACCACCTATGAGATCACATCCTGAGCTGAAAACCAAGAGTTGAAGGCTGAACCAACTGAGCCACCCAGGCGCCTCTCTCAATTCTCAACTGATGGACATTTCCTTTCTGTACTTTTTCATGTTCATTTACTGTTTGGATATCCTCTTTTGTGAAGTGCCTGTACTAAGATTAAAGAAAAGAAAACAAAAACAAAAAAAGCTTGGTTTTTCCATATGCTTTGTTGTTAAGTTACTTGTGGTTGGCCGCTGTTTCTGTTGACCACAGAAGGGGGTCTGCTACCATTAGTTCTAGGATGCTACTTAAAAATTCCTGCAACTAATGGGCACCTTAAAAAGTCCAATCCCTTAAAATGTGCAATGGAAAGAAAAGTTCATGACCAACCTCCTTGGGAAATATCATATAAAGTACTCACTTTGTGGACATTTACAATGAGCATTTATAATAATGAAAATTCTAAAGAGGATTGGAATGAAGGAAACTTGGCAACATTATTTAATCCAACTTTTCTGAGACATATTTGAATTCAGAACACCTAATACAATCTTGTGGAACAAATGTTTTATCAAGCACATTTTGGGAAAACCTGGTTTATAAGAGTCCCTTCTTGTTGGATTTTAAAATCATAGGTCAGCAAGTGTAGAATTATGATAAAAAAGCTTCAAAGAGGATACAATTACCTCAGAAATAAATTTACAAAGGATTGAAAATGGAAAAATGGTTCATTTAGATTAGTTTTCTGTAGTTTCTTTAAATATTTGAGTGATTAAAAAAACTAATAACTAATACTAAAGAATTTGATATAGAAATGATTACAAAGGTCAGATTTGCACATCAGAAAGCAGACAAATGCAATTATATTTCCAAAATCTATTAATGGCTCAATTAGTTCATAGATCAGATAATTAGGTGTTGTTCATTAATGTTTAAAGGCAATGACTTAGGATGAAGTAGAGTTGAGTGTACATTTTGTTTTAACACTTCTTTTGTGAATTGTTCGGTTTGGATATACACAGTAATTCAGTTTTCCAAAATTTCTCACTTGTAAATAACAACATTTTCTGAAGGGCAAAGGTTAACATTCAGCTCAAAAAATCCTCAGGTTCTTCTTCCCCCTTAAGAAAAAAAAAAAAAACTTTAGAAAGATTAACTGCCTAGAAATATTATTAAAGCAAACTGTCAAAAAAAAATGGATGGAGGCCCTTTCTTCATAATCACTAATGTGCTCTTATTAAGAAGAAACTTGCCACTCTATTAATGAGGTAGATTACTTATTACTGTTAGATTATTTGCTGCTATTTTGATAAAACAGCAAAATAGATGGGGTCACTAAATTTGCCATCACCTTATAGCTGCTATGTCCCTAAAATGTATCTATTAAGTTCTGATTACTCATCTGTGCAAATTACACACACTCATCGGCCCCTGATATAAAAAACATTAGAATAAACCTAGAAGAAATCTTCTCTGGCTAAGAGTGTGAGTGGAGATCACATTCTTTTATCTCTTCTAGCCTCGAGGCTCTTGGCTTTCTTTGCCCATCACTCAGGGCAATGGTTAGTTGCTGTCAGAACACAGCTATAATTGGGAAAGGCACTCGCTACACACAGAAGTTTGAAGGAGGTGAGAATTCATATCCAGCCTGGAAGTCTGGGAAGTTTTCCAATCCTCCATTGCTGTACTAAAGCACAAAAGTAAATTGAATTTTATTACTTAGGTGACATCAAAGCGTATTTATACATAGAAGCTCATTGACAACAACCTTCTTAAGAGACTCAGAGCAATAAAACCTTTTTTCCCCCCAAGCTGAAAGTTTCCATTCATTTTGGAATCCCTTCCATTTAAATTCCTTACTTTTTTAATAGAAAATTATAACAAAATAATAAGAAGCCCATATAATTATTAAGAGGAAAAGATTTGTGATATAAATATTCTACAACCATCTGGAAAAATAAATGCAAAATTGGAAAGTGTAACTAAACTAAACATTGTTAATGATGTTAGTTACTAAAATTGTTGAGCCTATACTCTCAGATTTGAAAATGTTCCTTTTCTTGCCAAAATGGGGGGATATTTCGAAATTTAGAGGCTAGGATTTATGATTAAAACTTAATCATGGACTGCTATCATCAGTACTCTCCAAGCCACTGACTCTAATTTATATAGGATGGTTCTGGGGATTTTTTTTCTAGCTGTATAGAAAATGAAATCAAGGCATTCTTTACTGACGAGGGAGCAGAAGGCTAGCTGAGGACAAAGCAGAAACTGACACTCTGCAACCTCCCCCCACTCCCCAGTCCTGGGTGGAACACGTGTGACGGTCTTCCCTGAATCTCCCAACTATCTTAATGTCAATGCCTTGCTAGAGGGGAAAAAAACAACCTTAACTTGACAATGGCAAGGCCACTGGTATCTCGGAGGTCTTTTTTAGCATATGAAAGTTCTTTTGAAACCTTCCTTTTCCTTACCTCCCCCAGCCTCACAGTATATAATCAGTCACCCCTCACGACCCCGGGGCAGCAACTCTTTCTGCCCACGGGTCCTGTCCCGGTGCTTTAATAAAATCACCTTTTTGCACCAAAGAAGTCTCAAGAATTCTTCGCTGTGGGCTTTGAATCCTAACGTCTTTCCTACATCACTACTTCCTTTATCAAGGATATTTATTACTTCCAGATAAAAGACTTGTAAAAGTTACTTTAGATCCAATTATTTTTTTCTCTTCAAAATATTTAGCATCAGGACCTGTTGCAATTTGGGGGTTATGAATTGTATGTGCTCCTCCTCCTTCTTCAGGCAATTTAATCCCTCTTTTCCTTTCTATGGTACATTTTTATATGATTATTTTCTGTAATCCCCTTTAGGTAATTGGACTTTTCTTCTTCTTATTTTTAACACAAGACCCTATTTTTCCTATACGTTTTGGTATTTTACTCTTCTTTCTCCTTTCATCTTCTTGTAATTATACATCCTTTTATGGAAATAACCCAGCCTCAACTTCTTCTGTTGCTGCTGCTGTCACCACCCATGGTAGGCTGAATAATGGACCCTAAGGATATTCGAGTCCTCATCCCCAGAAACTGTAAATATTATCTTATATAGGACATTACAAATGTGATTGAATTGAAGACTTTGAGGGAAAAACATCCCTCTAGATTATCAGGGTAGGTCTTAAATGTAATGACAAGTGTCTTTACAAGAGTGAGGCAAAGGGAGATTTGACACAGAAGAAAGCAGTGCAAGCAGTGAAACAAGAGGCTGTGCTTCTGGCTTTGAGGAGGAGGAGCCAAGAAATACAAGGAATGCAGGTCTAGAAAGTGGAAAGTCAAGGAAATGGATTCTCCACTAGAGCTTCTGGAAGGAGCCGAGCCCTAGCGACACCTTGATTATGGCCCCTTGAGACTTATTTCAGACTTCTGACTTCAGAACTGTAAGAGAATAAATGTGTGTTGCCACTAAGTTTGTGGTCATGTATTGCAGTAGCCACAGAAAACTAACACACCAGTCAAGAATTTATTGAATACTATCTTTGCTCAAAAACTATTTTTAGCACTATAGAATAGAAAGAAACATAAACTAGGACTCTGCTCTTAACACTGCCTTTATAGAATAATTGAAGACACAACACCAGCAGAATTTTGCTACTTTAGGGTAAGATGCGCACTAAATACCACTAACCATGTCATACACGTACAGAAGAGAAATGCTACCGTGCTTGGACATGTAAAGATGGTTTAGGGCGACAACAGCCTGGTTCTCAGAGATGGAGGCAGGGCGTAGAGGTGGAATGAGGGAAGAGCAGTCTGCATGCTGGTGTGATTGTGGTAGGTGTGAAGGAGAAGTGCTAAATGAGACTGATCAGGGAAAATGGAATCACGATGTGAAAGCCTTAACAGCCATGCAAAGGCATGGTGCTTGATATAGTGGATAAAACAGTAACTTATTGTAGGTTCCTCCAAAGTAGGAGTAAGTGAGTATCAGCTATTCCAAAGCTGCTTGTGTTGAAGGTGTCTGGAATGTGGAAAGTTTAGTGTGATATTTGTTATCTAATTCATATGAGAACAACATTCATCCACTTACCCCAAGTAGAAATTTATCCTGAGTAATATAGCAAAGGCAGATTTCTAGAGTGAAATCCAAAAATTTGTGTATTATGAGTATATATCTCTTTTTGATTAATATTTGTGCTTCTCTGGTGCAGGTATTATTTATAGAACTACAAATCAACAGTGATTGGAACCTATATAAATTAATTATCTCTTTCAACTATAAATTTTATAAATTATCTCTTCCAACTTTTTGTTTTAAGTTTCAAATATGTACAGCTATATATCATTTGTTTGAACAACTTCATTCTGCCAGTATTAAAATATGAAGTATTAAGGAAATGACTCCTTTCCATGTTTTAGAAAGCATATATAGTTAAGTCAGACTTCAAAATGAAAATTTTAGATTTCTGAAGCAGGTAATAATTATAGCCTCCAACCTTAAGGGTTACTTACATGCCTTATTTTTATTTGCATGAATATGCTTCTTCAATGCGCAGAAGATGCACTCAAGGTAGTGTCTTGGTAACATGGATCTCATTGTTTTGGTTTAAATTTCTTTGAATTATATATTTATAAAATCATACATATATACAATCATACATATATACAGAAAATCATCTCATAGTTTGTATTGTAAACCATGAGTCATCATTATGAACATGATTTCTTTGAATGGTTTCTGGCAAGAAATGAAATCTGGTGTAATTAGAAACCTCCTGAAATATGTCCACTAGATTACCCTAACAGAATTACCCTAATAGAACTAGTACCTTAAGAATTGCTTTTACTCCATGGAAGGTAAAGTCGATATAAACTGACAACACTACCTTGGATTAGAAAATGTATTATCATTGTCATCATAGATAGGGAGACATCCTTCCAAGCAAGGGAAGTCGCAGCAGCCTGGGCCAAAGACTCTTATCTTCTAACAATTTCCTAATTGCAGTCCCTGCAGTCTTGCCTTAGTTCCTTCCTATCTGATAGATTATTGCCATCTTTCGATCAGCATCCTCCCCTTCTGTGCTTCAAAGTAGTACAGAGAAATCCAAGTGAGGAAGAGGATAGCCACATGAAAAATAAAGCAGAAGAAAATGTTCAGGTTTCACATAAGATCAAACAACAAATGTTTAAGGGTATAAAGATAGAACCGTGGCATGCAGCCACGATGGTGTTGCATATGGCCCATTATGAGGGATATCTTGCGTTCTTGGTCAAGCATATGCATTCAGTTCTTGTGAACTTTCAGGAAGACAACACTATGATAGAAAATTGGGTAGGGCAAAGACTTGGCTCATCAAGTCACAGTCTTAAATCTCTGTGATGACATTTCCAGTATCTGCAACTCTCTGAATGCATAATTCATTTTTGTAAATACTCAATAAACTTGCTAGTAGAGATTCCAATTTCCTAAGTTACTGAAGTTCTTTTCTTGGTCTATTAGAACTACTGTGTTCTTTTCGTGGTAATTTCTTCACAACAAAAATCTTTTCTTTAACGTATGCCCGGTTGTACTGCGGCTTGGAAGTTGTAAATGGTTTTGATGGTACCAGAATTTAACTGGAGACAGATTTTGGGTCATGGGTATGTACTTAACAGAAGTGGGGTGGGGTGGAGTGGGGGATGGAAATGGGTATGGGATTGGGGGAGGGGTAGATGTGAAGAGGGAGAGAGGGAGAGAGAGGGAGGGAGATTTTTCGAGCATATGAAACACTAAATATGAAATTCAATATAGATAATTGGAATTTGTTTTTAAAGTTTATTGGGAAAAAATTATGGAACCTTTTTTGAAATTTTAAATTCATTTCAGTCTAATGTACTGCATTGCCTGAAACTTCTATTTTTGATTATCCCTTTTGGCCTGCAATTTTCTTAAACTTATGAGTATCTCAAAAAGGAATATTACTTAAAAAATCCATTCAGTGAAGTGATATCTATATTTCCTGGGAAATTTCACTGTCAAGAAGAGAGTTAAACTGTGAATGTGCCTCCCAAGCCAGCACAGAGGACACTGACCTCTCAGCCTCTCCCCACCAGGACCCACCCAAACCAACAGGCCTGGCCACACAGCCTTCCCTTTGCTCCCATCTGCTCAGGGAGCAACACATTTAAGTCGCTGGAACTATGGAACTCATGCCAATGTCATCATATCTGTTCCTGAAAATTTCATAAATATGTGATTTCATTGCGATTTCTGTTTTCTAAAAAAACTACGCGTGATAATAAGTGAAATAGGATGTTAATTAAAAAGACAGAGAGAGAAAATGAAAATCTTTCATTCTTATTGCTATACCACAGACCTGGAGCAGCAGGGAATGTGTAGACTGAAACATAAAGACTAAAGAAAGAAAAGATGTAAGAGTCAAACAGTGTTCCCAGCTGTCTGCAGCATGTCCCTGCCGTGCCAGCAGGTTTGAACCAACAATTATTTGGAAAGAATGGGAATTATTAACAGGAAGAAATCAACTCTCTTGGTCTTCCAGGATGGACATAATAATAAAAAAATAATTATCAGCTCCCTGAAACATCTTTCATCCACGGATCTCATGGTATTTTATCTAATTTTACTTAATTAAAATTCTTACTACTTCTCTATTTGAGGGAGAGAGTTGCTGTATTTTGTAGATTGAAAAACTGCTTTTCAGAAAGGTTGAGCATCTTGACCACACTTCAAGTTACAGTTAGAAATTGAAATAGACACCATTGCCTTCTTCCTGTTACTAATTAAGGCTTACCAAACTAAGAAATTAAAATATAAGGTGAAAAAAAAGTAATTTTTTTTCAATCTAAATGATACAAAATAACTAATGTATTTGGGGAAGAAATTATTCCCCCTCCTTCATTGAATCGACTGGGTACCTTAGTAATATTTTTACACAGCATATACTTTCCATTTATGTTCAGTCCTTCTGAAGGCTGGAAAATATCAGAAACCTCTCATTTCTGAGTTTGCTGAGTATGTATTCAATTTTTGCTGCATCGTGATCATTTTCCAATTCACTCATTGCCTACTCTGAGCCTCTCCACTGTTCTTTTTTGTTATTGTTTTTTAATGAAGTGCTATTAGAATAAAATGCCTCCAAACACAGAGATGCAGTGGGGTGATAGAAAAGAAAATTTAAAAGAAATAAAATCAATCTTTGAAGTATTAGTTTGTATTTGCTATAATTATTAGAAATTAATGACACTCTGTTTCATAAAAAAAAATGTTCAGTGTGTGCTTAGTGAAGTCAATTGGATTATTCACATGCAACCTATCCCTTGTATTTTTCTTCTGCATACAAGAAGAGTGGAATATTAGTAACAGTATCATGGTAAAATCAATAACAGCAACAACAGGGACAATATTGGTAAATAGAAGCCAACTTACAGTGTTTGCTTTGTGCCAAGCTCTGTGCTAAGCACTATGGGGTTCCTGTCTTCTCCTTTTAGCCTCACCTAGGGGTCAGGTACTACTGCTCTAAGTAATTGTAATTCTACCACTTACTAGCTTTTGTACCCAGGGTGAATTATGTTAACTTTAGATGACTTTGATTCCTCAGCCACAAAATCATGGTGATAAAAGGTTTTGCGAAGATTAAACAATTAATACACAGGTGATCCTTAGAAGTGTGCCTGATACGTGGTAAAGGACTCCATACACATTAACTTTGATTACAAATGAGGGCACAGATTCGGGGATGTTAAGTCAGTTGCCACTGGCCATTGGTATATTAAATAGAAGAGCCACCATTGAGAACCACTCCTTTCCAACTCCAAATTCTTAGCTACTATTCTTCTAATAACACATTTAATTCAAATTGTCAGTAGCCCCTGATAAATTTTGAGTTTCTTAAGAACAAGGGCTGTAACTATGCATCTTTATGTCCCCAGGCCTTCCTTACCACAGTGCAGATCTCCTATGTTGTACTGCTTATCTGAGATTGAAAATAAAAAGTAAGGCTATGTTTAATGAGAAAGGACATACTTTTTACCAAAAGAGCATAGATTATACTTCTTGGCTATTCTTCCCATTTTCTGTTCTTTTGTTAATAAAAGGCATGGCTATTTACCTGGCAACTACTATCTTAAATGCAAGTAGAGAGATAGGAAGAGTTAATCCACTTCCATGCCATTAGTTGTACACCATTTATCTTAATTCAGTGCAGGAGAGGTTACACTGATAATTATTAGCTAATTCTTCCACACAGAGACCAATGTTATTTTCATATGATCCTGAAATCCTTTATCTTTTGCATGGATTATTTGAAAATAATATTGCCTGTTCATTCTTGATATCCATCTCGACATCTTTCTTCTCTCAGCTATAAAGTTTTTTAGTACTGGACAAAGAAAATGAAGGTGGTAGGAGTTCATGATAATATTGAGACATTATTATTGAAAATGTTGAAATACATGAAACATAATTCCATTTTGAGAGAAACCTCAAGAGATCAAGCTCTTATCTTCTACACGACAAGATTGCATAAAAATCATCCTCAGGAGATGAGTGTGCAATTGATTAATGGAGAAACTTTCACAAACTCCCTCAGGCATTTGGTTCATCTCCAACTTCCAGAAAGTTTTATTTAGGTCAAAGTTATAATGTCCATTTTTATGTTCCAGGGAAGGAAAATGCTCCAAGAGAATTGCTTCTAAAATGTGTGGTAATAATTGACCTAAAATCACTTCTCTAAATTATATGAGTTAAGTTGTCGCTGCCATTTTGTGCGTGCTAGAAATTAAGATTTTGTGTTATTTTCCAGTTGTATTACTCATTTTAAATGATTGTTTAAAAATTATTTTCTGACAAATATGTATTTATTTTTAGCATGCTTCTTTGGCCAGACATAGAAATAGGTGGATTTCATAGTCGACCCTGGGTTTCTGAGATTGAGTATTGCAGTGGAAAAACCAAGGACATCTGTGTTTTGCCTCTGGTTCTGACATCAGTTAATGTTCTCAAATTTTTTTCTTTTATTATAATTACTTTTTGGTTTTATTTTTATTTATAAAATCATGGTGTTAGACTAGATAATGTTTTTAGTCTTTCTAAGGATATTATAATATGTACAGAGAGTAATTCACTTGTTCAACATTGTCCAACAAAACAAAACAAACTTTTTTTTCTAGCTTCCAATTTGTTAATGTTCTTATGGTCAGCCGCATTGCTACAAATGGATGATTCTTCATTCCTTGAATTTGTCTTCTACTTTACTTCTAAACATTTTTGCTCATGCTGTGCCTTCAGCCTTAAAGGAACTTTTCTCCATATTGCTGGAATTCATATTTCTTATTCAAGATAGAGGTCAAAGGTGTTCACTTTTAAATGCTAATATCTGAATGTTCTCCATTTAATGGACTATGAGTGATCCATTTCAAAATGATTTCTAAGGTGTGCCTTGGTATTCCATACAAAAATCCAGAGGACTTTAGGACCTAGAGACCCAAACCATACAGGAAGTCAAATAACTAAAGCTTGCATAACCTCACTAAACAAAGGTCAGATGACTTGGGTTTCCAACAACTGATTTCTTTTGGTATCACAGTAGTCCCCAAAATGGAAGTCTGGGTCTAGCTATGGAAAATGATTCTCAAACACTCAGGATTTGCAAGTCTCCATTGGTCCTTCTATATATGAGATACCCCTTTATAATGAATGATGTTATTTGTGAGTAATTCAGTCTTCTCACTCTTGCTGTCACCCATTTCTGACTTTTAAACACTTCTTGTCACGCTGCTTTATACAGAAGTCTTCCTCATTATAGCAACCACCATTTCATGGGAATGAGATTTACATGGAGATTCAGAAGCACATTTGCATTGTGGAGATGTTGCTGAAAGTAAAAGTCGATCTTCAAAAAGGAACCAGAGTCTTGAAAAAAGATTATTGATCCATCGTTGTGATTACTGTGTGGACTTGATGTGAAAAGATGCTGGAGGGAGCAAAGATTTGCATGGAGTCATGTAGGAGTCAAGGGAACAGTGTTAGCTTGTTTTTCCTTAGTTTACTTAGCTGAAATCATGAATCTCACTAACCTTAGCCATGCACAACTTTGAGTTCTGAACTGTGCAAGATGCCCTTATGCTATAGATGTAAATGTGTATGTCCCATGTCTCCTGCTAAATTCTATGCTTCAAAGCAAGGACCATCTTGTTTCCTTGCTCTCTTGCATATGGAAGGATCTCAATAAGGACTTCTT
>CM052900.1:35013775-35077122 GCA_028534135.1 Potos flavus
TGGAGCATATATTGTATTATCACCATCATCATCAGTAGAAAGAATGAATTAAGTGTCTACTATCACGGTATTAGGTCTTGAGTTAGATACAAAGACTTGGTCATTTTGCTTCTTTTAGTGATTATTTTAAGGCATTAGCTATTGTCCACCATAGCATAAGACAAACAAAGTTTCTTCAAATAAATGGAGGTGGGAAAAACCAAAGTATTCACTGAATCCCCGACCAGTAAATTTATGTAAAAAGAGTCAGACAGCCACCTCTCAGACCCGAAATGTCAAGCTTGTAAAAATAGTATTCTTGGGAGTTATATTTGATCATTTGTTAAATATGGGGATATAAAATGTAGAAATCCATGTGTAATGCTTCAAATCCCTAATCTGGTTTAAAAGGTCAGTTGAAGCCTAAAAGGACTTGACATTTTACCTTTAAAAGTCTGACTTTTGGACTTAAGACTTAACAACATTTCAGCCTGAATGACCCCGAAGGATAAATACAAAGCTGGTTTCAATTGAACTATTTAGAAAGCAGGGGATCTTCTAATTTGTAAGATAGCATTCAGAGAGCTTTTTCCATTAAGAACTCAATCGACTGAAAAATGATTTCCTTGGGTATTCCACAATCTTTCAATGCTTGTGTAAATTTTACGCAGGAGGTGGGCGGTGTGTGAGGCTCAAGATATAAAACACCATGGTACAAAGGAAGAAAACCACCTTATGAGCCACAGAAAACTGGTGATCACCTATAAGCAATGTATATTGCCTCTGTTTACCAGTTTCTCCCTCGGGTGAAACACAATTCACATACCAGATATTCATTATAGTTTCATTTCTTGGAGCAAGTTCAATGGCTTTTCCAAATGATCATTATCATTAATTAATATTTATTGAGCACCCACTGGGTACATATTATAGAATGACTGGTAGGCTATTATACAACAAATGTCTCTATAAATTATACTTTATGTACTTTTATTATATTTTCATAGGACCAAGTGAATGTCTCTCCCATTTGTGTAGTTACTGCTAAAATGTCACTCATATGAAAGCAACCAAGGATTAGAACTGGAATTCTAGAAATACTTTTATGTGTTGTTTGCTTGTGTGTGTGTATGTGTGTGTGTGTGTGTGTGTGTGTGTGTAAAGCATAAAACATACAACTTAAGTCAACATTTATTAGGATAATGTTAATTGTGTCATATCATTTAAAAATAAACTCTATATATTACCTCATTGGTAAGGTCAGTAAGTATTCTTTTAAAAAGTAAAAATGTGAGGAGAACTAGCCAAAATATAATGATGAACTACCTCATAGGTTCTGAAAATTGCCTTTTACAACATAAAATGAAGTTCTTCATAGAATTCGAATTTCTCTTCTTTACAAAGACTATTTCAAATTTCAAATTGAGACTTTCATGAGACTATTTCTGAGGATTATCCAAATACACATCAAACTTATTTACATATTTCTGTCTTATTCTGATACTCCTAGGTGAAAGTTCTTCAAGACTGAAGAAACGTTTCATTCTTCTTACTTAGCATCATGTCCCTATTGGAAGGAGAGTCTGAAGTGATCAGGATCCCATGTAGCTTGCTCAGATCTCATATATAATAACAGAAATTTCATATTTTTGTGAACATAATTTTTTTAGTCATTCATTTTTTGAAAATATACTCTTATACAAGTCCCTAACTCTTTAGGAGTGCAACGATGACTCAATACCTATCCTACCTCCAATATGATTTTCTAAATTACCATGCTTTATAATTTCCACATTATTCTTTAATTTTTAAACTATTAACCTGGCAGCCCTTTATAAAATAATACTTGTAGACATCTATAATATTGCAGTTCCAGGTGTGGAAACTGCTATTAATTTGTAACAAAGACAAATTATGGAGAACTGAGCGGGCCAGTGTGAGACTATCCCAACTTTTTATGTTTAAATAGTTAAATTTTCAGCTGTACACTACAGTAGGGGTAAAAATGAGGTTGAAGAGTATTGTGTTTTGTCTAGACTTCAGAGAGACAACCATGAATGGTGTCATGGAACTCTTTTTTTTTTTTTTTTTTCCTTTAAGATTTTATTTATTTGAGAGAGAAAGTGCATATGTGTGGGGGAGGGGCTGAAGGAGAGGGAGAAGCAAGCTCCCTCTGCTGAGCAGGGATCCCGCCAACAATGTAGTCTGAGCCTAAGGCAGATGCTTAACAGACTGAGCCACCCAGGTGCCCCAGAACTCTTGATGTTTTTCAGGGCCTCATTCAATGGAATTGAGCTAGGCATCTAAGAGTAAAGGAAACACTCAGGCTGGTGTCCTTAATGGAAAGCACCTCTATTGTGGCCCTCCTCAGTGAAGCTCGGTAACATGCTTAGAACGAGAGTGAAGTTCAGATCCTGGGGTGGGGGAGGGGTGGAATAGAGGAATAGAGGTGCTCTGTTCTTACTTCATTCAAGTCTTTGAGGGTGTGTGTCAAAGTGCTAAAGGGAAGCACAGGTTGGTAAATAAATCCATAAGAAATGAATTGGACCATAGCACATCGAATTCCATTTTTAAAAATAATTAAAAAGTCAGTCAAATTCAAAAGTCAGTCAAAGTCAGTCAAAAGTCAAAGTCAGTCAATTGGTATAACAGAAATAAAAGAAATAAAAGTCATTTTTATAGAACATTATCACAGGATCAATGTCTCTCACTTTGAAAAAATAACCGTTTCCCCTTCACTTCGACACTTATTTTTGATAAATGCTTCAGCTTTGCCTCAGTATTAATTTCTCAGCCAGGTACTATTATGTGGTGACAACCTTCTATTCCATTGTCATTGTGTCAGGTTATTGAAAAGGATAATGAGTAGATATATTTGCCTTTAGAATGTTAAGAAATAAATGGCATTCTTATTCCTTATTTATCTATAGTACTTAATTTCAGAGAATGGTTCAAGTGGTAATTACTGGATTTTTACATTGGTAGAAAACTGAATTATATGTTAATAGTAGCATAATTTGATATTTGTGAATTGTTTTCTTCTACAAATATAGAAATTTAGTAATCATCATTAAAATTACTCTATTAAGATCTGAGAACAGCACATTATTGCTTTGAGTAATCTGGTCCATTATCTCTTAAGTAATATAAAGAGATGTTGGGAGCTTGTCCTATAGTCATACAGCTAACAGTCAATTTTTTAAAGTCTATGGTCTATAGTTTCCACATGATAAAACTCTCCCATTCTGTTTCTAACAGTTTCATAAAGAATAGCATCAAGACAGTATAAAACAACCCTCAAGATACTATTTGGTATCTGAAAGTTGTTAAAATCAAGTAAACAAAATAATTTAGAGATGACACTGTTTTGATCCACAAATAGTTTGGGGGGTATTTTTTTCTGTTATGCAGTGGAGAAAAATGAGGAAGAGTAGCACTGAACTATGCTGTTGAAATCTACCCACCTTTTGAAACAACTTAAGCAACAAAGAGAAAACATCTCCTACTCATTAGATTTGCAAAAATTTTAGCCTAACAATAATAAATGAAGATGAAGATGTGGGGAAATATAAACTCAATATATCTTTGCTTGGGATTTAAATTTGAGAAACGTTTTGGAGAGTAATTTGGCAATGAATAATATAGCTGGAGATATGCATACTATAGAACATCCTGTAGAGGTTAAAATAAATTAACTAGATTTACACGTGTTAACATTAATAGATTTTAAAATAACATGTATAAAACACACTGCAGAAAGATAACAGTAAAAATAGTATTTAGTTAACGTTTTAAAACATGCAAACTAGTACTTTATATTTTTTGTGGATACATATTTTTAAAAATAGTTTGGAATGATGCATACCTGGAATGATACATTCTAATTTCAGAATAATGGCTAGTTCTCAAGAAGAAAGAAATAATATGATTGGTGAGGATAAAGGAATTTCACCATCATTTTAGTGTTTATTCCTTTAAGGAAAACAGTTCTCAAGGAAATAAGACAGAATACCAGTATTTGCAATCCTTTGTTGTAAGTATATGGGTGTTTGTAAAATTACTATCTGCTTTTTCCTTTTCGTATTAAATATTTTTGATACTAGAAAGTACCTTACTACTGAAATGTACAATTCGCATCTTTTTCTATACATCCTCCACCAGTATATTCACAAGGTTAAGTATTTTCACATGCTCATTCTTTCATTAAACAAATGTTGACCTAACAACTGCAGTTCTCCAAGAACTGGGCTACATTCTAGCTATTCGAAATCAAATCAGATGCCTTCAGTGGCCTTACAGTTTAGTTAATGAACTACATAAAAACTCTTTAGCATTCCCCTATGCTTATCAGTAGTTGCTTCTCTTAGCAAATGCATTCTTCTACTAAAAATACTTTCCTTATCTTTGCATATCTCTGTCAGTTTAATTTGTTGAACTAGAGCTTTGCTAATGACTAGAAGTTACACTTATACAAATTAGGCTCCTTTGTGTCAATAAGGTGCATTTAGGACACTCTAGCCACAAAGCCCAGAATCAGTAGTTCCTAGCCTTCTTTTTGGGGCTCATACATCAGAAAAAGCTTCAAAGAATGTGAGCCACTTAAAAGAGGGTGATTAACATATATTTTGCTCTAATAATTATACCACCTACTAACACTGTCATTTCATAGAAAAAATATTATAATATAAAAACCATGGGAGTATGGTCTTTTAAACTAAATACACCTCGCTTTTTGATAAATACGCTATCCTGTCCCTACTTTTTACATTTTACTGTGAGTCAGTAAAAGTTTTATCATGGACCAGCCTTTGAAAACTACTCTCCTAAATGATCCTCATACTTTTGACCTTGTGTAGCCATATGGAATATGTGAAATATTGGGAAATATACACATTTTTGAAAAACTTCTAGCTGGTTTGAAGGGGACTTCCTCTACTAACCACTAATAAAATTGCTATATTGCTTGCAAGTATGCTTATCAGTGAAGGGAGATGAATTTAAGGTGAAAAATTATTTCAAAAGAATATATGCTTTACTCAAAAATTAACATGGATGCTGATAATAACACTTGGAATTTTTACCAGGCTTTTATTGTTTTTAAGACAGCCATATGTTATCTCTCTCTAATGCATAATGGTGATAATAAAGTCCAAGAGGAAAAGAGAAGAACAAGTGGGATCCTCATTAAATGTGAGAGTCTATGTGCCCTTATATATGCAGGAACCAGAAGAAACTTCCTTAAAGATGATTCCAATCTTTACTCACATCTGCTTAAACTCAATTAATTATATATTACACACTTCAAAGTCATAGCAACATTTCTCAAAACCTTCTCTTCCTCCTCAAATCTCTGACATCGCATAGCTGCTCCTTAGTCTCACTAGGCAATCTCTAGTCTGTTTCTCCTAAGCACCTTGCTGAGGGAGGGTCTAGGTCACCTCACCCTGGCTCTTTCATATGAACCATTTGAGCCACCTGGAATTCTGTAACATTTCTTCTCTACTTTCCAGTGATCCAGATCCTCCTCAGTAGAAGAAAGTCTGGGCCACACCCAGTAATCTAGAATGCTTACCCCCATTTTCCTCCCTGTTTGTTTCTTTCACCCCAGTCTCATGACTCTGCATTACAAAATGCCCGAGGAACAGTCCAGCAGGTCCAAAACTCTCCTTAAAGGAAGAAGCAAGTGGGGATATTGAGTAGCAGAAGATAACATTTTCTAGGCAGGGGAAAAATTGGGGAAGGCTGACATAAGATTAGTAGAAGTTGCCCAGATCATGAAAGAGATGAGACCAATAAAACAAAACAAAAGCAGTTGAGGGCTTATGGTTATCAAGTCAGTTATCAAGTCATAACATCAGCCTGCCCTATCAGGAAGGTGATCCTGCTGCTTCTGGATGGATATGCCTCTGACACATATGGGCATAAAGGTCTTCAAAGCCATAGTCTGGTAGATAAAGTTGTTCCCAGCAGAGACATTTGTCTTGTTGAGTTTAAAGGATGGAAAAACCCCTCTTCCCCATTTAACTCAAACTCTCAGCTGGCAAAGTGACCGTGTTCTCTTTGACATATCCTTTCGTTTCCTATTCCGCAGGTGATGAAAACTCCCATGGAAAGCTATAAGATGTGCGTAATTAATACTCAGAGCAACAGTGTAGGTAATCTACACTGTTAATTAATCCCGCTTAATCTCAAGATTATTGGGGTCATGGGTCCATTTAAAGATCCGATGGAAAGCTGTGGAATTTCAGGGGCATAACGGACCATAGATAGAGGATAAAGATTTGTTTCAAGTTATTTCCTAATTTGGCAGAAATAGCACACACTGCCAAGACTTTTATCCCTTCTGTTGCCTCATACACAGATGAAGAGTGGAACTGGTCCCTTCAAATGCCAATGCCTAATGACCAGGAGCTTAACAGCTATTTTTTATTCTCTAAAATTAATAATTGTTTTTAACCACAAAGATGCAGATAAATGGATATAGCTCTAAAGCTAGTCATAATCCTGAGTGTAAATGATGCAAACAACGTTAAGGCAGAAGGGAAAAACATTGCAAATACCTTTATCAAAAAAGTGATAGAAATATAATACAGGGGCACCTGGGTGGCGCAGTCAGTTCAGTGTCCAACTCTCGGTTTTGGCGCAGGTCATGATCTCATGGTGATGGAATCGAACCCTGCATAGGGCTCCACTACTCAGAGTGGGGATTCTGCTTCACTTTCTCTCTCCTTCTCCTCTGCCCCTCCCCACTGCGCGTGCACTCTCTCTCTCATAAATAAATACATCTTAAAAAAAAAGAAACATAATATGTAAGATTTTGTTGTTGTTTTTGTTTTTTGCTTTTTGTTTTTGCTAAATATCTTCGGAGAGGTCTTGCACTAAAGCAGCCATGTGAGTCTTACCCTCAGTTTCTCCTGGATGTGGTAGGTCGGGATACTATCAGGCGCTTCATCCAGATGCATTGCATTTTCAAGCACTTACTCTCAAGAACTTTTTGAAGTTCGCCTGGTACTACTTTACTCATTGACTCATGTTTAGATTAGAGTAACAAATGATCAAGCTGAGGCTCATTCTGAAACAAAATTCCTTTCCCCCACAATATAGTGCATAAACCGAGCTGCAGCCTTTGCATTTTTTGCCATCTGGCCCACAGTGTGAGATGATATTAGTAGCATGTCAGGGAATTTTCCCTCTCTTTTCAAAAAAAAAAAAAAAAAAAAGAGGAAAAGAAAAAAATAATCCTAATCTATAGTATGAAGAGTATTAAATGAAACATCTGCCTCGCTGAATGAGTCGATGAACTTTGCAGTCTGCAAGCTGCTGGCGTTTGTCAAGTACATGTTTACATTGCTGACTGCTGTAAATTTTCAAGATGGTGACATGAAATTGACTTACCAAAATATCTTATTCAAATCTCTTAAAACACATGTTTCATTTTATTTTTTTTCTTTTTTTCTCCTATAATGTCCTTATTCTTGATGAAAGGCTTTGCCGATTGAGACAGTGAGAGGTTGCTGAGAATCTAGTAAGCTGAAGCCACAGAGTAGTTAAAGAAAAATTACATAATAAAATCTGCCAAGAGTTAACATGAACCTCTTGTTAATGTAGAACTAGAATCCTAGTTGCGAAATGATACCAATGAAAGAGTCAAAGAATTTAGGCAAATGCTGTGAAAAGAGAGCCAAGATGATGTTTCATTTATTTTAAAGGAAAGATACTTAACAAATAATATCTGCTTGATAGATTACCATAAACTCTACTAAATTCAGTCCTACTAGTGTCTAAAGATTAAAGGAAGAACATTTCTCAAAATCTGCCTAAAATAGACTTACTTTGGATAAAAATCCCTTAGCCCAATTAGGGATTTGGCTTCACTGAGGAGAGATTTTAGTCTAAGTTTCAAGTTTCTTTCTGTCTTTGAGTGTAAATACCCCATTTTCTCTATCAGTTCTACTGTCAACACACACACACACCAGAAACAAAGCTTTTTTTCCAACTTGTACAATATGCAGAACCGAAAAATGTTTATCAAATTATCCCTCTCTAAAGTCTGGTAAACTTTTATTATTCTTGGGGAAAAAAAGTACTATGTTGCAATATAAGGCCTAAAGAATAAATTTAAAGCAAAATTTTAATATCATAAATAGAGGTAAATGCACATTCATTCCACTCTCTACCCTTGAATGTAGGGAAGGCTGACCTGTCAACTGAGCTCCAGTGAAATATCGTTCTCTGCAGAATAGTGTTTTTTTAATCAGATGTACATTCATCCGGGGTCTATTGTGGCCATATTATTCCAGCATTGCCTTCTGGACAAATAGAGTTGGGTCTAATTTCCACCGCCTTAATCTCCTTCTTTCCTTTTTTCATTCTGTCCTGTCCTCCTGCCTTCCCAAAACACGATGGTAGTCTGATATAGATAAATAAGCAAACAAATATACTGCAGAGCAATATGCATAGCAGTGGGAGTAATTATAGGGGGCTGCAGGAGTCCATAGGGAGGACATTTAATCTAGATGTGGGAGTTGGAGAAGGCCTCTAGGAACAAGCAACATCTAAGCAGGCCCAAAGCAATAGATTAGTTAGTCAGGAAATGAGTGGAGTGGAAGACCAAAAGTTCCAGGCAAAGTTGTAATTTAAAGGAACAGAGTCCAGAAAGAGCACAAATCATCTGGAGATCTGGAAGCAGTCAGCATAGTTTTAGCATTTAGGGTAAGAGGAGGAATTGCAAGAGATGTTTAGAAAGCCACCTAGGGATGGGGTAAGAGACAAGATCAACTGTGCCATCCAGAGTTTGGGTTTTTCCTGAGGGCAATTAAAAGCCATTGAAAGTTAATCTGGAGGATGACATAATCAGACTTTCACTTCTGCAAGTGCTCTTAAGTGGCTCTTCCCTGGGGAGAGTAGATGAGGAAATAAGCAGCAAGACCTAGAAGTGGTGAGAACATCTAGGGTGCTATTATAGTAATTTAAATGGGAAAGGGATGTGAACATAAACTTGGAAGTGGTATAGAGGAAGAGGGGGCAGATTAGAGCCATCTAATGGGACATTTGTAGGAATCATTGAAAGAAGATGAAGAAAAAGGAGGCAACTGGTATTCTGAGATACCTTCGTCTTGTTGCTATTCCCATGTCACTGGTATTTACTTCTCCCTTGAGTGTTGAATGACCTCTTGTAGCTACTGAGCGTCACATGGGAAGCAAGATTTCCTTGCACTGCAGTGAAAACCAAGACACTGTCCAAACTCACTCTGACCAAAAGGCCTCATAAATTCTATCCCCTAGGTACCCTTCCCATAGTCACTTGCTCTTCGGGTTCATGGCAAAAGCCAGTCAGGATCCCACCATTCAGAACTGATCACCTTTTCAACTTCACATCTATAATATCTGGCATGCATTTTGATGCTATATTTCTATTTAATTTGGCTGTTGTGGTATGTCTGCATTTCCCACAGACTGAGAAACTTCCAAGAGCAGAGACTCTGTGTTTGTATCTCTTGTCCCTAGTAAGCTCCCAGCTCAGAGACTTGCACATAGTAGGCGCTCAGCAAACGTTTGCTGAATTGAATGTTTCATGTCCCCTCAGACCACATGTTCCCACAGCCGTTTTTAGAAGCAGCTTGCTCTTTGCCTTGTTTTTCCATCCAGGAGGCTAATGAGCAGAGAACTGAAACCCAGTTCTGTGACAGATGTGATATTGCCTAAGACAATGGCAGGAGCAAGATAAATTAAGGGATTTCATCCACTCACTTCAGTTTAATTTCTTATATTCTTGAAAAGTAACTCTAGTAGCAAACATGCACCTAAGTCAAGCAGTGAAAGAAATAGGAGGTACTGATTATTCACCAATGATCAAAACTTCATATTTATGGCCACTATATCCTTTCCTTTTAAGAGTCAGGTTTGCTATTTATGTTTTTTCTGTTCTAAGAAGGAGGAATAGGAAACTGCTATTTAAAGTAATGGCTTAGTCTCTTCGTATGTGAATAATGCATTAAAATGTTGAATCCTGCAAACAAGGAAGTCTGAAAGAGGCAGAGTAACCAACCAGGCTGCTTCTTCTTTAAATTAACCTGTTGTCTAGTAAAAAAAAAAATGTATGTGTTTCTTCACATAACCAGTAACTTGTAGAGGCAGAAAATACTTTAAAGACAGCTGAAAGTACTCAGTATTTTCTAGTAGTGTACCATGGAGTCCTAAGGGTTCAAGAGAGTTGGACCTTGGGCCGTCAGGAGAAGGGTGAGCTGTGATTGACAGGGAAGACAGTAGGACTCCCACCATCGCTTCAATCAGATTACTAAGATTTTACCTCATGTCTTTGTTCCATCCAAAAAGGAAAGAAAAAAAAACAAAAACAAACCCAGACCAAGACGGAAACCAACCTCCTCATTTATAGATGAGATGGATAATGAGGACCAGAAAGGATAATACAGTTAAGTAGCATGGAAACAGTCTATAGCAGAAAGCCCTGAATTCTAATTCCAGCACGGTTTGCCCGGCAAATGACCCTAGAAACATCATTTCTCATTGAAATTTCAGATTCATTTTCTGTCAAATAGGTTTCTGAAGGGATTTGATGAAGGGATTTAAAAAAAGCATTTACCACAGTGACTGGCATATGACAAATGTTCAGGAAATATACCCATTGGTGGTAGTGGTAGTAATAGCAGAATCCTAGCCAGAATGTAGATGTTTCTACTCTGTACTCAGTGTTTATTCCTGTGAGCCTCAACAAACAAAATCCTCTGCTTTATAGTTTATCCAAAGGGAAAATAGAGTTTATTTCAGGAACAGTGATGCTTTTCATTTTCTTCTCAGGATATATATGTACTTTTACATTAGGAAAGAAAGGGACTTGGCATTAGGGATGTAAAATATATAGCTTAATATTCTGAGGAACAAATGTCTTGAAGTGACGTGTAGTGATTGGGGTGACAGAAATGCATTACTCGGAAAAAAATACTAAGTTATATCACAGAGTAACACAACGTTGGTTTGTTTTTTAACAAGAACATATATTTTGGTCGCTAGGAAAATAATTTTTACAACATTAAATAAAATGAAACTTGTAAAAAGTGATTAAGAAAGTACAGAGGGTTTTTATTTGTGTTTAACCTGCTTTATAAGGAATTCCACACCATTAGTTCATCACCACGCATTCTTCCCACAGGATTATAACTTAACGTCGGTGAAAATGAATCAAGATTCCTGGGAAAATTTGGTTTTGAGAAGAGTAATTTTGAAAGATTTAGAAACCCAAAGTTTGTGCTTGATTCTTTTCTGGATCATATGACTTCTGTTCATTTTAATAAGGAGTGCCTAATATTACTTGCAAAAGTGGATTAATTTTGTCAGAGAGTCATAGACTCCATTAGCAATCTGATGGGACAATATTTCCTCTACCCCATCTTTTCGAGACTTAGTAATATGTTTTATATATTAGATTTAAAAAGACCAAAAAAAGATGATAGTTTAAAGAAACTACTTTGATACACTGAATGAAATATATGTAATTTCTCATCCTCCCAAAGAGCAAAAAAACCCCACAAATTTATTGAGTTTATGTACAGTTATGAACAAAATTGGTATAATTAAGCTTAATCATATAATTAAGTTTTAATTGGTATAGTTATTTTTTCACAAAATTTGAAAATTCTTTCATGAGGCACCAAAAATATATTTTAAGAGTTTTGTTTTCAAAGACTTTAATGGGGCAACACTTGGCATACAAAATTTGCTACTCTCAGTGGAAGGTAAGAAGTCTATTTTTTTTTTTTTTACAAGATCACTTGATTTCTGATATTCTTTTGTCATTTCTATATATGACGGAAGTTGCCAAATAAAACCAAGGCCTGTTTCAATGTTAATTCTGATTTCAAGTGTGACTGGTGTGCTCTCATTTTACAGCCTGGACCTCTTCTACAAAAAGGGGTTAGTATCAGTTTTAATGGTTTGAGGAATACTAATGAAAAATTGTTTTCAAAATTTTGGTCCAGTTCAATTATGATAGCCATACGTGGTGAAATTTTGTTTTCAGTGGAAGTTCCAGAGAAAATAAGCTATTTTTACGAAATAATCATTTTATACAACATTCATCCATCCAACAAATAGTTTCCAGGACCAAGTATGTGACTAAGCACAGCTCCAGTCACTGTGGATATAGCAGTGGACAAAACAGGCAAAGACTCTACCTCCAGAATCAAACATTCTGGTGACAGTAAGAAATAATGAATAATATAAAACAGCCAGTGATAAGATTCTCAGGAAAGATAAATTAGAGTAAAGAGATAGAGAAGCGGTAGATCTTTAACTAATGGGCCAAAATTAATTTCAGATGAATTAAGCAATTTAATTTTACTAATAGAAAACTGTAAAAGAAATCCTATAAAATGCAAGCAAATTTTTTTTTGATCTTAGAATGTATAATGTCTTTATATGTGTAAATCATATAAAAAGCCCACAAATGAAAAGATCAACCCATTAGACTACATAAACATGAACAACTTCTATCTACTAAACACGTTAATAAAACTCGAATGGAGAAATGGGAAATATTTGCCAAATATTGCCAACGTTTACCATTATGAAAATGGAAAGGTGGAATTAAAATATGAAAAACACAAACTAATGAGACAAATCTTCAATACAGCATGTAAGTAACTCATGAATCAAATAGACGACAGAAATGAACTTCCTACAATTCAAGATATACAAGTTAAAATAACTTCAAATACAGAAAAAGTCTAAAATTACACATTACTGGCAAGGCTGCAATGAGATGCTCACTTATATACATAATGCAAGTGTGAGTTAGTGACTCTGTCTTAAAAATAAAGGTGGAATCTTCTAGGAACCCCAAACAAGTCCTTATTTATTTGTTTGTTTGTTTGTTTGTTTGTTTACAAGACAGAGAGAAGGAGAATGGAGAGAGAGGAAGGGGAAAAGCAAAAGGGGGGGGAGAGAGAATTGCAAGCTAACTCTGCACTGAGCGTGGAGCCTGAAGTGGGGCTCAACGTGGGGCTGGATCTCATGACCTTGAGATTCTGACCTGAGTCAGACACTTAACTTACTGAGCCACCTGCACATTGGTGCAGTTTATTCTTAATGAAATTGATAATGCTTTATAGATGGTGTGGAGAAAAGAATCGATTTATCTCCCCTTCCAGTGCTTCTGTTAAATTTTACCCATTCGATAGCTTTATGTTCCAGGGATTCACTGTTTTAGGCACTGAGAATACAGTAGTGAACAAAACAAACAAAAGCTTTTCCTTGAAGAACAAATGTACTTCAGAAGAATACTAGAAGTTATTACTGTGAGCCCTGTAAAAATTAGTAAAATTGAATCAGAAACATGAATGATCTGAAGAAATGATTGGGGAATGGAATGTCAGTGATAAAAGGAAAGTCTGACCCAAACTCCTTAGTTTAAAAAGTTTGCACATGGTAGATCAGTTTATTCCTCATCATTAATTTTTCATGATTAACTTGAAAAGGATCCAGGAATTGAAATCTCAATTTTCCCCAAACTAAGGTAATCAAAAGAATAATCTCGATAGTTAAACTAGTTATAGGAAGAGTTTTAAATAAATAGCAACCAAATCAGTATTCTTGATCTTCTCTGAGACTTCTAATCAGAAGCCAGGTTGGAATAGAATGACTTCTACTATGACTGAGGACTCTTTCTAAGATAAACACCACAGGCATAGTCTCAAAAATCTTAAATACATGAAATAGCAGTGATCCTGATTCTCTGTAATACAAAGGTTTTAGGATGTGTTGAAATGTGCTGTGATGTAGGCTACATTTCTATCAAAGTTCATTATTTAATAGTACAAAATATGTATTATTGAGTACATTACAATAATAAATATTAAGACATTTTATTCAAATCTTTTTTTTAAAGATTTTATTTATTTATTTGACAGAAAGAGACACAGCGAGAAAGGGAACACAAGCAGGGGGAGTGGGAGAGGGAGAAGCAGGCTTCCCACTGAGCAGGGAGCCCAATGCGGGGCTTGATCCCAGGACCCTGAGATCATGACCTGAGCTGAAGGCAGACGCTTAACGACTGAGGCACCCAGGCACCCCAATTTATTCAAATCTTTTATAAAAATTTTTTTAGTTGCTTAGAACATAAATTTTGATTTAAGTTCTTTAGGACATTAGATTGAAATTTCTATTTATTCATTTTTGCTTTGTAGCTAAAACCCTTCACATAACTAAACAATACTTCAGTTGAAAGTTATATGTATCCTTGGGCACCTTCAGAGGGTTTTGTGTTACCAGAGTGGTCCCAACTAATCCTAAACAACAACAAAAATGTCTGCTTCCATGTGGTGAAGGAGAGTGAATGAACAGACAGAAAGCTCTTCATTTGGTGCCATAGCCTAAATTCCTGGGAACAATCAATTCAAAGGGCTCTGCTGCTAACTGACCTGCTTAAATGAAGTGTCAAGAAAGGAAATCCAGAACACTTGGTGACTCTACAAAATATCCAAGACATACCAAGCTGTGTCCTGAGGCTAGCTAAATGGAAATTCAGGCGGACTTTTTTTTTTTTTAATCACAATAATAAACCTCATATCAATAACAACAACAACAACACACACACACACAAATCCTTAATTTTCCTAGCTGTCTAGAACCTGAACACAAAAGAGAAGCTGAATATCTTTCCAGCACCCTTCCAGTTTAAACAATGAGAAGAACAGAACTAAAATCCTATAAAGAGATTTCCCTGGTTACCTGTCTTCAGAAAACTCTTCTATGATGTATAGCTACACTCTCAGGAGTAATTCACAAAATTAGCTCAAGGGGATATGCTATGATCTTTGTACTGTTAATTACTTTTCAAAGTATGATTTCTTGGCTGGTCTTACTTTTTCTTAGAAATTTTACTATTTTCCCCATAATGAGTATATCTCTGATTTGTGATGAAAATGGATGGAATTTCAATGTAGAAGCAAAGACCAGTCAAGAAAATCCTCATTCTAACTCTCTTCTTCCTTCTACTTCTATTCCTTTTCCTTCTTACTTTTTATTGTTCTTCCTGGTAATAAAATACTTTTTGTAAAAAGTATTTAAAAAATACAAAAATATATGAAGAAGACAATTAAAACCCCCAGGAATTGTACAGTCCTCTGGATGAATATTTCTATATTTGGGTTTATTTTTCCCTGTATTTTCATGATGATTTTTTTTGTTGTTGTTGTTGTCATGTCACCAGTATTACTTAAGTAGCCTTGCTGGGCCACAAAGAATGAGCTTGTTTGGGGCGCCTGGGTGGTTCAGTCAGTTAAGCATCCAACTCTTGATTCTGGCTCAGGTCATGATCTCAGGATCATATTTTTTCTTTTATAGCCTTTTTTTTGGAGTCAGATACAAAAAATTGTTGCCAAGACTGATGTGAAAAAGCTTACCACCTACGTTTCTTCTAGGATTTTTTGTGGCTTGGGTCTTTCATTCAAGTCTTTTATCTATTTTGAGTTAATTTTTTGTGTAGTATGAGATAGTGGTCTAATCTCATTCTTTTGTATATGACCCAACATCATTTATTGAAAAGCCTGTCCTTTCCCCATTGTATAGTCTTGATTCCTTTGTCATAAATATATGTGTGGGCTTATTTCTGGGCTCTCTATTCTGTTCCATTGGTTTGTGTGTCTGTTTTTATTCCAGTACCATACTGTTTCGATTACTATAGCTTTGCAATATGGTTTGAAATCAGGGAGCACGATGCCTCCAGCTTTGTTCTTCCTCGAGATTGCTTTGGCTATTTAGGGTCTTTTATGGTTCCATACAAATTTTAGTATTATTTATTCTATTTCTGTGAAAAATGCCAATGGAATTTTCATAGGGTTTGCATTGAATTAATAGATTGGGGAATGTGGACATTTTGACAATATTAATTCTTCCAATCCATGGGCATGGAATATCTTTCCATTTATTTGTGTCTTCAATTTCTTTCATCAATGTCTTACAATTTTCAGTGTACAGGTCTTTCATCTCCTTGGTTAAATTTATTTCTAGGTATTTTATTCATTTTTATGCAATTATAAATAAAATTGTTTTCTTAATTACTCTCTCTGATAGTTTGTTGTTATTGTACAGAAACACAGTAGATCTTTGTATGCTGATTTTCTATCCAGCAACTTCACTGGATTTGCTTATTAGTTTTTAGGTGGAGTTTTTAGGGTTTCCTACATATAAAATCATGTCCTTCACAAATAGTGACAGTTTTACTTCTTCCTTCCCTACCTAAGTATAATTTTATAAATATATGTGACTTTTCAAATATAGCATTCTTTTTTTTTCAAATGTAATATTCTTAATGAATTCTTAATAGTGTAGGGAAGGAAAACTTTTCCTTTCTTCCCACCTGGGTTCTTTGGCTGGTCTCATAATTAAATTGGCTGGCAGAGTAACAGGAGAAAAACAAACTTAATTTTGTATATATTAGAATAGGCCATAGAAATATGAGACCCAAAGAAGTGACCAAAGCAGGTAGCTTTTATACCTTTTAGACAAAGAAACAATAAATTTGTGAAGAATCGACAAGACAGAGAAGTTTGAGCTTGGGGCAGTAAATTAATGAAGAAGTAACAAGGTTTATTTATTCAGCCTTCTAGGCTCTACACTCTCTATCTCTGGTGATAAGGATGTCTCTCTCCTGGTATAGGGAGGTACCTTTCACATAGGAAATTTATTTCCTGCTTTCATGGGGACAGAGCGGGTCAGTGTGTCCTTCTTGCACTGGCTAAGTAACTTTTAAAAAAATTTTTTTTGTTTAAGAAATTTTAATTCAAAATAATCAATATGCCAAAGTGGCATATTTTGAGGCTGCTTACCCTGAATCCTGTAAGTTATAAAATAATAAAAGAACATATATTTTACAATTAGGTATTTTGCGAATAATAAAATAATGGGACTAAAATTAGAATAGAATACTAGGTTGAGGGAAAACGTTCAATTTAAAATAAATATCTCTGCCAGTCATTATTCCCTTCAAATTACTGGAGTTAGATAAAGCTCCCGATAGTTGCTCCCTGCAAATTTAATGCTTCTCCGGCAGCTTACACATATCATGTTAGATAGTAAATATTTCACTAAAGGCAGAGTTTTCTTAGTAGACTCCATTCAAGTGGCTGCTGCTTTAAAAGTTTATCTAAAAGACACATTATAGGAAACCTCTTCCTTGTACAGGAATTTTTCTGTATTGTTTACATAGGTATCACAGAGTGATATGCTTGATACAAATTGTTTCAGTTGGAAAGAGTTCTGCCAAAGAAAACAGACAGGCAGCTGTTTGCATAGTGCATAATTTTTTTTTTTTTTGTTAAATATGGCTGCACCTGTGTAAACACAAACTTTATTTCCAAGAAGTACCCCTGCAGCTGCAAAGACTTTCAGACGTAGCCAGAGCAGCTATTTTTATTGTACCGTGTAATGTATATAATAGGTTTTGGTCAGTTGTCAGCCTCAAAAATCACATAAGAAGGTTCATTTATTTTAATATAGACATTTTATTGTATTTTTCTAAAACCTTAATATGAAGTTGACTTTATTTCCTATTTGTGCTTCATACTGACTTACTGCAAACATTAAAATTAATCAGGGAACAATGTTCCAGTCATGCAAAGCACATCAGAAAGAGCAGCTTTCTTCATCCATTCATTCATTCCTCATTCACTTGTACCTTCCCTTGTTTTTATTAATATAGTCAAGAAATACAGTAATTATACGAATGACTGGTTGACACAGACCTTATTTCTCTTTCAAAAAATGTTTACTATTATTGATGGAGGTAACCCTAATTACATAACAGAATTATAATCATGAGATAGCCCAACAGAGGAGAGGACATTCCTTTCCCACAGCACTGCTGGACTCCCGAGAGCTTTCTAAAACTTCACTCATACGCAATGAGTTGTGCATCAACACTAAGCGATATTAAAATACTAGCAAATAACTAATTTTTTAAGTGTACCGTATTTACTTATTACAATCAAAGTAAGTAGAATTCTTAATGTATAAGTAATTTCAACCTTTATATACTTTTAAGCTTATAGTCACATTCAAAGAAACTGAAAGTTTCTCTCTTGGATCTAAAAAGATCGAGAAAGAGCCATTATTCTACATACTTACAATGAACTTGTGATATGGAAAGATTCAAAGTATTTTTTCAGGACTGTAAACATTCTGTAGGAAGCACATCCTCTGCCTAGGAGCCCAGGGCAGACAGATAGTCCCTGTAGGCATTCAAAGAGATTTCCAATCTGCTACTTGGGAAACAAACTGCTTCTCCCTCCCACAGGGGTGTGAATTGATGAGTATAGCAATTTCATTAAGAAGGTACCGGTAAATCAATGGTTCTTAAAGTGTGGTCCTGGTACCCTTAGAGGGTTTGCAAGGTCAAAACTATGTTCACAATAATATGAAGGTATCATTTATCTTTTTCATGCATTCTCTCATGAGACTACACTGGCGTTTCCTAAAGGCCACTTGATGTATAATGCAGTTTAAAATAAAACATGTTAATGTTTTGGAAGTTAGTGAACCAGTATTTTTTGGAAGTTAAGTGAACCAATATCTTTTCAAATTAGCATTGTAGGATGTTATAAGATCATCTGTGTGTGTGTGTGTGTATGTGTGTGTTTTAAAGGTCATTCAAAACACTGGGAGGACCAAAGAGTTTTAATGTAATAGGATACAGAATATCCATTGATATGGTTTCATATTCCATATTATGATTAACCTTTAAGAAATTACCACTTGTTGAGTTTCGGTAGAGTACTAAAGAATAATACCCACAACTTTCTGAAGGGACTATTAAAAACATTAGTGAATAATGACATTTTGAAACATTATTTTTATTTTCCTTAATGTCTGACTCAATAGAAGACAAGTGGATTCTTATATCTGTGTCTGCATTCCATCTGTTGTGCTATGTTATTTAGTTGATGCATATGAAGAAAATCTTGCCTCCTCCAGATTTTAGAAAAGGGAATATTTTTGTTTGTTGCTTGCTTATTTAGAAAAATGACATTTTAACATGTACTGAAACTATTATTGTTCTTTTTGAAAGTAATTAATAAATTATTAATAAATTACTATTTTAAGAATTAAGCAGCAATTATCAATAAATATACACACATAGGAAAAATCTCATTGGTGTCCGCAATAATTGTTTAAGAATGTAAAGAATTCTTGAGACCAAAAGAGTTTAAGAATTGGTGCTATGAGTCATGCTTTGATACTCTAAAGAAATATGAAATGACTGCATGAAAATATAGAGCACTCAGTTGACTTTTTTTTTTAAATGAAAAATAAGTGTGGAACCCATGACCACACACTGAAAGCTGAATTGTAAACTATGGTTTCATTTACATACCCACAGCCCTTCCCCATGCACCATAGATATTTCTCTTACGATGTTGTGTACAAGTGTGGTCACATGTCCGTGACTTTACTCTGCCTGTGGATATATATATATATATTCAGGGAACATGCAGAAGTTAAGTTTTGCACCACCTCCTCTCACACCGTGTTAGACAGGGCTTGACTAAGCAATCAGAATAGATAACTGTCTCTATGATACAAACACAAATGTTTCTAATATTACCCCCCCCAAAAAAATCATAGAGAAAGTGCCTAATTCAAATCAATCCCTGCTTATCTTAACTTTTCCTTCAGTCCAATATTCATGGATCCAAGCTCTGTATTAAGATCAAGGACCACACTGTGAATTATTCACCCAAGCTTGGAGAGACATTTGCTTCTACCAACAAAGGCAGCTGAGAATCCCTGACATAAAGACTTAGATGATCTCTGGCTATTCTTGCTAAAACAAATGTGTTTTAGTAGACTTAGAAGTTATTAATAAAATTTTAACATGTTTTATGTATTGACTCATCTATTTCTTTGTAAGCACAATTAACAACCTTGTTTCTCAGGTACAGAGTCCAATAAGCAGGACCCAGAGAGGACAATGCATAGTTGTCCATAAAGGATTACTGGTAGAAATATACTCTTAGCTCCTGTGGATGGGGAGACCATGGCTGGCTCTGGAGGATGCATTCTCTGTAAATTGTTGGCTTCACTTGCATACTCTACAATCAGATTTCCCAATAGGGAAGCTGTCTCAGCCTGTGTAAGGGTCAATAAAAACCTTTCTATGATGAGAGCATACTCCATATGTTTAAGTGTTATACCCAACATCTTGTCTTGCGATGCTCACATTATTTCCTGTGTTAGTCTTTTCCATGTTGACTACAGTTTACCACTTATTCAGACCCAGTAATTTTTCATATTTTCATTACCCCCTCTCTGATGATCTTTTCCCTCCATTTCCAAATGTTCTTTTTCTCCTTCCTGGTTTTCATTTCTGCTGGTTTTCATTTCTCACGAACTTTCTTTTCATTCTGGTAGAATCCTTTAATGACTTCCAAAATGGAATGATTGCACCTCAGGAGAGTATGCAAGGTAATTCACTAAGGTACAGAAAAAGATACTAGTGCAGTCCTACTCTTCACTCTTTAAGAATTTAATATATGTGATATAACGTTCATAGTATCCTAGTGCAGAAGCCCATGTATGTAACTTATAAATAAATATCCATATATGTGGATGCATGCCAACACTTATTTTCAGTTCTGTATGCTATCAAAAATGCTTTTATATCACTGATTATATTTCGTCTATTCTTAAATCTCCATCCCATGGTTTCTTGGAATCCTCACATAAACTTCATTTTTATTCTTCCCACAAATTTGAAATCTTTTTTTTTTTTAAAGATTTTATTTATTTATTTGACAGCGAGAGAGAGAGATCACAAGTAGGCAGAGAGAGATAGAGAGGCAGGCTCCCTGCTGAGCAGAGAGCCCGATGCGGGGCTCGATCCCAGGACCCTGAGATCATGACCCGAGCCGAAGGCAGAGGCTTTAACCCACTGAGCCACCCAGGCGCCCCAACAAATTTGAAATCTTTGATTAAGTAAACAAACACTCTAAACACCTAACACTTCTAATTGTATTTTATTCAATCCTTTAAACACTTTGATGCATTCCTCATGTTCAAAATAGATGATACATATTTAGCAATAGAGGTGGTTGGAATTCAGATGAATTTAAAAAAAGTTAAGCAAGAAAATGATCAGAAATGCCCAAATTTTATAAATGCTCCCTATTTGCTGGTCACCTGTGTCATCATTGGTAATTTACTGGTGTAGTTCTTGTATGGCCTCCAATGACTACCCATTCGTTGGCTTTAGCAATTACATAGAAATTGCTTACCAATGGTCCCCACCTGAAACATAAATAAGATAACTAATCATATATCTGGTGCTATTTTATTTTAGCTCCAATGGTCTTTGTACCATGAGTCAGAAATGCCCTAAAATTTGTGCTGTTCTGAAGGGGATAAAAATCTATAGTATCACTGGAACTATAAGTGTGGCTTTTGCTAAAAATATTTATAATATCAAAGTGCTATCATAACCTAGTCCTGATTTATTAGAAATAAAATAGTAGAGTCAAATGCAACCTCAAAGATGATCTAATGTCAACTCCTGGTTTTACCAGTGGCGAACATATCTCTACTGGATTAAGAAACTTGCTAAAGTTATATAGCTAAATTTGTATAGCTACTTAGTAGCAAGGCTAGGACTTGAACCCAACTCCTCAGTTCCTAATATAGTACACTTCAAATAATTCAGGACTGAAATCTAGAGCATTTGAAGAATAGTGTTTGCATATTCCTTGGAAAATACATTTCATTTCTAGTTTATTGATTTATTCTCTGAATCACTTAGTTATACCTACAATCAATGTTTTGAAGGAATGTTTTTGAAGGAATGAATGAGATATAGCATAACCATAAAATTTTTCCATTCCAAAATAGACCCAGGACATTTGGTATATTTTTGCTGCAAGTGAATCCTTCTGCTTATTTCTAGGAAATTGGATAAAATTTGAGAATACAGAGCTCTTCAAAATCACTGTAGTCTCTACAACCTGACACAAACCTGTGAGAAAACACTGGAGTGGAATAGTCTGTTCTTCCCTCCAAAGGCTGTTTACAAACATACTTAGCCCTGAGAGAAGGATGTGGATTGTTATTTATTGAATATCACATCTCCTACAATAGGCATTTTACAATACTAAGCTCTATAATAGTATTAAGTACTAATAATGGTCTCACTGAGTAGACTGCTTGTGGAATAAAATGGCTTTTAATGGGTTCCCAGTCTTTTTTTTTTTTTTTTAATAAATTTACTGGAAATTCAACTTATAGTAAATGCAGATTCATTTCTTTTTATAGTTTTAAAAAAATACAAAGGTATGTCCCTGAGCTCACATTTCAGAAGTTTTAAATGACTCTCTGTATCTGATTTTTATTGCACTGTGAATGTTACAGCAATTTTGGTTTCAATATATAAACTGGAGCCTGTTTTATGCATAAAACCGTGTAGTTCAATCTCCAAATACATTGCCCACCCATGCATGATAATTAATTTTTTATTGAACAAAGCCCTAAAATATAAAGCATTAGTTGATTATGTGTAACCAAATGATGTTAGATGTCCAGGAGCAATTATGATAAAATATTAAAACAATTTTATATCAAGAAAAAGATAAAAATATGTAGCCACATACTCTTGATTCAGTTACTTCCATTTTTTTGCACATTAAAAATGTACTTAAGAGCTGTCAACTCAATTGCTTCAGATATGAAGTTACTTTAGTTTTGAAAAACTCCGAGATTGTTGAAGTGCATTTGAGACACCAGGAGTCCCCAAAAGTAACGGACACTAAGCCTCCCATAAGCCAAGGCAAGCTCATGATCCTTTCTTTAATAATAAATTTAGAATCCTTATTAGAAAATGTGCCACAGTGTAGCACTCAGAGATAAACTATGTTGCAGGAGTCTCTCTTGAAAAAAGATAGAAATAAGTCGCTTAATAAAGTCTAAATCATTCCTTAGGTTAGCTAATAGAAGCACCCGTGGTTATAAAATTAATCAGTCCCTGCTATTACAGCAAATTGGTGAAGATTGTATTGACACATCTTCATCTGCATGTCTCATCAGAGGTGTCCGTGCCATTTAGCTACGAAACCCTGGAGGCTTTCCTCCACACAGAATCTTATAACACTTCAATTAAGGGACACCAAGCTGCCAACCAGACAGCGGCACATTTATTTCTTGATGACTCCTTAAGTTGTGCCACAGGCCTATCATTAAGAGAATATTTTTCACAGCAGGTTGCAAAGATCCTCGTGCCATTAAAAGGAATTGAAAAAGCATCAATTTGTTGTTTCCACCTAACACAGATATTTTTCATTGCTGGAACAGCCATTAAAAACAATCTGTTTTATTGCATTCTGAAAAGATCACATGAAGTACACATAATGATTTATTTTAAGGAGACATTAGGATTAAAACCACTGTGAAAATGCAGTATTTGAAATAAATATTTAGGAAAACACAGCCTCAAATATGCTTTTCTTTTTTACACCAAGTTATTAGAAGAAATTTATTGATACCTTGAATGATAGTTTGAACATGCTCCAAAAGAATGTCTTTTAAAGGCAGATGAGGAAGAGTGTCTTTGGAGAAGTATGTCTCAGGAGAATGGCATGCCTTAAAATTTTAAGTGGAAATTCTTTGAAAATTAGTAAACTGGAACAGAATGCTTTAAAAACATAATGGATCAAATCCTGCTTTGGGGCAATTTTATGGGGAGTTTTTTGGGGGATATAGGAGTTTAATGCCATTGCTACATTGTAGAGTCTTGATGTAAAATACTAGCTTTTTAGTCACCAGAGTGGGAGGAATCACCCGATTCTGGTTATTTATTTATACTATGATAGCTACTGACTATGGGTACCTACCAGAAATTGCAGTTTGACATAGTGACTTATTTTAAAATTTATTTTCTTAGTACCAGAGTTGGTCACTCATTATTTGACAGTCTGCATCAGCAATAAGTTAAGACAAGGGGACATTTCTGTCAAGGAGGCTTCTTAATGCGATTGCTTAGAAATTTTCAGAAGTTTTTCGTAAGTCGTTTTTGACAAAACCAACTGGTTTCTGACAAAACCAAACAATAAAAAATAAAAATAAATCATGCAATCCAGGAACAATTATACAGTATTTTGAATTCATCTTCTAAAGAAAAACAACACGGAGGAGGACTTTATTCCATCTTTCTGCTTTAAAATGTTGATCACACTCTGGTGTTACCAAAGTTGGAGCGCCCGACGTTAAAAGTGACCTCGTGGAAACCTACCAGGATATCACCATGATCAAGGGGGCAGGGTATAAAATAAGAACTGTAGTGGACATTGTGGTGTACTGGCCAGATCCACCCTGCAGGACTGAGACATTTATCTTGTGGCAGGAGTGTTAGCAGTTGGCAGGTCTCAGCTGATTTTTTTTCTGGGGATTGCCTGGAGCAGAAGATAGCCTCTGTTTCCAAGGTCACTGCTTCTGCCTAGAGATAGTTCCCAAACAATGACTGGTCTACAAGGAAAATTGTAAGGGCACTGTCTCCTTGCTGCTGAGCCATACAACTCTGGAAGACCATGTCAGCTCTAGAGTTCCCCCTGTGGGATTGTGGGGACCTTTGTTATAAATGCAATGCTGTTCAAATCTTCCCTCTGCCCAGTCCTATCTTCCTCCCTGAGCCACTGGTATCAATCAACTTCCCACGTGCGAATCTTCATCTCACATTTGGTCCCAAAGAATTAATGTAAGACAACAGCATCCGGTGTTTGATGTATATAAGATTTGATTAGTTTGTCTGAATTGGTTATGCCCACAGGAGCAAAAACGAGAGAATTATGGAAGTGTGAGGGCACCTGTTTAAAAACGAACAACCTTAAATACCCTTGGAATGCCTGAGATATTCAGAGGTCAATTTTGGTAAAATATATCTCTTGAATCTTCTTTCTCGTCCATTCTCACTGATGCCACCTTTCTAATGTCTGCCTGCCTCCAGTTTTTCCCAATTCTGGATCATTCATTCCCTTTGTGGCTGACAGAAATATCTTCCAAAAACTCAGATTCCATGTAACTCCCTTGTTTTAAAACTCTGGATGCTTACACACTGTTTCAGTATAAAATAGTAGGTCTTACCCCTTAAAACTCTTATTCTGACATTTATGTCCCTTCCCTGCATATAACATCCTTCCTCTGGTGACCAATCCCAGAGTACTTAGTATAACCCTAGTACCTCTGTTACAGATTCTTTGAATATCTTACTATTTCCGACATATGTCATGTCCTTCTGTGATTCAGTGTGTGCTTTTGAACCTGTTGATCCTAAATGCCTTTTTCTCTAACACCTTATCTTGTTAATAAACTTCTATTGATCCTGCAAGGCTCCTCGAATCTTCATTATCTTTTCAATTGTTCCCTGATTCTCCCACCAAAATACCAACTCCATATTTTATTTCCCAACTTTGTGTGTTTATTTATCACAAAGCTTTTGCCGTATTATAATTTATTATGTTTACACTTTTCTGTACCCCACGAAACAGTGCATTTTTAAAGCACAAGGGCATGCTATTTAATTTATAACACCCAGCATTGCCCATAGTAAATACTTAAATAAATGGGGATGTCTTAATTTAGGTTTTCCCCAAAGCAGAGCCTAAAACAGGATTTGGGTACAGGTATTCAAGTGAATTTGAGAAGTGAATTTAAGAAGCAACATTGAGTGAGTAGGAGGAATGAGACAAGGAGGGAGGGAAATTCAATAATGGATTCATTGGTCTTTGGGTGGTCACCACTGTGGATAGTGGGTCAGAACCTCTGGGAACTTTCTAAAGCCAGGGTGGAAAGCACTTCCAAATTGTCCCCATGAAAGACAGGAAGATGGAGGCATTTATCTACACACTCCATCACGCATCGGTGGTCGGTTGCTCCAGAGATATTAACTCCAGTTTCCTTCCAGACTGGGTGGGATCCTGGGCTGTGGAAAAAGTCTTGAGGGGAGAATTGGAGAGAGGACACTGGCAGTGTGTGCAGAACCATCATTACAACTGCAGCTGAAATCACAGGCAGGTATGGCAGATGGGGTCCAAGGTACAAGAGCATACCTATAGGGGATTATTTAACTAAAGTTCTGAGATTATTCATTTTGAGAGAACAGCATTGGATCTAATCAGGCACTCTGATTTAAAGTGGAAAATGTAACTAAATTCATTTTCACTGCAACCAAACTGAAGCTTATATTTATGACATGGGTTCTTATTCCCTTAGTTGTCCTTGGCTGTTTTTCTTTGTTATCTTCTTTGTTATCTCTTCTATGAGTAATGGAGTGTGTATTAACTTGGCAATATACTCTCTGACCCTCAATTTTCTCATGCGTAATGAGATGATATGACTCTATTTTACAGAATCATTTTCCATCTATCCATTCATTCACTTATTCATTAAATACCTATTGAATACCTACTATTGCCAGTCACCACTATAGGTAGGGCTATGGATATAATGGAGAGTAAAATAAAACAAAACGAAACTTCAAATGAACAAAAATTATTTACCAATCCTTGATCTAATGGATTTGGTGAAAGAGAGACACTGAAGAAATAATCATACAAATAAATATAATACAAAAAAATCTGGCCCGTGACAGAAAGAAAAAGTACAATTTACAATGTTCACAAGGGTGTGTATTAGGAATGTGTAATTTAGACTGATGTTTACTCAGTGGTCTCATACTAAGACCTGCCTGAAGAATGATCAGGAGTTGGTAAAATGAGGAGATGGAGTGGGTGGCTGGGGGGGGTGGGGTGGGGAGTGGAGGACAGCACTATAAGTGAAGGCTATGAGGCAGAGGGGAAACCATGATAAATTCTAAAGAAGGTGGGATGTCTCAGCACAAAGTCAAAGAGGTGGGGACAGTTGGTGCAAAGTAAGGCTGGAGAAGTAAGCATGGACAAGAAAACATGGGAGCATGAAGATTCCTAGTCATCATCCGGAGTGGGAAGCAATGGGAAGCCTTTGAAAGAGGTATGTGATATGACATATTTGTGGAAGATTGCTCTTACTTCTACATATGGATTGAATGAGTTTTGGAATGCAGAAAATGGAAACAGGATCATAGTTCTATTGAAGAATAAAGATTTCATAAAGCAACAAATGTACCTACATGGAGTTGATAGAATTTATTTGCATTCTCCTTTTCTTGTCTTCTATTTTCCTTTCTTCATTTTTTCTTCCCTTAAGTTTTCCCTCTATCCTAAAACCTTACTCCTAGCATCTCATAAGAGAACTTTATTAAGAGAAAGAAGTTATGTTATTCATAACCAATGGCCCATCACACATTTTCTGTCATATTTCTGTGTGATCTATGCTACTGAAAAAGGCAAAAGGGGATGCAAAGCCAGCTTGGTCAGGATCTATGGGGCAAGGAGAAGGAATCTTGGTCTTCATGGTGTTGTTAGAAGTGAAGGAGCAGAGAGAGGTTAGGAATCATTTGACAGATGAAATTACATGTAAAGAGAGGTCAAGGGTGTTGGGTAAGCTAAAAGAGGTGAATTAGAGATGAGAGTAACAGTGATTTATGGTATAGATTTCTGGATATCTGAGCAGCAGGGGAGGAACTGACCATACTCAACTTTAAAGATGCATAATACAATCCTTTCATGATAGAAAAAAAGAAACATGAAGAAATTCAGGTAACAAGTATGGTAATTTTGGTATACTAAACTTAAGTATCTCTATATGTACACATGAGTTTTAATTCTTATAAAGAATTATAATGATAACGAATTAGAAATATTTTGAAAGCTCTCTAACAGAAATTGATAAATGTGAATTTATTTTTGTAGAGAAATAGCACAGAATCAAGGAAATTCCTAGGGACAATGTATATAGAATCACTATCCTGATTATTCAAGGAAAAATCAAAGAGCATTTCCTTTTGGATATTAAATCTGAGCTTATTAATAATAATGATAGCACTTTGCATTTTGTTTCTTTCAACTTTATAGAAGCATACTAAGTTGCACATATCTGAAGTGTGTATTTTGATGACTTTGACACAATTACACCTCTGGAATACTGCCACAATTGAGGTAATATACAATTCCATCAGCCCTAAAAGTATACTTATGCCCCCTTTGTAATACTTCCTCCCTCCAATCCCATCCCAGGCTAGCACTGATGTACTTATGTGTTAACTTATATTTCCTAACATTTTAAATAAATGGAATCCTACAGTATGATTCTGGGTTCTTTTACCCAGCATAACTGTCTTGAGATTCACCATGTTGTTGCATGTATCATTAGTTAATTCTATTTTGTCACTCAGTAATAATACATTGTATGAATATACCACAAATTCTTCATCAATTTGCCTATTAATGGACATTCAGGTCCACTGGACATTCAGGTTCCATGTTTTATCTTTTACAAGTAAAGCTCCTATGAACATTGATGTACAAGTCTTAGTATGGACATACACTTTTATTTCTTTTGTCCCAATATTTAGAAATGGAATGGCCAAATAATATGGTATGTGTATATTTAAGTTTAAATAAACTTCCACGGTATTTCCAAAAGTAATTGTACTATTTTACATGCTCACCTTTTAATGTAAAAATTATATAGGTTGGCATTGCCTTACACAAACTTAACAACAATAAACCTGTAAGCTCAGTATTATTTCCCCCATTATATAAAAGGAAACTGAAGTTCAGGAATGTCACATAAACTACTTGTGGTCACAAAACAAGTAAATGAAAGAATTGGAATTCAAACTTGTATCTGATAGTGTTAGAATGATTTTTCAGAATGCCTAAGAAAAGTTTTTATAAACCAAGGACTAGCTCTTGCTTTAAATAGATGTGATTCTCATCCGCTGAGTTGCTAGCTCCTGCCTGACTTGGATAAATGGATAGAATGGGAAATTATTTTAGTCCAAGTGATGGCTCATTGGCTAGACAAGGTCGAGGTATAGCTTTATATGGTTGACTGGAATTTAAACTTGTAACCTGCCATCAGTTGGAGAAGTTATATATATGTGTATATATACAAATATATACACACACACACACACACACACACACACACACACACACACACTTCTGATAAGCCAACAATCTTAATTTAAGAGAGTGGCTCCAATTTAGATGAAATGCTACTTATACTTAAATCAGCAACCATAGCCATGCTTTCATTGGTTTAATGGCTTTTTCTTTTTACTGTTGATTTTGTTTCAAAGAGCAGATAAAGACGCAAGAACTGGAAAGCAATAAAAACAAATAAAAAATACAAAACCAGCTGGGAAACAAAGAGAAGAGGCTAAGGCACCTGGAGGAGATTAATGGACGGAAGTACTTTCTCTTTGTTTCCATTTTTAATAAGACAAACGCATTATGTAAAATTTAAAATGTGAGAACTGTACATAGATGTATGAAACACAGCCTACAAGAGGCTCTTGTGGTTTTTGATGCTGCTGTTGGCAGTGTTTCTTCTAACTACTGAGGGGCACTTTGGTTTCTATAATGTTACTCTCAAGGCAAACCTCTAAGGCAACCTAATATCCAGGAGACACAACCATGAAATAACTGCTTCTGCCTTGGAGATGTAACATTTTAGTACTGAGACTAAAACCAATAGAAGACTCTAACTCTTTTCTTTTTAGAGAAGAATTAGGTATAAGGGTGGTCTGTCTTTAGGAGTTAGTGACTGAGGGTCCAAAAGGTCAATACTAGAATCACTGTTTCTCAAAGCCTTTCATTTCTTTCCATCCCTACTGTCATCAACTGCAATAGCTTCCTAGCTAGTTTTAGCAAATACAAATATAGGACTCAGAAATAAATTTAATCTTCAGATAAAAAATAATTTTCTTACTATAAGAATATCCCATGTAATATTTGGGACATACTTACATTAAAAATTTGTCATTGTTTATCTGAAATTCAAATTTAATTGAGTGTCCTGGCAACCCTATCGTCAACAGACTTAATCTCTTTCCCTCTGACCTCTCTCCTTTCATTGCCAGCAAAATGGAATATCAAAATTTACTGAAGCAGTAGAACACCTAAATTTAACAGGAGCCACAGAAGATGGAAGCACTTCAGTACACTCTTTCAAACATTCAAAACCAGCCAACTACAGTGTCATCTACTCATACACACATAACATCAATAGTATGAGTGATAATTGCAGTAATAAAGTCATTTTGTAAAACTCAATACACTTATTCTTGGTGAATACACTGAAAAAATACAAATGAGAGGACAATACTCAACATAATACATAACCTAATATTTAGTAACTAATATTACTGACTTCTTTCTATGTGTCAGCTACAGTAACAAGGAAAAGCAAAAACTTATGAGACAGAAATAATAATTATTATTCCCATTTCCATTTCACAGGCAAGGAAACTGAAGAATAGAGAAGTTAAGCCATTTGCCACAAAGTACACAGCTAGTGATTTATGGGGCCAGGCAATCTCAAAGCTCGTACTCTAAACAACTACACTAAACTTCCATTTTTCATAGCAACAGTAATAAATACGCATTGCCTAGGAATAATGCAAATAAAAGATATTTGGGACTTCTGTGGAAAACAGTTAAATGGCCAGGTATATGTATCATGTTTTGAATGAAAGACAATGTTTATAACTTTCTCAATTCCTCCCAAATTCATATATAGCTAGAATGAAATAGCAGTCAAATCTCAAATCCCATTACTGAAGAAGCTGGCAAAATTATTCTAAAATTAATCTGAAAGGATGCATTAGAAAAAATGTTTGAGTAAAGGAGATTAAGTAGAAGGAGGTTTGATCTACAAAGTAGGATAGGAAGAGTAAATACTGTAAAGATATAAAATTTTCCCAAGTTACTCTTTAAATTTAACAAATTCTAGTAAAATCCAGACAGGTTTGTGTGCATGTACCTAACTTTATAAACCTATTATAAAATTATGACTGAGATTAGTTAATACATTTTTTTCCATTTCATTCAACAATATTTAGCATGTCTAAAAAATAAGGGCTCACTCTTTTTTTTTTAAAACATAACTAACCACCATTATATCATCATGCCTAAATACCTTAATATTGAATATTGTTCAAATTTCCAATTGTTTCATAAATGTAAAAATTGTTTTAAAGTTCATTTTATTGGCTCAGTGTTCAAACAAGGCCCATCCATTTCCAACTGGTGGAAAGTCTATATATTCAGTCCCACTCCCACTGTTTCTTTCTTGCAATTTCCTTGTTGAAGAAACCAGGTTTGTCCCACAGTTGCTCACGTTCTGGATTTTGCTGATTGTGTCCCATGTTGTAGTTTAATATCTTCTTCTGTCTTCTGTATATCCTATGAATTGCTAGTAACATATGGAAATTCGATAAGATTTCTTTTTTGGGGCAACGCTACTTCCCAGATGGTGTTCTTCCATTTGCAAGTTCATAAAGCCTCTCTTTTTGAAATCTTAGCAGCCATTGGTCATTAATGATTAGATCCATTAATATACAAGAGATCGCAAAATAGTGACACTGTAATGCACTAATAATAATTCTTCCATATTATTAGTGAGAATGCTTCTATAAAAAATCCATGTCTTCATCTACTCTTTAATTACCCAGAGTATAGTTTGAATAGAAAAGGCAAGATAAATGCTTAATTATTCAGCTAATACAAATTTGATAATTAATAACAAGACAGAAAACTCATTTTCTTGGGTGTGAGACTCATTTTAAAGTTTAGTAATAAATGTCATCTGGTATTGGTGTAGATATATAGGAACAAAGCAATGGAATGAAATAAGAAGCCCAAAACAAGTATTTATTAAACCTTTGAAATTTTTTATTGAATTAAGCAGGAACCAGGTAAAGATCAGAATGTTATCAGTCACCCAAAGACCTCCCTCTTGGGCCCTTTCGGTCGTTACCTTTTCCCAAAGGTGACCACTATTCTGATGTCTACAATTACATATTGGTTTTGGCTATATGGTACTTTATATAAATGGACTCACATGGTGAGGACTCTGTAGTATTTCACTTTTTTTTGTTCAATATTGTATTTGTGAAATGTATTCATGTGGCTGCATGTGGTTATAGATCATTTGTTCTCATTTCTCTATAATATTCCATTTTATACTACTCTACTACTCTACATACTGAGGATAGAACAGATCAAAAAGAGAGTCTCTGTTTTAATGGAGTTTACCTTCTAGTATATATATAATAATATACGAAAACAGGTGTATTTAGGGAAGCTGCACATATGCTTGAATTGTTGGGCAATTGCATAAATGGTGCTGGGACAATTTGTTATCCATTTGGAAACATATAAAAGTGGAACTCTGTGCCATACACACATGGAAATAACTCCAAGAAATTTAAAGTTCAAAATGTAAAAGGTAAAGTTTTAAAATAAGAAATACTAACTTATTAATTATCAATATTTATTAAACATCTACTTGTAACAGGCACTCTTCTGGGTTTCAGGGACACATCATTAAAAAACAGCAAACCGAAATCCCTGCTCTCATGAAGCACATATTTAATGCGCTAAGAGAGACAATAAAAACTGGACAAGTAAATTATATAACATATTAGAAAATTATAAGTGCTTTGGAGAAAAGTAAAGCTAGTGGAAGTAAAGGTGTAAAGAGCGTCTGGAGGAGAGGATAGGGTTGCAGTTCTAGGTAGTTTGGTCAGGGAATACAGAAGAAAATTCTTTGTGACCTTAGAGTAGGGAAGGGTTTCTGAAATAAGACTTAAAAACAAAAACAAAGCATAGGAAACATCAGATTAATTCTACTGCATTGGAGAAAAAACTTTTATACCTCAAAAAACACTAGAAAAGTAAAAATAAAGTGAGAATATATTTCCAACCCATATAATCTTCCAAGGATCAGTAACCAGAATATACAAAGAACTTCTACAAATTAATAAGAAAAATTACAAACAACCAATAGAAAAAGTATAGACAAAGGATATGAATATACAGTTCACAAGAGAAGAAACCCAAATTATGACTAAACTTATGGGAAAAAAGTACTCAATATCAAAGAAAATATGACCTTAATCCACAGTGATTTTTCTTAGCATTTATTTTTATCTATCCAAGCAAATTATTTAAGATTTGAAAAGAAGATTTTCACTGAATGGTTGCTGGGATCAGAGAGGTAGCACTATTCTGAATTTGACCGACTGCTTTCCTACCTGATTTCAGAATCATGACATGTGCTTTTGGGTTACAAGTAAGATGAGAACCACAGATTCAGGAAGCAACTGAATCCTTTTTGTATCTTACCTCTTCAAGCATGGATAATATTAACATGTCCATAACTTCTATAGTAAATATAAACATTGTCCTCAAAGTTTTGAGATTTTTGAAAATGAAAAAGAGGAGAAAATGGTATTCACAAACCAAGGGAGGCTGAAATGCCATCCAGCCAAGGTGATGTCTAATTTCTTAAGAAAAAGAAATGCAATTTGTAGATGACCCAACACCCTTGTTTGCTATTTTTCTTCCTGATGCTCAGTTAATGTCCATTTCAATTCAATACTTATTTGAAATCCTATTAGAAGTGATATAATTCAAATTTGTCAAAAAATGTTGCTCATCACAACTGATGTAAAGATGAACTATCCTGTGCGTGATGCCAAATTGAGTTTTCTAAAATGCAAATCTGATCACTACACTCCCCTATGCACTCTGTATACCAATCCTAGTAAATTACTTGCTCTTCTAAAAACAGAAGATACCTTTGTTACTAATATAACCTGTTCCCTTTATTTTTTATTCCGCAAATATTTATTGAGCACCTATGGTGTGCCAGACACTGTTATAGGCACTGGAGTTTTACCTACGAATAAGAAACAAACTTTCTATTTTCACGATGCTTATATTTAAGTGGGAGAAAGACAATAACATGAAAAAAACACATGTTAATATGTCTGGTATTCTGAGAGTCAATTTTTAAAAAAAAGGATAAGGGGACAGGATGAAGGAGCAGTGCTTTTTTGGTATTTTGGTTTAAAAAAAGGCTCTTAGATAAGAAGAAATTTCAGTAAACGCTTGTGAGAAATGGTGGAGGAAGCCATACAGGTAACAATGCTCTGTATTTGTCCACAATGTAACTGAAATAGGTTAGTGATATATCAGTTTAAGATCTGAAATATAAGTGGTAAGTCTTAGCATCTGAATAAAAATATGATTTTTTAAAACACCCGTACCATTTCAAAGGATATTTTTCTCTGAAGTAAAGAAAAAAAAGATACAGCTTTTTGAAATTCTGTACACCCTCCTGCTAGTTGAATTATCAACTGTAAGCCTTGAACCCCAGAAACATTTAACTTTTGAGACTCCATACAGATACATTTCTTATTCTTATAAGAATTTTTATAGGCAATAAAAGTGTCTGATATTTGATGTAATGTATACATGTGACTTACCCTTACCTAAGAAGATTCTTTGTATTCTCTGTGTGTGCAAGGTTTGGGTCCTGCTCTATAAGTATCTTTCCCTGCTATCCCTTCCTCAAGTCAAGACACTAAGGTCTATAGGAGGATTACCAAGAGGCATCTAGACACGCTTGCAAAATTCTTTCAAGAGTATTCCAACTATGAATTTAGTTAAAAAGTGTAATAACTATACCTGAACTTTCCTGAGGACATTTAAAATACAAGTGGTGATTAGGGAATTGGTTGCCATAATTTTCCAGGTGACCAAACCAGCCTTCCCAATAACCCTACTTTCTCAGGGGCTCATCACAGGCTGATCTAAGCTACAGGTATGACCATCACTCCAAAAACTGATGGCAATCTTTATGCCCTCTACCCAGTCACCTAGACACAGAGTTTACTCTTGAACCACTCTGTCTTCTAAAATATACTAAATGTATATTTAGAGTTTCTAAAATATACTAGATGTCCTAACCCCAACCGTTATTCATCCCACCAAATCTTTCCTGGTAGGACATGTGGGCAAATGAAAGAGAAAGGATACCATAACAATCATTTCCGGTAAAATGAAAAATATGGGATAGAAGGAATTTTCAAAGACACTGATCACAACTTACACATGTAAAAGAGCCATGGAGTACTGGGGAAATAAAGCAAATTTGCCACTTGGAGATCAATCGATCTATCTATCTATCTATCTATCTATCTATCTATCTTCTATTCAACCATCCGTCCGTCCATCCATCCACCCACTCATTCATTATTCATTCAATAAGCACTTCTTGAACATTTACTGTGTGTCGACTTCATGATAGTATCCAGGATTAAACAGTTGTTTCAAAATATAATCACTGTTCTTGAAGAGCTAGTAGGTCATATAAACACGTAAATTACTACAATTTGGTGAGTGTTCTCTCAAAGGTTTATGTAGTCAACTAAGAATGTGGAAAGGAAGGACTACAAGCCATTCTGAGTTGGGGAGATGAGCGTGTCAAAGAAAGCTGCTCAGAAACATTTTTTCTTTGAATTTGAGTAATAATTCTAGTGGAGTGTCAAAGCCTAGAATATTCCCTTGGCATAAACACTGCATAAATTAAAAAGTTCCCATTATTTGCACATGCTTATATGCCTTTCCTTTAACTATGTCATCAGTTTTATAAAAACAATGAGGGTCACCACCTTTTCAGGCCATTCCCAGAAATGTTCGCTCCTCCTCCCCTCTCTTGGCCAGTGGTTTTTCCAGGAATAAATGATGACATGGTCTCAACTGCTTAACAATATATGAAACTGTGGGGCCATTCCTGGAAATACTGCATTCAGGGACTGATATATGATCAGAAGCCTGAACAGGCAAAAAATTCACTTTTTCTCTTAGATCCCTGAAAATCATCTTTTAAAATAGAGACATTTGTCTCTGGAGGGAACTTGACCAGACTTCCAGAGTAAGGATATATTTCACCTAGTTTAGAAGGTACAGTTGATTTCTGCACTGATATCCTCCTGAAGAGTAGATGAGCATCAATAAAGACTCATTCACGCTGAACTTTCAGTAACTGGCGCATAAAGAACTTTAACGTAATTTGTTTTTACATAATGCAGGCTCATAAAATGCATCATTTTTGTTACCCGATTCATAGTTGGAAGATTTATCATTAAGAGGTTTTATTCAAGGCCAGACTCTTTAAAAAAAAATCCGAACATTTTTTTCTCATTCTAGCAAAATCCTCCCGTTAAAGAACTGAAGTGCTTCAAATACCCTAGTAATGGTACAGTAAATTACATTTTCTCATTTGGAACATTGTAATAGATTTCTCTACAGAGTGATTTATCATGCAACAATTAGGAACCCAAGGGAATTAGATGACCATTTTAAATTTTATCAGCTTGTTTCAATAAACTGTTAATGTGACCCTAATGTTTGGGAAGCACTTTAATATAATCGGATTTTGGTTGTTCAATCTACTGACATTAATGGCTACCTCATTAATCATAGCATTCTCACTGAGACCTTGGAGGCTGAGCTAAGTTCAGTGGACCAATTCTTACAATAATAAAAACAGGCAATTTTCAACAGGGAAATATTCTCACTTTAACTACAAAGTGCGTTTTGTTATTTCTTAGGAATTGACAGGAGTAACTAGAAACTCTAAAAGCTTACAAAATAACAATTAAAAACCCTTTAGACTTAATTCCCAAATTGGTCAATTAAATCAAGACCTCCTGTAATCATTACCTGTAATGATTTTCTATTATTTAGAAGTATAGAGCTATACAGCAAGACCTAAAATAGGCCAGATGACAAATACATAATAAATGTCTGTCTCCCAAGCCTGGGTAGCATCTGATGGCTTGCACAAATCCTGCAGAGCTGAAACATGCCTTCAACTTTTAAAACCCTATGGTTAATTCCTCAGTGGTCTTTCAGGAGGGATATGAAAAAAGGTACTACAGAGTGATTTATAAGATTTCAGGAAATTGTGTGTAAACGTAGAGGTCGATTTTAGTACTTCTGACTTTTTGTTTATTGTGATAACAGGCACTCTCTCAGTCTCTTAAATGTCTATGAACTGAAAGAAACAAGATCTTTTTTTAAGCCACAATATCACTGTAGTTTCCTGCTTGGGTTACCGTTATAAAACGCCTTTGTATTGTATGTCATGACTGGAAAAAAGAACACAGTACCATCTGTTTCTAAAGTTATGGTTTTGTTTTATTAATTTTTCTTGTTAAACTTAATAGAATATGATTGTATTGGAAACAGAGTTTATAAAGATATATAGTTAGCTGGAAACAGAAAAATCAGATGTTTTTAAGTCAAGCTAAAATGCCCTGCTTTAAAAAAATTTCATTTTTGGTTTCAAGGAAATTTCATCATTAAGTGTGTGGTTTGTATTCTGGGCTTTATATTATCTTCAAAGATTAAACAATAGAAAACACAGTCTTAAAAATCTAATATAAAAATTCATAAAAATGCAACCAAATACATCTTTCCAAAGCAGAACTTTTTTGGAAATGTAACATGACTGAATCACTATTGATGACTTTTTTAGTTTTTACCTTTTTACTTGCTTAACATACATTATTTTGGATAAAGATTCTAGGATAGAGATGTTTAAGTTATTGTATTGGCGAGGAGGAGAGCCCTCTAAAATTGTTCTAGTGCGCTATGCCTCCTAAGGTGATGGAATTTCATTGTACAGAATGGTGTCAGTTCACTCATTCAGTCACCAAATACCGTTAAGCCCCTTCTATTTTTTAGGTGCTATATCTCCGAGGCTCAGGATTCTGAAAATAACTTGCTAAATTAAGCGCATGTTCTGTGCATAATAGTATTTTAAAGGTTGGAAAGAAATGACATTTACTTTGCCTGGCATTCATTAGGCACTTGCTTCATTCCTTCATGCTTATGAAATGGATAAATGCATACCCAAAGTAACAAATTCCCGATACTGTGAACTACATAATTCTCCACATAGCCAGAAGTCCTTCATTGGAAGACTCCGTTTTAGGACCGGTTACTTGTAGTGAGGGAGTATGCTGGGAAAGCAAAGATAATGGTGATTTGTTTTTTAGATCAGTTAAAAGGCCTGGGTGAATTTATTGTCTGCCGGGTTACAGTTTTTAAGAGTTCTTCAAAAACAAAGTGTTTCTCTACTTGGAAAATGTGAAGACCATGGCAATGCGCTGCTCAGATCTCCTGCTGAAAGAGCAGAGTTGAGTGACAGAGCCCACCACTGCCCCTGTGATCAATAACCGGTGCTTGTCCAAGGCCACACTTCCTCCGGGTTGCTCTCTGTTGGGATAAGGTGCGGGTGTTCACTGGAAACAAGAGCCCGCTGGAGGGCAACTTTGTCTTGGGAATGCATTGGCCTGGCCCAAGCTTTAGTGCTGCAGTCTGAGACTCTTCGTAGCCAAGCCTCCTCCCTTCCCCCTTTCCTTTCCCAGGAGTCAGATCAGCCTTGTGGGCTGCAGGATCTCCTTGCCTACTCCTGCTGCCTCCCCTTTGTCTTTCCCACAAGTTGCCCCCAGGAAATCTCTTGCATATCAAATCCCACCTTGTCCCGCTACTTCTCAGAGGACCCAAATGTAGAAAATTTGTTTGGCAATCCTTGCAAGCTCTTTTAACGTGTATGGTAGATTAATTCAGAACTCATTTTGTTTGAAAGAGCACCAACTGTTATTGGAGGGTGGAAGTCATAATTATTGCCCTCTTTCTAAATGTGTAGAAGAAAAAGCTCTATCATTCATCTTACACTTTCGTATACCATTTTCATTAGTGTGAGACATTTTTTCACTAGAGGCAATTTGAGAGTGTCGTAGACCAGCATTGGCAGCTATTAGACAAAAGAGGAATACCATTTTATGCCATGTCACAAGTCACAAGCTTTGACTCTGTTGCTTGGTTTCAAGTTATGAATGGGTGATACACACTGATGACATGTTGCAAAAACACATACGCTTGCCCAGTCTACGGCCCAGATGATGTCTTGGATTAAATCATCTTGAAGAATACTGTAAATAGAAGAAAGTGTGTTCTCATTAGACACTGCTTTATATTCTGCTAATGTTTTATGCCATAGAATTTTTATGGGGTGACATTTTTCTGATTATTCCTCCAGCTTATTTAGTCCAGTGATTTTCAAACATTTTTTTCTTTAAGCATGGATTTTTTCCCCAAATACTTATCCATTAAGGAAATCCATGTGTTAGTATTTAAGGGCCCAGAGGCTCAAGCATTCAACCTCTCTTTCTCCAGAGCCTCCTAGAATTCCACCTTGCAGTTTGAAAACCACCGTTTAGATTATTGTAATCTTTGGGATCACAAACTAAATTTATATCCTCACATGCTGTAGGAACGTATTTACGGACCTTGTTCCATATGGTGTCTTTTTTCAACTGTGACAGAACTTTCTATGAATGACAGTGGAAATTACATATCTGAAGCGGGTGAAAAATTAATCTCGCTGGCACCAAAATTTTTCTTGGGAGATAATTGTCTTTGTTTAGGAAAATACTTTGATATGTCTTTTAGAGTGGCATCTGAGATCCTCAAGTCATAAGTTTTGAAGACAAATTTAAAAACGATAACTATACTGTTCTGCCAAACAAATGTGTAGGAAATAGAGGGCTGGAAAGGAATAAAGAAGGACTGGGGGAGAGAAGAGGCAGTGAGAGGGAGGCAAGACGGCGAGGGACAGAAGCCCGAGTTATATTTGTAAAAGGCAAACTGTATAACATACTCCATTAAAATTTCAATTATATATCATAATTATATATGGCTCCCACTTTAATGAACATCAGTTGTTGCTCCAGATGCTTTGCTGCTTTATGTAATTTACTTCTAATCCACACAATAGTCCCATAATGTACGGTATTTTCCCACTTTACTGATAAGAATGAGTAAGACGAGGGCTCTCCATTTACATATTCATTCTGTTAGACACATATTTATTGGCGACTTCCTAGTTGACACACAGCACCTTCGAGGCTGGGGCTGTAGCAGAGAATAAAGGAGGTTGAAGTTCCTGGTCTCAGAGAGTTTACATTTATCTGCTTTATGCTCGTGATGAAAGATTCAAGTCTAAGTATACATATTTTTAAATAAAATACACTCTAATAAGTCAAACTCTTTAAACGAGGCCACTTTTTAAGAAGTTAGCAGTCTTGGCTTTTCTACTTTTTCACGTCTTATAATAGACCCGAGGTGGGTGGATAACCTACTAGATCTGCACACCTTACCATGTGTTACTGATTACTTCAGGCCCCTTCCATAGCTACTCACAGGACTTGGAACAGTGCTCTGAATTTGAAATGTCTTCTTCTGTGCGTGATGTGCCTAATTATGTCAGCACCAGCTGGAAGGAGATATTGACAAGAGAGTACAACACGGCTATGTTCCCTACATAATTCAAATTCAGTGGCAGGCTTCCACCTCCGTCTCCCCTTCCACCTCCATCAGCATAAAGTAGCGGGAGCCTACTGCTCCATATTTAAATGCACAAAAGAAAGGGCATGCAAAGAGGTTTTGCTATGCTTTCAGTGCTTCAGTATCAAAGGTCTCTAATATCAAAATTATCATCAATAATTAAATTACATAATAGCCACAAGAAGTGCATACCTTGTTGGGTTCAAACGATGTTTCAATGCCTTATTAATTTGTACTTCTGATGACAAATTTTGATCACTTCCCTTCCCCTTCCTGGAGTAATGTAGTGAAATATCCCATCTGCTTTCATCCTATTTGCAGCATAATGGCCTTAAGTCTAATAATGACTTAAGTAGATATTCAACAGAAGCATTTAGTTTCAGCCAAAAGCATAGAAGTAAATGTATCATTTATAGTCCTTTAACAGGTAGCTTTATATGCTTGTTTATTTTTTACTTCTGTAATTTAACAAATATTTATTGGATGCCGACTATATTCCTAATAATGGGGAAATAAGATACAGGAGATACAGTTCTTCTCCTCTAGAAGTATATAAGCTAATGAAAGACACTGACAAGCAGGCACATAATTGAATAGACAGAAATCACAGAATGCTTATGGGAGCATTTGGGAAGACAGCCTAGACTTTGTAGGGCTTTTTTTGGGCCGGGAGGGGGCTATTTAAAAATAAAATGTTTACATAATTTCATATGAAAACAAAAACATCATCTATTCAAATAGAATAATACCTAGAGAATCATTTTAAGTAAATGAACAAAATCTCAAACTGTGACTGCCTAATGCAATTTGTTAAATACAGATTTTGTAATAACCGAGAAGACTAATCACTTTCTTCATAGATGTTTCCTCAATGCATTTTTAAGAAATTCTATATCTTTAAATTTCTATAATATGAACAATGTTCAAACAAGAATATTGTTTTTAAAATAAGGCTATAATAATAATTACAATATTAATATATGAAATTAGCATGAAATGGTAATGAAGTGTTATATCCTTGTAAGTGCTTCATATATGCACTGTTGACAGAAGCATACTCAAAGATCCTTCCATAGATTAGGTATGAAAGCAAACAAAAAATCTCGCTATAGAACATAAGATTGCCCAGTGTTGAAATACTGTAAATGCATTTTTTTCATTATTGAAATAGGTACACTAGTAAGCTATATTAATGTGGTACGTATTTTAAGTCCCAAAGTTAATGATTCTTTGGTGTTATATTGGTTCTTATATAGGCTCTTTTGTTTGCAAAGAACAGAGATTCATTCAGGTCACCTCATATAGGGAATCCTCTAAAAATAAGGAAAACAGGAATCTTAGCCAATCCTCAAAGAAAGCCAGAAAAAAAAAATCTGTTCTAAGCAAGAATAAGAAACACTGAACAGTGGGGCCTTGTGACGACTGGAATGCAACCTTTGAGAGCCAGTGCAACTGTGGAGTGACCTCAGTGCTTCCTCACCTGCCTGGCTCCATCTCCTGGGTCAGCATCCAGTTTCTACCTGCCTGGACATCCTCTGGTGTTTCACTTCTGCCTCTACGGCCAACGAGCTCCCTCCCCACATGTGTCAGGATCCAATCCCACCCTGGAGGGAGGACTGAGTAGTTTCAGTATCAGTGTCATTGTGAGGCTGAACTCTGATGTCATGCCATCTCAGAAGCCTCTGAATGCCTGGAGTTAGATACCCAGGCCGGTGAAATTGGTCTGGCCAAAATGGCAGGGTCAGGTGGTAGAGGTCAGTAGGGTAGGGTCACCCATGATTAAGCTGCTGCCTGCAGTTCTCTCTACAGGCCGTTTATTAAATTACTAATACTTAGTTCTAACACATCCAGTGTGTGATGCAGCTTCTTTGTCATTACTGATATGATCACTTAATGCAATAAAATGATGGATTATTCTCAAAGGGCTCCAATTTTTCTCAGGAAACATGAGCAATGTGTAGACAAAATTGAAACCAGAAACAAGTATATTACCTTTTGCATCAAACAAATTTTTTAAAAATAGCATTCAATATCTGGCATTATAAAATTCTACTGATGAAGTAAAAATAGGGCTCAAGGCTCTAGGGACCTACCAGATGAAGCTTTACCAACACATGAAATGAAACAGTTAATTGCCTTACTGAAATAACTAAGAGGAGGTCAAGAACTATGCACTGAAATCAATGTGTTAGTTATTCAATGTTTTCACTGTTTCCTATGTGTTCTGGTATTGTATACTTATCACTTAGAATGCTATAAATGTGCAAAGTCAGGCAAATTATTGCTAATAATTAAAAACGTCTATAACCTGATAGTTAATATTTATTGACTGCCTCTAGAAAACAGTATGGAGGTTTCTCAAAAAACTCAAAAAGTTAAAAATTGAACTAGCCTATGATCCAGCAATTCCACTACTAGGTGTTTACCCAAAGGATACAAAAATACTAATTCGAAGGAATACATGCATGGCAGTGTTTATAGCAGCATTATCAACAATAGTCAAATTATGGAAAGAGCCCAAATGTCCATTGATTGATGAATGGATGGACATTTGATGAATGGCTAAAGAAGAGTGGTGTGTGTGTATGTATGTGTATGTGTGTATACATATATATGCATATATATGTATTATATATTTATTTATTTAACAGAATATTACTTAGCCATATAAAAGAATGAAATCTTGCCATTTCCAACAATGGGGATGGAGGTAGAGAGTATTACGCTAAGCAAAATAAGTCAGAGAAACACAAATAACATATGATTTCACTCATATGTGGAATTTAAGAAACAAAACAAATGAACATGGTGGGGGAAAAGAGAGGACAACCAAGAAACAGACTCTTTACTATAGGGAACAAACTGATGGTTACCAGAGGGGAGATGGGTGCGGGGATGTATGTAAGTGTTGAATCAGTAAATTCTACACCTGAAACGAGTATTATGGATGTTACACTGTATGTTAACTAACCCTCCCAAAACCAAGAAAGCCTCCCCAAGCCCCCCACATTTACTGACTGCTCATTATGTTATTATTATACTCTGCTAAATTATCAAAATACGTTAATTTATTTAATAGCCCAGCCCAGTGAATTACCAAATCTTAATTAGTCCTATTTACAGATGAGGAAACTAAATCATAGACAGGTTTAATTATTTTCTCAAGGTCAAGTCACAGCTTGTGAGTGTTAGGGCCAGAATTTTGTGACAGGCATTCAGAGTCCAGAAGCCATACCAGCTCCTGGAGAAAAATATTTAAAGGAATAGATTATCTTGACTTTGGAGGACAATTTTACTTCCCTGTGTGCTCCTGTTGAGAAAGTAAATTTTTCCTTTAGCTTTTAAATATCTAGGTGACCAAGAGTTCGGGAAGAAGAAAAAGAAGCTCTAAAAAAAGGCAGGAAAGAGAGAAGTTGATTATGAGGATTGGTTCTCAGGAAGATTGGGTTTGTCTGCCCATATAAAGACTCTTCCTAGTTTTCCTACTTTAGACACATATACACATTATACCATCCAAAGTACTTGCCCTCTATTTTTATTACCTAAAGGTTCTCTCATTTTAGCTATATTTTAAAAAATTTATCTTGGTGTGCCTGGGTGACTCAGTTGGTTAAGCATCTGCCTTCACTTAAGCATGATCCTGGGATCCTGGGATACAGCCCCGCATTGGGTCCCCTGCTCAAGCAGGGAGGCTGCCTTTTCTTCTCCCTCTGCCATTCTGCTCCACTTGTGCTCACTCTCTCTCTTTCTCTCTCTCTCTCATGCTCTATCAAATGAATAAAAAATCTTTGAAAAAATTTAAAAAATCATCTTTTGTATATGTCAATGCCTCTGTCCCATCAGGTCTTAGTATTATGGGATTCTGTGTTCCCCAACTTGTGGAAAGGAAGATGACTCTGGTTAAACTCATGCTAGGTCCATTTTGAGGCACAGCAATTGGAGAAAGAAGGAGTGAGCAAGAGGGTAGCTGTAATTGAGAATGTGTGTGTGCGGAGGGGGTCTCTGTGTAGTGTCAGGACTCTGAAATCTAGCTGTTTCAGTACAATGTCAGTGTGCCTTGATTCAAGCACTCTGAAACTTACTTGGAAGGCAAAGGTAAAAGAAACTGTCAATATTGTACATTTTATACAAATCATTTTCTATAAAAAACTGCCTTTCTTATCTCTGGGGTAAAAGAACTCTCCTCAATGGCCAGATTATTTCTCCTACTGCTTCTGGAATATTGGCTATTAGAAGAGACTTTCCAGCGAAACTGAATCACACACAACGTAGACTCTGGCTACTTTAACAGTATTTTTGTCCCAATGCCTATCTGAAATCAGATGTTCTGAGGGGCAATGTCTTTCTCCACTCATAGTTTCCATGATGAGGGATTTTCACCAAACATCAAAAAACCAAACACCAAATACACACCAAAAACAGAGCTGGAAAGACGCAAAAATAGCAGCATAGCTTTCTGCCAAAATTCGTCCTTCACCAGATTTCTTTTTCTTTCTGCTCATTTCTGTCTCAAAATAATCTTTAACCCAGGAAATGGACTTTAGGCTCCTTAAGTTCAGAAGCAGTGTGCCTCAATAAATTTTTGTCAGCTGTTCTTAGGACCTACCCACCTACTAAGCATTCAAGTGTCTTTAAGATCTGTTCTTAGCCTACCTTTACTGCTAAGACTAAGTCTAACCTCAAACTTTTTTGTATAGAAATACCCCAAACTTCTTGAAAAATGAAGTATCATAATATCCACATATCCTTCATAAAAAAATAAACGAGTGTTAACATTTAGTGGTGTTTTCTTCTAATTATTCTCGAAAGGAAATAAGATCTTCATTCATCCAACAGATATTTTTTGAGTACCTACTGTGAACCAGCCACTCTTCTGGCGTTAGAATTTACCAGTGAGCAAAACAGACCTCAATAGCTGCTTAGTGGGACACTTGCACTCTTTGTAAGTTATTTTAAAACGTTTTAGAGGAGTAGAGCTTACTGTCCACTTCTCTTTCTTTCTATGTGAAGGTAAGTCATTAACACAGCGATGGGGGCCCCTCCAGCCAACATCTCTCTTCTGAGGAGAGCCCCTTTATCTGGTTGGTAAGTCTGGGAGAAGGAACTGGACCTGGGCATTTAGCTTCTCTTCAGACAGTAGAATCACGCCATTGCTATCCAACAACACAGTTTTACAGGGAGAAGTTCTGACCCTATGAGAATGGTCTGAGTAAGTCCAGAGGTGCTGGTGACAGTGTGGATAACTTTGCCTGTGTACTGTCAATATTAAGAAGCCTATTTGCAACATTCCTACACCACACTCCTCAAAATTGATCAAAATAGAGGCAATATACTGTTCTCCACTTTGCCAATTTTTTTTTATTGTTTATTTGTTATTTAGTCCTGCGGTAAGTAAAGGAGAGAGTTGATTATTGGGACCTCTAAAACACTCCAATTCCTATTCCTCTTCCCCTCTCCCCAGAGCAATAGCTCCTAATATTGGTGTATATTCTCCCGGTCTATGGTTTTGTGTTTATTTTTGGACTACATTTGTATATAACCATAAAAAACTCAGTATTTTTAAATTTTACATACATGTTCCACATGATATATTATTCTATAGCTTCTTTTTTACTGCATTTGGTTATTGAATTCTACCTGTACTAATCTGTGTATAGCTAATTTGTCCATAATTACTGTATAATATTACATCATACAAATATAACAAATTTTTTACCCATTCCCCTGTGATGGGACTTCCTTCATTAGCCTAATGCTCCAACTATGCTCCATTTCTCCTGTTGCATGGTGAACTCAGCTCTAGGCCTTTGCACCTGCTGTTACTTCTGCCAGGAATACCTTCTACTTGGCTCATCTCCCATCCCTATCCCTCGTGCCCACCACCTGGCTAACTCCAAAATTTAGGACTCAGCTCAGACATCTCTCGTTCCAAGAAGTCTTCTCTAATCTGTACAGTAGGTCTTGACTTTCCCAGATTGTGGTAGGGATCCACATTTCAAAATAAGACCTAAATACAAGTGTTTCATAAAACTGGATTGAGTTCTATACGTAAGTGAAATATCTGTGAGGTACATTTTGTAATTTGTAAATTCTCTGCATGAGATTGCAGCAAAATTAAAATTAAGAGTAAACTTTGCTTGGTTGATGGTTAGAGCTGTTTTTCCAAGACTAGATTAGAAAGTTAATTGGTAATAGAGCCAAATCCGTATCTCATATTCTCTTTCTATACATCCCACTGAATAATTTCCAATTATAATAGAAGAGTGCCCACCAATTTAAATCTCTCAGTGATATTAATGCTGGAGGACACACAGAAAAGCAAAAATTTGTCTTTTTTGAATAGCAAGTGGGCAACATTTTGCTTTAAATAAAGGGCATTGCTTTGCAAAATGTACTTTGTTCATTTATTGTGATGGCTGTACTCTAGTATAAATTATTTATGATGATACTTTATACTATATTTTATAGTCTGAGTAATATGAGTCCTTACCGAAGCTCTTTGCTATTAAATCTTTTCTAAGAAGCATTCAAGATCACTAGTTTTCAAAGAGGATTTTCAGAATTAGTAAAATAATTAGTATGTTTTTAGTGTACATCACACAAATTAAATTCAGTCCTGAGGAATACAAATCTCTATGCATGCCCAGGCAAGTTTTATTTTATTTTATTATTTTTTATTTGGGAAAAAGATGATTTTGTTTCTGATGCACAAGGTGTTTTGTGGGTAACACTCATTAGGGTTAATGGGAGTAAGATGCAAAAATGTCTCCTGCTTTGTGAGAAGTACAGGCCCCATAATGTTTCCAGGAGGAATACTCTGAAACCTTCATAAAACATTTATATCAGTTGGATAGAAAAAAAAAGAAAAGAAAAACCTCCTTTAATAAAACATTTGCCCCTATTACGCCATGCTGCCGTTAGACTTTTATTTACTCAAGATTGTATGCAATAAATTTGCATTACATGTACATTTTGCAAGGAATGAGAGCACACCAATGCCCGCACGTTATCTAAAGAAAGTTAGCCTTCTGAGCAATGAAAGTGAGGATTTTGGTAAAAATTTGCATGTTTCCTGAATGTCCTGGGTTTATGTGTATGGCATTCCTGATTTGGATTCTAAGATCTATGTTCAAGCTATTGGTCTTAAATTAATATGATAAAGAAGTAGAGAAAGCTTATACTTATTTAACTTCCTAAGTGAGGGGTTAGTAAAATTATAAAATTAAAATATTTATAATTGAGAAAAATAGTCGTTTAAAAAAATTAAACATATTTGTAGAATAACCGTACACTAAATTTATTTTTCAGTATTTCTTACTCTGATTATATGTTGAATATCATAAAGTAGCTGGAATTTTGGAACAAAATTTAAAAATAATATAATTTTTGAAACATATAAATTAAAAAATAAACTTGGAAAATCACAAAAGAAAAAACTATATATATTACTGCATATACACATATGTATAACTTAATAAATTCTAACAATATTTTTTTGGTCAGCTTTTGGTAGAGCAATGTAGTCAGTGTTTATATATCTTAAGTGAAATATGCCACCCTTTCTGAGGTCTTAAGTGAAATATGCCACCCTTTCTGAGGAAATGTTAAAATGTTGAACATCTATGTTCTCTACAAGTAAATAACACATTATATGGCTACATTATGACCAGATTATATCTATTAGTTACTGCTGTGTGCCATGTAAATCTCTAGATTCCCCTGGGAAATGAGAAAATCATTTCAGACTTCAATAACTAACAATCAGTTATTGCTCTGGGCAATAATAAAGCTGAATGCAATTACCTAAAGTGAAGTTAGCAGTGTAACAAATGAAATACAGATTTTTTTTTCCTCTCTTAAAATAAATGTAGCATCTCCTCATCCTATACTACTGTGTAATATAATAAGATCTTCTAAACAGTATATCGTCTGCATAACCTATTTGAGATTTAAAATTATCTGATTAAAAGTTATAAAGTTACTTCATGTGATATCACTTAGATGGTATGTTATCACTTGGTGGGTGCTCAAAATAGCATTAATGATAATAGCAAACAAAAATGAAATCATAAGATCCACAAAATTGCACAAGATAAAACATTTATTTTATTTAGAAGATTTATTAGACAGGCTTGTGTCCTTAAAAATATTGAATCTTACTAATGAAAATATTAAAACTTCTTCCTAGTTTTTGTTCATAGAGCAAAATGACTAGAATAAAAAATGATAAGATCATTTTCAAGTTAGCTATAATGGGCTCACATATATATTATTACTCTACATTGTTATAGTATTTATTGAAATGAATGCCAAAAAGAAAGAAGTGGTTCATAATAATGGCTAATTTACAAATTTTACTCTTTGAATTTCTTTTTTTCTGTAACATTATTTATTTATCCAAAATTGATTTCTAATTCATTATTTGCATATATTTCCTATTTGTCACAATAGAATGCAATTATACTGAAACAGATTTCCCAGTAGAAAGTTAATCCTGCTGTTTCACATTTTGTTTAACCATTTTTTATGTATAATTGTAGTCTGTGTTTTGGCATGGACCACTCCTGAAACAGTAGATTTTCTGGCAATTTGGCTGTTAGCATACATTTGATGGTGAATATAGCCTTTCATTAGCTCTGTATTCAAATAGCATTGCCAAAGTATTTTTCATGTTCTTTACTCATTTCTGTTTATAATAAATCCTTGGAAGCTTGAAGCTGACATCTGTTTTCTGAAGTAATCCTTTCTCTTTCCTCTGTATGGGCACATACTGACTTATTATTGTAGGGTTGTTTATTAGAGTTGGGCTGCTAGCAATTATTATTATTTAAGAAAAATGGATTGTTTTGTGGGGAAAAACACATAGGAAAACTGCATGAAAAATGTTACAAAAGGATATGTAAAAATTGGCACCTACAAACACTGACAGCATCTGCTTAACCACATATTTATATTCTGCATTTTTATTGTATGTTGAGTAATCTGAGGGATGCTTCTATTTCATGGACCACACAATATTTTAAAATCAAATACATGCACTATAGTAAAATCTTTGTTGAATTTACTTGTCTAAAAATCCTGTTTTAACTCCTTTATCTCATTCAAGTTGGTTCCTCTTCGCCTGTTTCCTTCCCAATCTCCCTTTCTACTGTTGTCCTTCCTTCTATTAGAATTCATTAAACACATACGGTGTTCCAGGTCACCAACAAAGGCAGTTCAAAGGTCGCTAAGATACAGTTCCTGCCCACAAGAAGCTCACCATCTACTAAGGGAGACAGACATACAAACGAACAATGATACTTATTTTTTCCAGTTTTATTGAAAAATAACTGACATACATCACTGTATAAGCTTAAGGCATACAGCATGATGGCTTGATTTACATATATTGTGAAATGATTACTGCCAGTAGGTTCAGATAGCATCCATTCTCTCTTATAGATACAATAAAAAGAAAAGAAAGAAGAAAAGAATTAAGAAAAAAAATTTCTCCTTGTGATGGGAACTCTTAGGATCTACTCTTTTAACAACTTCCTATATGCCATTCAGCAGTGTTAGCTGTAGTCATCATGTTGTACATTAAAACCCTAGTACTTATGTATCTTATAACTGGAAATTTGTACCTTTTGACCCCCTTCCTCCAATCCTTCCATCCCATCTGTACCATAAGTCTGATCTCTTTTTCTATGAGTTGTCCCCCTCCCCTTTTTTCAGATTCAACATATAAGTGAGATCATACAGTATTTGTCTTTCCCAGTCTCACTTATTTCACTTAGCATTAATGTCTTCAAGGTCTATCCATGTTGTGTATATATGTGTATATCATGACTTCTTTATCCATCCATCAATGAACACTTAGGCTGTTTCCATTTCTTAGCTATTGTAAATAATGCTGCTATGAACGTGGAGGTGCAGATAGCTCTCCAAGTTAGTGTTTTTCTTACTTTTGGATATATTTCTAGAAGTGGAATTGCTGGATCATATGGTAGTTAGTTCTATTTTTAATTTTTTGAGGAATCTCCATGCTGTTTTCCATAGTGGCTGTACCAAATTACAATCCTACTAATAGAGCACAAGGGTTCCTCTTTCTTCACATCCATGCCAGCATTTGTTAATCTTTTGTTTTGCTTTGTTTTTTAAAGATTTTATTTATTTATTTGACAGAGAGGGACAGTTAGAGAGGGAACACAAGCAGGGGGAGTAGGAGAGGGAGAAGCAGGCTCCCTGCTGAGCAGAGAGCCCAACTTGGAGCTCAATCCCAGGACCCTGGGATCATGACCTGAGCCGAAAGCAGACGTTTAATGACTGAGCCACCCAGGCGCCCCTTTGTTTTGTTTTTGATGATGGCTATTCTAACAGGCACAAGATGATATCTCATTGTGGTTTTAATTTGTATTTCCATAATAACCAGTGATATTGAGCGTATTTTCACATACCTGTTGACCTTTCGCATATCTTCTTTGGAAAAATGTCCTTAGGACTTTTGCCTATTTTTGGTGTTTTGCTATTGAGCTGTATGAGTTCTTTATATGTTTTAGATATTAACCCCTTATCAAATATGTGGCTTGCAAATATTTTTTTCTCATTTTGTATTGTCTTTTCACTTTGTTGGTGGTTTCTTTTGCCAAGAGAAGCTTTTTAATTTGATGTGTTCCTACTTGGTTTTTATTTTGTTACTTGTGCTTTAGGTGTCATATGAAGAAATCATTACCAAGACTCATGTTAAGGAGCTTTGTTCCCATATTTTCTTCTAGAAATTTCATGGTTTCAGGTTTTACATTTAAGTTTTTAATCCATTTCAAGTTAATTTTTGTGAATGATGTAAGATATGGCACAGTTTCCTTCTTTTACATGTGAATATCTAATTATCCCAGCACTTACTGAAGAAACTGTCTTTTCCTCATTGAGTATTCTTGGCTCCTTTGTCAAATATTAGTTGATCATATATGGTTGGGTTTTATTTCTGGGTTTTCAGTTCTGTTCTATTGGTCTATTTGTCTGTATTTATGCTAATATCATATTCTTTTGATGACTATTGCTTTAAAGATTGCTCAAAATCAGGAAGTTTGATATTCCCTGATTTTCTCTTCTTTCTCAGGTTTTCTTTGGCTATTCAGGGTCTTTTGTGGTTCCATATATATTTTAGAGGTGTCTTTTTTTTTTTTGACTTTTTTTTCTTCCTATAAAAAAATGACACTGGAATCTTGATAAGGATTGCACTGACTCTACAATGGCTTTCAGTAGTATCAACATTATTATAACGCTATTAATAACACTATTATAACACTATAATTCTTCCAATCCATGAACATGGGATACCTTTTCATTTGTCTTCTATTTCTTTAATCTTGTCTTTTAGTTTTCAGTGTAGAGATCTTTCATCTCCTTAATTAAATTTATTCCTAAGTGTTTTACTGTTTTCAATGCTATTGTAAATGGGATCTGTTTATTTATTTTTCAGAAAGTTCATTGTTAGTGTATTGAAATGCTACTGATTTTGTATGTTAATTTTGTATCTTGCAGCTTTACTGAATCCATTGATCTAACATAGATCCATGGATTTACTGAATCCATAGATCTAACATTTTTGGTTGAGTCTTTAGGATTTTCTATATATTGAATCATGTCAAAAGCAAATAAAGATAATTTTATTTCTTCCTTTCCAATTCTGATAACTTTTATATCTTTTCTTCCCTGATTGCTCTAGCTAGGACTTTCTGTATTATGCTGAAGAGGAGTGGTGAGCATCAGCATCCTTATCTTATTCCTGCTCTTAGAGGAAAACTTTTCAACCTTTCACTGCTGAGTATGACATTAGCTGTGGGCTTCTCATATATGACATTTATTATGTTGAGATATGTTCTCTCTATGCCAAATTTGTTAAATTTTTATCATGAATAAATGTTGAGTTTTGTTCAATGCTTTTGCTGAGTCTACTGAGATTATCATATGTCTTCTTTCATTCTATTGTGATGTACCACATTGATTGATTTGCATATGTTGAAACATCCTTTCATTACAGGAATAAATCCCACTTGATTGTGGTGAATGACTCTTTTAATATGTTGCCAAATTTGGTTTGATAGTATGTTATTGGGAATTTTGGCATCTATAGTCATCAGATTATTGACCTGTAGTTTTATGTTATACTAGTGTTCTTTTCTGGTTTTGATGACAATTATTTTTTTATGTTGGATTAGAGTCAAGCCAAATAGTCAAAATGTTACTAAATAAAACCATGTTGAATAAACATATATGCTCTTTAATAAGGGATTTTCTGTAGATGGGATACTGTGGAGACTGTGCATTGCCCTCCTCTCTAACCTCTAATGAGTGGTCAAAAGTTCTCAAAATGTAAAGCTCTTAGAAAACTTCTCTTAGTGTACCTTGGACAATTCTGAAGAAATTTAGCAAAGCCAGTGTCGGTGATTCTTCTTGTGTATGATGTCACCTTTCTCAGCACTCTCTTCACGTTCCCTTCACACACACAGAGAAATCCACTAAACTGGTGTTTTTCAAATTTAGAATGCAGCAGAGTCAACTCAAGCAAGGGCTTGCGAAAATGCAAACTTCTGAGCCCCAGCCTCCACTGTTTCTGACTCAACAGGTCTAGGGGTAAGGCCCGAAAATTTCCTTTTCTGACAAGTTCTCAAGTGATGTTAATGCTGCAGACTTAGGTACTACGCTTTGAGAACTGCTCTATTTTAACATTTGGGAATATTTTCTACCCTCTGAGAGGGTTTAGCAAAGAAACAAACCTACTGACAAAACGCTATTAGAGTTCAAGATTCAAGTCGGTGCATTACATTGTTAGGAGATGGTAAATTATTGCTGTTTTGCTGTCTGCTCTGGTATCAATGCACAATTTATGCCAAGCTTTGAGATATACATGAAATGTGATTTAAAGTTAAGGAAAAAAATAATCAGAATTAAAGACCAGGAAAATTTTTCAGTAGTTTGTGCAGTTCAGTTAAACCATTTCTGGGGGTGACCAAATGGGGCACTGGATATTAACAATTACAATGAAGAGTTTGCGTTCTCAAAACCACTGCGTCTATTTGCAACTACCACTTCTACCTCCAGTTTACATATTCATAAGATCTTGGCACATAAACCAAATCTTGGACACTCTGTTTTACCTGACCACCAACAAAGATATTTCAAACTGTGCATTTGCCTGGACTTAGGATGTTTTCTGACACAAAGAAAAGACAGAATAGTAGTCATTTTGAATGTAAAAAGTTTGAAAAAAAAAAAACCCAAAAACAAAACCTTTGCCCTCTCAACAAAGTTCTTGGCTCAAAACTTATAGGAGTATGATTAATTCATCCAATTTCGAGAGTCCAAAATCAGCCCATATCCCTTCCTACCCATTTTTAATTCCTATCACATGCCCCAGCTTCCTCCTCCTCTACACCTCCCAATGTCTTCTTTCATACCTCTGTGCTAAACATCTACTACACATCCTCTCTAGATATTTTTCTCCAGCTTATGAATATTTCTCCTCTTGCTTCCACCCAACTCTCCATCATCTACTTCTATCTTCCACTTTCAGTATTTGCATATATTTGGTTTTGATACATTTGCAGCGTCTAGTAGAAACAAGAAAATGGGCATGAAAATGGGCTTTAGGTTTAAACTAAGTTTGAATCCCATCTCTGATAGTTAGTACTTGTGTTACTTGAGTTGTTTCCTAAATTCTCTGGTTCTCAGTTGCTTCCTTTATAAAACAGAGTTTATTTCCATGTTACAGTTTTGTGGTAATGGTCCAGCGATAAAACATTTGTAAAGTACAGGTCAGTGTTCGGCACAAAGTAAATGCTTAACTGATGGTGTTCCTCTTCCTCTTTTCTTTCTCCCCTTCCCACAAGTTGTGCCTCAACCAGAGCTATATTGCTAGGATCTTTACTTTCCCATCCCTTCCATCACCCCTCTGACAAGTGAAGGAAACCTAAAAAGGATAATAGTATTCTATGATGACACTTTCTTAAAAAGAAATAACTATTTTTAACCTAAAGCTTATTTTTCAGTTGCTGTGTTAAACTACCATCCGCTTTTCTCATTCGCATCTTTCCTAGTAAAGACATTATTGGTATGGGCAATTTTATAGTTAAAATAGGAAGTATGGTGTAAACAGGTTTCCGTTCACTTCTACTGCTTTAGATCAGGTAGTATTGCTATTAGATCTAGGGAAGAGGAACAAGAGGAACCTCTATATATAGAAGGGTCACCGGACACACAATACACACACACACACACATACAGAGTTTATTAAAGATCATATGGATGCCTATGATACTCAGATTCCTTCACTTGGCATTGGCATAAATTAACCACTAACCTGAAACATCTATTCCTGTAATACCATTCAGGTGCCGGTGAAATACTAAGCTAAGATGTATTATGGGCTATGCCATAGGTGACACGCTTTAGATTGCATGGAAAATTTGTGTAGCAAAATCGCTTAGATAAGAAAAAGTTGAATTACTTGTTAAATCCTTCTTTTCAAATAGTATGAATGTGGTAAACACTTGTACAATAAAGTATTATTTTCAAAGAATCCAAGCGCCCATTTTTCTCTCTCATGTTTCAGTTTGTTTCTAAAAGTTTTCATAAATTAGTACAGTATTTCCAATAGCTGCATGTGGTGGCTGGCAACATTTTACAATATTAAACTACTTATATTACTCTAAAATTTACATACACACACACACACACACATATAGTTTTATGGAATATGATGCTGACACACTGGCAACTAATGGTGTTAAAAATAGAATTGCAGGGATGCTTGGGTGCCTCAGTTGATTAAGCCTCTATCTTCAGCTCAGGTCAATGACGCCAGGTCCTGGGATTGAGTCCCACATCAGGCTCCCTGCTCAGTGGGGAGCCTGCTTCTCCCTCTGCTTGTACTTGCTTGCTCTCTCTCTCTGACAAATAAATAAGTAAAATCTTTTAAAAAATAGAATTATAAAGGTTTTATCCTTCTAAAAAGATTTAAAAATTTAGAGATTTAATTACATTTTCAAGAAGACATTTTATTTTATTTTAAATTCAGCTTTATTTAAATAATTTTAATTTAAAATTTATATTAGTTACAATTTTCATACTTCTAAATATCAATAATTTTGAAAATTTTAAAAGAAAAATATCATTTTGAACATATACTAAAATAATTTTTAGATTTTTAGCTACTTTCTTTTATATTTTCATATAAATTTCTATACTTTGAATATGAACATATTTTTAAAAAATTTCTTAATATTGCCTAGCTCATTGGGAATGCGTACAAGTGGAGACCATGATAGAAACAAAAATATATAAAAGTGGAATTCAGAAAAGGAAAAAATTTATAAAAAATAGAAAATCTGCAAGGAAGAGATTTCATTAAGTTTTTAAAAACTGGAAACAAAGGAAGGTGGCCAATTTTTACAATGTATAACACACATCAACTTCACATATAAAGCATTACATATTTTTTATTTAATGGAGATTTAGTTACTACTCAAAACAATGATGAGAAAGAAAATTATGATCATCAAACTACAACTTGAATTGATCAGTTGAAATCTCATCTTCTTTATTAAATTTATTCTCATTCTTCATGTTGGTGAACAATGAGAATAAAAGTTTTTAAATTATTTATATCAAATTCACCACTGAGAAGCAACAATTCTAATTCTGGCCTGCCCAGTAGAAGATGAAGAAAGTAACAGGAATGAAGCAAAAAAACTGGAGAAAAATGAGATTTCTGGAACTTCACTGTATTTGGTGATGATCTTAGAAGATGGCCATCAAGACCTTCTAACTTCATAAACTATTTCTAGCAAAATATGATCCAGTTCAAGCTAGTAATTATAATATTCCATTGTATAAGTGTTTGTCAACTTCCATAAAAAGGAGACAGAAACTAGGATATATAATAATTAAATGGTCAGAGACTAAGTATTTTTTAACTTTAGTCGTTAAGTTTCAAATCACTAGTCAAGTCTGTTAGTGGCCAACAGAATAAAAACACTTGAGGTTTCAATTAAAACAGAATTAAAATGTCATTTGCACATGAAACACAAGCCACTACTAGAACTATAATCAAGGTTTAATAAACAGCAATAACTAGTATTCAACAAAGAAAAGCAAACAACACTGTATATTGGCATGATGGTTGTAAAACAGTAATATAGTAGATTTGCTTAAGCCATATACAACAATGCTTTCTGGCACTAACAGCACAATATTTACAAAAAATAATGAAGCACTTTTAGGTCTTGTAAAAACAATTTTAAGGTGTGATGTTAGAAGATTCAAACATTTAAGACCAGTAAAAAATAATGGAAGACATGATTACTATCTAGAATGAAAAATTCAATATGAGATTACAAATTTAAACAAATCATATATGAAATTTTAAAAACTAAATACTGTTCAATCAACCAGAGTGTACCACGGACAAAAGTCAAATTTAACAATTAACATTTATTATATGTATTGTTGAGTTAGCGGAAGAAGAAAAATAATTCAAAGTTAATGACTATTTCATTAGTTTCACACTTATTACAAAACACATTTGTTTTGACTTAAGTAAAAAACTGAGAGAAAAATGATTTTCAATTTTAGGCAAGACTGTCGAATCTATGATAGAACTCTGAAATGTTTAATAAAGAAAAAAAGCAGAATTTGGCCAACAATCTAGAAGAATTATTTATGCCATAGATGGCACATAATTTGAATTTATTACTAAGAGACATGGCCTCAACTATGCTTATGGTGATAATATTCTTTAAAGTAACTAAAAAATTATATTTGTCTGGGTCTGCTACATCTTGAAAATATGTCAAATTTCAAATATGACTGTACCAGCACTCTTAAAAGCTGGAGGGAATTGCCTACCAAATGCCATTAATGCAATTATATTTGTTTATTCAACATTTCAGATGCCCCAGAAGAATGTGATCTGGCTCATATTGATATGCTTATTTCCTCTCTCTCTTAATCTCTCTCTCTCTCTCACACATACAGAACTCTGAATTTCATTAAGTGCTACTACACTATTTCTAAATACTAGCAAAATATGATCCTAAAGCTGGAAACTCCTTCTTCACTATATTTCCAGCACCTCAGGTGTCCAGAACATAGTAAGCACTAAATAAATACTCATTTGTGCTTGGATAAACCATGTTGTCTCACACCTTTATGACTTTGAATTTGATAGTCCTACAAGTCTACATTCCTCTGCCAAAGACATATTCCTTTTCCTACCTGAGATATTCTAGTAGCTTCTAGAGACATTTTTGCAAATCTTTCCCTAAATTGAGACAAGATGGTTCTTTCTTCGCTGTTCCTAGTATTCCCTTGGTTTTCACCAATTACAACATATTAGCCTCTCTTGAAAATGTGATTTACTTGTCTGACTTTCCCATTGAAGTATGTACCTTAAAGTTGTTATTTCATTTTTGCAGTCTCACTTCTAAAATACTAACAAAATAGAGTTTCAATAATTATTTTTTAAATGAATAAAAACTAATAAAATTTACTATTTTCTTTGTGTTTGAGATATCAGTAACATTTTTTTCCCAAATGCTATTATAATTTTATACTTACCCACAACTGACCTTATGTTATACATAAAATACTTGACCTTATACAAAATTAGGGAATTTTGTTTTTATCATGGTAGTTCTCAAGTTCCTGACAGTCTCTGATGAGAGATATAAAATATACATGTTTCAAAAGTATTGATTTAATTTAATTTTCTGCCTTTTTACTGTGCTAACATTAATCCCTTAGAAATTTCCCAATCTCTTTCAGTAAACTGATCTCTTATTGAACAATCTTCTCTGCCAAATTGTCTTTCATAAAGTGAATACAAATCCTTACACTGAAGCTTAAACCCATTTCCCTCTCTCTACATTTTTATTATAACACTGAAAATTAATGGAAAGAATTAAAATGAATATGGAAAGATAATTAAAATATATCAATATTAAGTAGGCTAAATATTTAATATTTGATTATATAATGTGATCATTAATCATTCATTCATTTATTCTACAAACATTTACTGAGGGATTATTAAGGGCCAAGCACTGAGTTGGAGACTTTATATAGGATTAAAATATGAATAAATTAAAGTTACTGTTTATTGACGTTTTAGCAGAAAAAGTTTCAGCCTTGGGGCTGACTGACTGAGCCTTTACATTTTTTTCATTTGTATTGATAACTGCTCTTGTTTCTCATACTATATACCTTTATCTATCTCTATATGATCTATTTAAATGTTCAGAAAATTAATGCTATAATTATTTAATTAATTTGTCTGGATTTAAGGGTATCCTAACACTTATTGACTTCACTTTATTTCATTTTTATAAGTACCAACTTTTTTTTGGAAATCTTTTAATATTCTTTCTTGGTCTATTAGAACTAGAATGATTTCCGAGATCAAATTCAAATTTTCCACAGTTTTGGATAAGAAAGTTTAAGCTTGGGGCGCCTGGGTGGCTTAGTTGGTTAAGAGTCTCCCTTCAGCTCAGGTCATGATCTTGGGGTCCTGGGATCCAGCCCAAGTCCGGCTCCCTGCTTAGCGGGGTGCCAGCTTCTCACTCTCCTTCTACCCCTCCCCCTGCTCATGCTGTTCTCATTCTCTCACTGTCTCTCTCTCTCAAATAAATAAAAATCTTAAAAAAAAAAAGAAAAAGAAAAAGTTGAAGCCCAAAAGTCAGAACTAACCTGGTTCCTAGACTCCTTATTCATTCTTTTCTTTTTTCATTCATTCTTTCACTCATTCATGCATCGATTGATTAACTGATTGATTCATTTACTCAACAAATATGTATAAATATGTATATGTATAAATGTATATTATATATGTTTATATATGTTTATATATATTTTATATATGTATAAATCTACTAGGTGCCAAGATACCAGTGCCTTTTTTTCAGTGCCCTCATGCCTACTTACTAGCACTTAATATATCAAGGAAATAGTTTCCGTTATCTCAAAATCTGAGACTAAATCACAAATACTAAATCTCACTTCTGATGACTAGATGTAACGACAGAAATTGAGCTGCATTTAAGATGACATAACATGGTTCACTTAAAAAGATAACAAATTGTAACCTAGATATCCAGGGTCTTTTAACCTTCCATGGTTGATAAAGTTTGAGATGCCCTTTCTTTTAATATGTAAATAGTATTTCTCAAAGTCCTATCACATATACTGTGGAAATACCAGCAAAATTAAATATTTTTTGAGAATTTCCCAGAGGACTTATTTCTTTACTCCTTTGCACAATCTGAATTCCTACTGCCAGTTTGTTTATTGATTTTGGTGCTACTATCTCACTTTCTGTGGACCTCCTCTTTCAGTTCCTCTCATTTAGTCATTCCTTAATACATTACTAGCAAAAAGTGCTCTTTGTAACATATTTTACTAAAGGTTTATAGGAAATGAAGGGAAATTATACTCTAGCACTGAAAGAAAGTGTATAATTGATTATTGATCATCTTAAAATTATCTAATTGTCTTCAACATAAGGAATTTCTCATTGGATACTAATGTTCATAGGCCTCATTCTGTATCCATCTTGATTATGTGCACCCCACCTCTATTGAAGTAATTTTCCCATTTCTCCATTTCTTCAACCAACACTCTTCCTCTTGCTAGTTAAGAATTTTTATTAATTTATTTTGAAGATTAATTCAGTTTAATTAACTTGCTATAATTAATTTAGTCTCAGTATCCACTCTGATCATAATTCTAGGTCTATCTGTACAGATTCACAAAGGTTGCTTATTAAGCTTTCTTAAACAACAACAAAAAAAGGGTCCAAACTCTTGCAAGTTTGGTAATACAAACAAGTAGAATTTTTCTAGACTTTAGAAGGGGCCAGGCCCTCACTTATTTCACTATTGAATAAGTAACTACCATCTTATACTAATAAATAACCAGTATTGAGATGAGTCAGAGAAGAATTAATCACAGTTCTTGATGTCAAGGTGATAACAGTCCATGAGTTCATGTCACCTCCTTTGTGAACCTTTTTCTTATCAACCATTAAACCCATATACAAGTAGCTCCTTGCTCCTTGATGTCTAACTTGATTCCTCCCATGTTATAGCATATACAGGACACGATACACAATTTTGCCCCCCAAAAATTTTGTTTTGATTTCTGGTTCAAGGCAGTAGCTACACACATCAATTTTCCTTCCCAGATTTACTGAAATAACAAACAAAAAACTAAAATACCATACAAACATTAGAAAATAATAAAAGGGTACAATCAATGGACCAGCCCAGCAATTCTTTTTTTTTTTTTTTTTTGGACCAGCAATTCTAATGAATTTTTGCAAAACAGAAAACAGAATAGGAGGACAAAATTTAGCATGGTGCATGCTGAAACTGGATAAAGAGACAGCACCTAGATCATGCAAATCTTTCAGACCATGGAAAGGAGTTCAGATTTAACTTCAAGTGCAATGGAAAGTCATTTAAGAATTTTAATTAGGGGAGTGACATGATCCGATTTACATTGTTATAAACTCACTCAGAGATTCTGGGAAAATGGCATTCTGAAATCAAGCCCATGACACCCACATTCTCAATTTCCTATCAATTACATCTCTGAAATGCAGGTAACAGGGCAAGTAGCTTGACAGAGCTGGAACAATGTGTACTTGTTCAAAGCCTTTGCCAAAATATTTGGAGGAGAAAACATGTAGAACGTGTTATCCTTGTGGCGGAGGGAGGGGTACTGGAATTCGGGATATTCCAGAACCCAGAAGGACTATAAGAAAAGTCACACAGATGGATTAAGTTACTTCTTATGAACAAGACTGGGAACACATTAAGACTTTTACCTGGATAGAACATAGATCAAAAAAGCCTCCTTTTGGTGTTTTAACAGAAACATGACAGTTGATAAATTATACATCATTTGTTCACAAAATGCCAATCTGTGTACCTTCTATTACTCTTATTAGATTTCTCATCACATAAATAATCCAGGAAACCTGACCTAGCTACTAGGGTTGAATGAAGACATGAGTAGGTAAAGAAAAATATTGGTACTTCCACAGGAACGAAGAAAAACCTTTAAAATAGGTGCCCCTATGAACTAGAACTATAAGATGTATACATAACAATGCTCACTAACTTCAACCAAAAGAATGATGTCATTTTAAGTAGAATAAATTATAACATATAAATGACTTCCTATTTTCAAATTAAAAAATATTGGTAGATGAACTGAGAAAAAATAGTTACTATTGCGAATGGAATCAATGATATGGAAGAATAAGAGGAAAATTACTTCAAAACAGAATGAAAAATTTAAAAATATGGAAATGGTAAGAGAAAAGGGAAAGGATTCATAGAGGATCTAAACTGAAGTGAGGGAGAAAATGGAAAGAAACAACACACAAAAATTCTTTGCTTTTAACAATGATTTTATCCTCCGGATTGAAAGGGCTCACCAAACTCCAGGCAGAGTAAATAGAAAAAAAGATACATATCCTGATAACACTTCTGAATTCCACTAAAAGAGAAATATATAGAAATTTCCCATCAGAACAACTGAATTGAAAACACAGGAAGAAAGATCAGACTGATACTCAACTTCTTATCTACAATACTGGAAACAAAGAGACACCGCAATAACATACATTAAGACAATAGGAGAGTTATCTGAAAATTTTATACTTAGCAAAGATATTAGGGTACAAAAAATGACATTTAAGAAAAAGTGAGAAAAATTCCACTATAACTAAATAAAGAATTACAAACAAGATTCCCAGATAATGGTAGAAAAATAGAAAGGAAAAAAATATGGTGACCAATAAACCTTTAATAAAAATATTTTAAAAAAATTTTTTTTAATTATTTATTTATTTATTTATTTGACAGAGAGAGAGAGAGACAGTGAGAGAGGGAACACAAGCCAGGGGAGAGGGAGAGGGAGAAGCAGGCTCCCCACCGAGTAGGGAGCCGGATACGGGGCTCGATCCCAGAATCCTGGGATCATGACCTGAGCCAAAGGCAGATGCTTAGCAACTGAGCCACCCAGACACCCCAAAAATAGTGAACATAATTAATAACACTGTGACTGAAACAGTAACATAATAAATATGGATTTTTGGAAGAGAAGCAACTTATTTTAATAGAAAATCAACAGTACACTAGAAATAAAGTTCTAATTTATCCAACTAAGGAGTTTGGCAGTGGGAACAGCAAAATTAAACAGCATTTTAAGAGATTTATTTTGACTGGTGTTGGAAAAGTGGGGAAGTGAAATAAAAAGACTGTTGTATTATGACATAGTATCTCATTTGATGTAATACAATAAAAATATTTTTGGGGGCACCTGGGTGGCTCAGTGGGTTAAAGCCTCTGCCTTTGGCTTGGGTCATGATCTCAGGGTCCTGGGATCGAGCCCTGCATCACATTGCATGGGGCTCTCCGCTCAGCGGGGAGACTGCTTCCCCCTCCCCCCCGCCTACTTGTGATCTCTCTCTCTCTCTGTCAAATAAGTAAAATAAAATAAAAATCTTAAAAAAAATTTTTTTTTGATTAAGTGTCAAGAATGTGAAAGACAAGGAGAAATATTAGGGCTTCTAAACTAACGACGGTAAAAAGGGGGAATAAATGATCTAAGTAAAAATAAGAAAAAATAGAAAAAGCAACAAAGTAAACTAAATGGTAAAAATACATTAAAGAGGAAAGAATAAAAATAAATATACAACCGTTCCCCTGAATATGAATGGGATGAATTCTGCCTCTTAGAGAAAGCAGTTGTCAGCTTTGTGATTATTTTTTTTATGAAACATAATTGAAACAAAGGGATTTTTAAAAGGTGAAAACAAGAGTGAGCAAATAGATATCAGGGATATATAGACAAAAGGAAAGCAGTCATGTCCATAAGAAATTCATTTAGGATCCAAAGACTTAAACGGGTTGCGAATGAAAAAATGGGGAAAAAAAACCCTTACATAAACACTCTTTAATA
>CM052900.1:35077622-35211853 GCA_028534135.1 Potos flavus
ATTATGATAAGACAAAATAGAAAATTGTAGACCAATTTTCCTTATAAATAAAGTTATATTATTTTAAGTATAATATAAGCAAATTGAATCTAGCATTTAAAAAATAATCATTATTAGAAAATATTATTTATACTAGGAAAGCCCATAAATATAATTAATCTCATTAATGAATTAAAAGAGGAAATTTTTATGAATGAAAAAGTGAATGCTTCAAATAATTTTATCAAATTTAGCTGCCATTCTTAATTTTAAAAAACTGAAATGGAAAGAAACTAATTAAATATAAAAAAGGATGATTTCATAGCAACAAATAATACTCATTCTAAATAGTGAAAATCTATATTCTAAAGTTAGGAACCATAGGGATTCCTCCTGTTACCATTATTTTCAGCCCACCAACAACATTATCTATGATCTTCCATGTTTATATTTTTACCATCAACACTTAAAACTATATAATACCCTGCATATTTTACTTATTTTCCTGTATTATTGTCTATGTCATATTGACCTCCAGAATATAAATTCTAGGAGTACAGAGTTTTTGTCTATTTTATTCTCTGCTATACCCTCTAAGCCTTAAACAATGGCTCACACAAAAATTAAGTAAGTGTAATTAAATAAATTAAGAAATAAGTAATTTATTCCATCTTATTTTTGAGGTAATAACTAGTGCAATAAGCTAAGAAAATTGGGTTATAAAAGGCAAAATTGTTGTGATGACTTGACTACATATATCAAGAAAACCTAGGGACTCAAAATAAAATTTATAAAGCTACTAGAACTAATGAGCTATTTGATAGGAGTTGGATTTTTTTATTCTAGGAATTTAAATCTGAAGGCATATTCAAATCTCCACAGTAGTATATAAAACTAGAGTTGAGTTACTCTTTTAATAGTAACTTAAAAAATTATCATGGGATCTTGCTTCTAAAATCCCTAGAGTTCCTTTAATTCACATTTCTCAATTCTATAATCCAGTAATAAGTTTAATTATTATTATTTTTTTTTTGGCTTGAGTTAATAATCAAAGGCAGTTTTTGTCACTTGAGATCAACACATCCTACCTGGTACAATAAATAAAACTTGATTTTTATGTCTTTTTAAGTTTAAAAACCAATAATATAAACAATTTTTTGGCAAATCTGACCAAAAAGTTACAGAGAAAGCACAAAGAGAAATCACAGGAAATAAAACAGGAGCATCACAGTAAAAATAGCATCAATCTCAGTACCATAATTGACTGAACTTCTTAGAGAAGCAGACGTTCTGGCTAATTTAATTTTCTTATTAATTGACAAATAAAAAAGAAGTTCTCAACATTTGAGAAAATTTTCATGAAATGTATTTCTTCATTTTTTAATTTTATAAAGCACATAATATACAGTTTCTTTGGGATTCCAGCATTTATGTTTCAATTTTATGACATTCTGACCAATATGGAATATTGTCATACCACTATTCTATTTTTTTAATCTATGTTTTTGTGTATTGTTATTTCATGATCTTAGCAATTGAGGTATTAGTATTTTTAAAAATCAGTTATTACAAATGCTTTATTAAAATCATTAATACTGGGGCGCCTGGGTTGCTTAGTCAGTTAAGCGTCTGCCTTTGGCTCAGGTCATGATCCCAGGGTCCTGGCATTGAGCCCTGCATCAGGCTCCCTGCTCCGTGGGGAGCCTGCTTCTCCCTCTCCCTCTTCCTGCTGCTCTGCCTGCTTGTATTCTCTCTCTCTCTCTGTCAAATAAATAAATCGTTTTTTTACAAAGGTTTAAGCCTTTGTAAAAAAAATAATAAAATCATTAATACTTATGGCAATCTTCCCATTACTTGTTGTTTGTCTTTTAATTCTCTATTTTTTTTTAAAAAGGCTTTTTAAAAAAAAAAATTTTTATGTAGTCAAATGTATATTCCCTGATGGTTTCTTCACTTTTATGCTTTGATATCTGATTATCCAGATATTGTGCTGTATTTTATTCTAGATAGTTGTAATATCTTCTAAGCTTTAACTTTGATACACATGGAATTTATTTTCATTTTTGGGGTAAAGTCGCTCTAAACTGATTATTTTAAAATAGACACATTTTATAGACTAATCCTTCCATTTCTGAAACATAACATTATCTTTATCACATATTAAATTAAATCCTCATGACTGAAGAGTTTGTTTATGGATTGTCTGTTCTCTTTCACTAATTTGTCCATATATTTTTGCATCTGTAATGTACTAATTTTCTTAGTTTTTATTGTTCATCACTTTTCTAAATAAAATTAAGAATAATTTTTGCATGTCTATTGCCAAATTGAATAAATCACTGCTGTATTTTGGTTGGAATGGAACTAAAATTACAGATTGGGGAAAAGGGGCAGACATTTTTATAATATTTACTTCAATATGTATCATCATACAATATTCCAAGGTATAAGAAATTGAGTAAGACATAATCCTTAATTTTGAGAAAGTTAAAGTCAATAAAATTTATTGAATGTTCAGAGAGAAGTATCTTTTGGAATAATGAGAATACAAGGAACTGATGCATGGGCCAAATGGATCTTGGGAAGATTCTGGGAACAGATGATGTTTGAGATGACCAAATTATTAAGTGTAAATGTTACCTAAGTAAATGCTGGGCATTAAATAGAACAGAGTCAATCTAAAACAGGATAATTTTAGATGAGTTAAATCACTGAACTAATTATAATACTTGAAAATAAAATTGACTTCATGGTTTTTAGTATGAAAGTAAAACATAAAATATACCTAATCAATCTAGTGCCCTTTTTGATTAAATGCCAGAAAAGGGGGCATGGAATTTAAACACCGTGTATATATACAAACAGACATACTTTTCTACCTTCCTCCTTCTTTTTGTGACAATAAAAAGGATATAAAAAGAATATGAATTCACCTTTGGGGTGTAATTATTTTAGAAAATATAAATAAGTATGAGGTAAAAATAAAAATCACAAAGCTCACTATGGGACAGTTCCTGACTATAGTGATTTCACATCAGGTCCAGAGTGTCTTAGAGAACGAAGGGTACCAATAGATGATAGGAAGCTGTTTTATTAAATACCAGTCTATGCCTATAGATATGCCTGAAATAATACTTAAAACCTCTCCAACTTTAAACCCAGCTATGCTTATGCTTCGACCTGACCATTATACTTCTATAGAGCATAACTGTTCAACGGTTATTGATCTTGTTTATTGTAGTTGACCAGATTTAAGATTCCCCTATTGAAAATGCACATGACAGTTGGCTTACCGATGGCAACAGTTTCATAGAAAAGGGAATAAGAAAAGCTGGGTATGCTACGGTGTTCACTGGTGCTTTGCAATTGTCAAAGTCTTAAAAGTTAATATTTATACTGACTCCAAATATGCCTTCCTAGTCCTACATGTCCATGGAGCAATCTGGAAGGAAGGAGAGGGGATTATTATCAAGCCATAACTCCCCAATCAAATGCGGGCCTGAAATTATGACTCTTCTTGTGGCTATACACTTACCTAAGGAGATAGCTGTAATTCACCTCAAAAAACATCAAAGGATATGACCTTAGAATTTAAAGGAAACAATTCAGTAGACTGTGCAGTCAAGCAGGCAGCACAAAATAAACAAATATTAAGTCTTTTACCAGTCTTAACTCCAATCAAGTCCGTAAATTTAGTCTATTCAGACCAAGAAATTCACATAGCCCAGGATGTGAATGGAATGAGGATATTCAAAAATGCACAGGACTGGCTTCTTAATAATGAGGGGAAAAATTTTATAACCAAAAATAACCAATTGAAGGTAATACAGGATTTACACCATGCTACTGATTTGGGTAAAAAGATCATAGAGGTGACAAAAACTTTGCTAAGAGAAATTTTCCCTATTTTTAGACTCCCTTTGTTCCTACGAAGTGACAATGGACGATCTTTTATTAAACAAATTCAAAAGGTGGTCCTCTAAAACTGAATAGCCTTTGCTATCTTAACTACAGTTAAAGGAGACCCAAAACTAAATGACTGTCTCCTAATGGGACCCAAGGGCTATGTCGCTCTAACTTGTGTCCATGGCTTCTCCCAGGTTGGATAGGCCACTTGACTCTGGGTTTTGCCTGAATGCACAGACACATTATTATTATTATTTTTAAAGATTTTATTTATTTATTTATCAGAGAGAGAGAGAGAGAGATAGCACAAGCAGGGGGAGCAGAAGGCAGAGGGAGAAGCAGGCTCCCTGCTGAGCAAGGAGCCTGATACAGGACTCGATCCCAGGACTCTGGGATCATGAGTTGAGCTGAAGGCAGACACTTAACTGACTGAGCCACCAGGTGCTCCAGAATGGATGCATTATATTAAAACCAATTCCAACCCAGCCAACTTTCCAAATTTAAAATGATGGTGGACACATTCTGTGTCTCACTGGTATGACCACCAAACATCCATTTTTGTTCCCTCTTTTGCACTGGACGATGTTGTTTGGCATATGGAAGCTCTTAATAAGTACACGGTCAAAACCCTAAATGACAGTCAAAATAGCATTTCTCTACTAAATACTGAAGTAACACAAATGCATAAAGCAGTTTTACAAAACAGAATGGCATTAGATGTTTTAACTGCTGCACAAGGTGGAACTTGTGTTGTCGTAAAAACAAAATGCTGTGTGTACGTTCCAGATTATCACAAAAGTATTTCTGGCTTTCTAACTGACAGGGATACTCAATTTGATGCCTTAAAAGATCCTTCTCTTTCTTTTAATGATCGGTTAAACTCCTGGACTAGAAGAGGAATTTTGTCAACTATCAAAGGACTCTTACTTGGGCTTCTATTTCTTTTTGCTATACTACTTATGTTTTGCTGTTTTCTCCCTCCTTTCTCCACTTGGTGCTGAGACTCCTTCCCTGCCATAACTTCAAGCCAAAAGATGATCCTTTCCATTTGAGGAGCTCCACACATGCAGTGTCCCTTGGATTCAGCTGCCTCTGCTTTCCATAACTCATATATATATAAGCCCCCAACTGACCAATACTGACCCATAGGTAGGGATGTCTCTATGTCCCTATTCAGCAAGAAGAAGTTACAGAAGATGAGCCCTTCCACCCTCAGCAATCTTAAAGATTTAAGGGTCAAAATTGTTCAGGGGGCAATGACATGGGATACAAAGGCAGAAGAAAAAGTATTAAATTTCCTTACTACTTACAGCCCACTGACAGTTTGAAACAGGCAGAGTGACATTCCTCTAGGGACTCAACTGCCTGGATGTTAATACTTTGCTAAGGGCAAAAGGCAATCTTAGCCTTAGCCTGACCCCCAGAACCCTGTAAGTCTACTTTAACATGTAAAAATTCCTTTGGAAGCTTCCTTTATCTCTACCACGTCCAAGATACATGTTGGCAATTATCTCCCAAGCATATGACCCACCGATATACATCTGAAGGGTCTCATGACTAAGGTTTTATTAGACAGTAATAAATGACCTTTTCCCAACAATAGCTAGCCCCCTCAGGTCCTGGAAACCCAGCTTCCAAAACACCTGGGGCTTATGCTATCCCTAACCCCCTCCCATGACCCCAGTGCAGTTCTTTCTGCCCACAGGTCCTTTCCCCGTGCTTGAATAAAACCACCTTTTTGCACCAAAGACATCTCAAGAATTCTTTCTTGGCTGTCGGCTTCGAACCCTAATGTCTTTCTACATCATTGTACGTTCAAATCACTTAACTAGAACTAGTTTGCTAGGTGTAAGGCCACAGATACTTTTTCAGTAATTCAACTTCCCACATAACTCAGATATAGGGAGAAAATTTGCTAGTTAAGCAGAAAAGCATCTGGTGCTCTTAACAATTAAATTACTACTGTAAATTATTAGTCACTATAGAGAATATTGGATTGTTATTAATTTTGGTAAACTGACAAATCAAGGTTCCTAGCCTGTAAATATGAGAGGTTAGAACCTGGATTATGCTAATGGCCACCTCATGTGGCCTCTTATTGACTAGATCCTGGGCATGGAGTGAGTAATACAGTTTTGTAACAACAGTAATGACAGAGAAAACTCTCTCAAGGCCTGATATACAAGAGAAGTCATTTTAGATTTCTTTCTAAGTCAACATGACTGTATATAAACTTTGTTCAAACCAAAGCCTGATTTATGGTCTTCCATCATGCATTATATGTCCAACTGCTTTGTGAATGAGTAGCCTAACAGAAGCCCATTTTGTCCTTGAGATAATTGATCAATGTTCCTACTCACTGAATACCTTTACGATAAAACTTGTGATTTCTGCTTATACGCTAATCTGTAATCCTTTGAGAGCTTTTACAAAATGTGAAAAAGTATATAACCCCGAAGAAACTGTTCATTGTCCAAAACACTTTCTTCCCTGTGAAGAGTATGTTTCCTGGGCAGCTGTCCTAACTTGGGCTTGAATAAAGCTCTCTTTCTTACTTTTAGCCGAAAGGTTTGTTCAATTTCCATCAACAGTAACAACAACAAAAAGTCATTTTACTTACATTTTCCTCAGTTAACTAACATGTTTTTGGTCAAGTTTGTCAGACTCTTTATGACAACAAGGCCTGGGGAAAACTTAGAGGACTTCAGGATATGTCAGACATGGACAAACAGTAAGTGCATGAGATTAAATGTTAGCCTTTGGTTTCCCATAGCGAATGGCAACTGAAAATATAGTGAAGACAAATCTCCTGTAACGTCTCTAAATTAAGCTATCTCCCAGCTTTTTTCTACCAGGAATAATTAGGTTCATGGATTTCGTCTACTGAGAGTTCATCTGGGAGTCGTCAGGAAATAGAAAAGAAAAGTGGAAGAAGAAATAGGAAATGGAGTCTAGAAACTATTGAGTAGTCATGAGGAATGGAAAAAAAGTCCATGGTCACTAGCAAAATTTGCAATGAGCATTTTTTGTACAGATATTCTTTTCTCTCCCTTTTGTACATACAGACACATGAACACTTCAACTCACATTTAAGTAAAAATAAGCTATGTATTTAAGAAATGGTATTATACAAGTTTGGAGAACAATAATAGTCATTCAAAATCTATCACAGTGTCAGTTGACTTCAAAAAAAGAAAACTATGATGAAATAAATATATAGTAGTATCTGACTTGAGCCAAGGAAAAAAAATTAGACAATGAATTTATTAACCTTTGGACACATGACAGGTAGAAACAAATCTGTCATCATAATTAGCAGAAGAACTAATTTATTCTACATGGAATTTAGCTCAGTTAGAGGTAACAAGTATGGCATTATGCATAATAGTTGAATATCCTTACTGTGGTTTCCAGATTTTATAAACTAAATACATAAAATACATACATCCTCAAGAAAACTTTTAGAAAAATAATGAAGAAAATGTAGGGAAAAGACAGGGAAAGCCAAAATGGAAGGTAAGAGAGGTGAGAGAAAAAAATCATTTTTTAACCTACCTAAAAATTCTAACTTGAGACTTCATTGAACTGGCACATCATTTTCCAATTTGCATGAAAAATTATTTGATTTTAAGTTTCCATTTAGGTGATTAAGGACAAAGTTGTAAATGTTAAATAAGAAATGATTTATTGCAAAGGAAGTATGTTTGAAAGGTAGGCTAATGTCTATAACAGAATAAAAGGGAATTAAAGAATTAAATTCCTCTTTTCAATTCTTTAATGAAGAATTAGCTTAAGACCCTAAACTTAGGTTTCTTTCTTATTCTGATACCTAATATAATGTTAACAACCAACTGAATTCTCCACTTTTCAGATCCCTGCTTATGTGACCTTTAAAAACTCCTTTCTCCCTTTTCTTCATTTGAATCTCTGTCTTACAAATCCTTGACTCATTATGTAATGGTAAGACCCTGTCCCCTGTGATGATTTCATTATTTTTTACCTCATAGCTCACTGGAACCTTCTCAGTATAAGAAAGTGTTAACTAAATATAGATTCCATCTGTAGAGTATATGTGAAATTCAAATATACATCTGACATTTAGACAACATGATTTGCACAGGGATGCTAATGGACTTGATGAAGACTAGGGCAAAGTGGAAATGGAATGCCACATCATTACTATAGTAATTTTGCAGCCATCTTTTCATTAGTAAAAATAATGCCTCATGCTTCCTAATTTATAAACACATTTTTCTGTATTATTTCAATTTAACTTTCCATTTCTGTGATTTAGACAGACATTTTTCAGGCGAATGAAACCTGGAGAGGTTGAGTCGCTTCAGCTTTACAAAGAGCTGGGCCTAAGAATTCAGCACTGCTGAGCTGAGCTGATTAACAATCGTAACTACTCTTGGGTTTGATCTTCAGTTTAAGCAAAAATTGGATGTTTATTTTCAAAATCATTTGAAAGGAGCATGCAAAAACTTAGGTGAGGAAATTAAAAAGAAAAATTCAGTGGACTCTCTGCCCTTATTTCTGATCAAATGACATCTGTGGCTGAAACAATGTCATTTGTTTATCAAACTCTATTTTCTTTCCACCTTGGGCACACAGAGTATATCTCCAAGCCTCCCCTCTTCTAGCATGTGGGACCATGTATGACTAAATTCTGGCCAATGCCAATATGAAAAATTTGGAAATGATATATACTGCTTCTATGTGTGGTTCCTAAGAATGCATCCATGTGTTTCTCTCTCTCTCTTTTTTTTTTTTAAATTCTGCTTGCCAGATGCAATGGATTCACCCAAGATCTTCAAGACCTGGGAATAGTGGAACCTGTAGATGAAAGAAGCCTGATGCTCTGGGTGACTTCATGGAGCAGAGGCCTCACTGCCTTCCTGTATCAATTGTGAAGTCAGCAAGAAGTAGACCTTTAATCTGTTAAACCGCTGAAATTTGGTGCTTGTTTCTTATAGCAGTTACTCTACTCTGTGTATATGAACAGTTGCAAAATGTTTTGTTTTGACTTGAGTTGAAGTGAAGCTCTTGCATCTCCTGTCTCCTTCTGCTTTGGGTCTGCTGTGGCATTATTTCCAGGACAGCAATCTGAAGAGACTAGTAGTGCCTTCGCACATAGAGAACAACCCTGCTCCTCTCTTTAATGCAGCACTTATAGAGTAAATAGAAGTAATTTAGAGTAAATTTAAATTTAAAAACCATATAATTCATACCATGGGTTTCCCCATATTTGTAACTTTCAAACATCATCTTGTATAATTTTTATAGCAACACTGTGAACTGGATATTATTATCTTAATTTTATGGATGAGAACCCTAAGGCACAGAGACATTACGTAATTTGCCCAATCTGTCACATATAGATTGGATAGATCTAACATTTAAATTTAATTCTGAAGGCCCCCAAAGCTCCTCAAAATGGATTGCAGCAAGGTCCATCTTTCTCTTAATACCCCCCGTAGGCACTATCACCCCCCACCAAAGAGGAAGAAGAGGCTCAGTATCACATCATAACTTTATCTTCCTTTTAGGCTTATAATGTGACCCTCTTCAGGAAGCATAACAGAGGACAGTTAGTTGTATGGAAAAGAGAATCTGAGTTGGGACATCTGAGTTTATAGTAACACCTAAAAGACCAGTGTATCCTTAATTTACCTATCATTTAGAAATAGAAAAATTATTTCTCTCAGATTTTTGCATCAGTTCTGGTGGATGTTCTAGCAGGATAAAATTGCCTTGAAAGTAGTCAATCATGATCCCTTCCTCATCCTGGACATTTCCCACAACTGAACAACATATGGTTAATTCAGTGAGTGTCAGATTGCTGAAGAAATTTTTTCTTGTCCAGTATTCATGTATTCGGCTGGCTGACAAAACACTTTATTGAGTTTGCAGAGTACAATTATAGTTCAACATTCCACAACAAATATATATAAAAACATGATTTCCATTGAAATTCAGAAAATATACATTGCTAAAATTAAAGTGGACCAACTGTCTAGCTTTTCCATTTTTAAGTCTAATTGAATCTCAAAATTATGTTTTCCATAGAAAAATACCCAAGTAAGGTAATATTGCAAATGATGCAATTGTTAATTTAGCAGACTTCAAATAAAAAATTACCAAAGAGAAGCCAAATTTCTAAAATTAATAGTGTCTTTTTTACTACCTATTGCTGATTTTAATTATTTCTATTTTGTCTCCACTTATTGATTTTTCTAAGATTCTTACAACAATAGAAAAACTTATTTACTTATCTCTGGATATTATGAAAATGGGGCTTTATTGTATGTTCTGTAATATAAAATGAAAGGTATTATTTTCATAAAGAGAAATCATGCCTTTGAGATATTATAAGTTACAGAGCCTAAAATACTATTAATACACCAGGATCAAAATGACACACTAGGTAAATTCTGTATCCTATCCTTCTGTTTCAATTTCTTGGAGTTCATAGTAAAAATATTTTTCAAATATTCATAATTGCACTGGAAAATAAGGAAGATATCCATTTTTGGTCTAGAAACTATGAGAAAATTTAAAAGATCCTGAGCAGATTGCATTCAGTAGAAGAAAGCTCACCTGAAGCAAAAGGACACATTATGTTAGGAAGGAAGAAATGAAAAGCAAATAAACCAGAAACTTATTAAGAAAAAAATAAGCAGCAATATTAACATTAAACCAAACAGAATTTAAGGTAAGCAGAATTGAAGAGGAGGAGGGGTATGGCATACTAATGAAATATAATATAGGAATTTTAACAGTATAGAACAGTAAAAGTTCTTTATGTACCAATCAGCATAATTGAGGAGTACAGAAGGTAAAACTGAACGATACACAAAAATTTAATGGATCCATAATCATAGTCAGAAACTTTAATACCTACCTTTAAAAACTTTTGATTTGTTGAATCGGGGATATAAAAATTAGTAAGGAAACAATATGGAGGGTCCTTAAAAGTTAAAAATAGAACAACCCTATAATCTAGCAATTGTACTACTAGGTATTTATCCAAAGGATACAAAAATACTCATCTGAAGGGGTACATGGCCCCTGATATTTATAGCACCATTATCAAAAATAGCCAAACTATGGAAAGAGCCCAAGTGTCCATCGACTGATGAATGGATAAAGAAGATGTGGTATATACGGGTTAGGGTTGGTGTGTGTGTGTATATATATATATATATATATATATATATATATATATACATACGCATACACATATTGGAAGATTACTCAGACATAAAAAAGAATGAAATCTTGCCATTTGCAATGATGCTGATAGGCTAGAATATATTATGCTAAGCGAAAAAAGTCAGTCAAATATAAATACCATATGATTTCACTCATATGTGGAATTTAAGAAACAAAACAGATAAACATAGGGGTAGGAGGGAAAAAGAGAGAGGGACACAAACCATAAGAGACTCCTAACTACAGAGAACAAACTGAGGGTTGCTGGAGGGGTGGTGGGTGGGGAATGGGCTAGATGGGTGATGAATATTAAGGAGGGCCCTTGTTGTTATGAGCACTGGGTATTACATGCAACTGATGAATCACTAAATTCTATTCCTGAAACCAATATTACAGTATATGTTTTTTTTTTTACACTATATGTTAACTAACTAGAGTTTATTTAAATTTTTAAAAAATATTTATTTATTTATTTGAGAGAGAGTGTGTGCAGGCGGGGAGAGGCAGAGGGACAGAATCTTCAAGCAGACTCCTTGCTGAGTGTGGAGCCCAATCTCACAACCCTGATATCATAACCTGAGCTGAAACCAAGAGGCACTTAACCTACCGGGCCACCCAGGTACCCCTAACTAACTCTAATTTGAATAAAAACTTGAAACAAAAAAAGAAGAAAAAATTAAGAGTTCAAGCAAGGTGTAATATGTGTTAATTCTAGATTCACCACAAAGAAAATGGATATAAGATATTTGTATAACACAACTAACAAACTCAATCTAATAGATAGACATAGAATTTTACAGAAGTTTGCATTCAATGGAGGATTTAAACACAAATGGGACACTGAAAGAAAAAACAACTATTAAGTTGCAAAACAAATCTCAAAAAAGCCACCAAACACTGATGTAACAGAGGCCATATTCATTGAAGATGCAAAATAAGAAATTAACACAAAAAACAGCTCTCTTCCAAGCCCTCTCCAAATTTACAAACCTATCAATTAAAAAAATGCTTTTAAACAATTCTTTGTTAAGAAAAAAATAAATGATTTTTAAAGAATAAAACCACTATTTATCAAAATGTATGCTTTGTGTCCATGACAGAACACAGAGAAAGATTTATGAATCTAAATGCATTATTAGAAAATAAAGACTAAAAATAAGTAATAAATATAGAACAAAAATAACATAAACTTTAAAAAAAGAAGTCAGTAAAATTAAAGCATATATTAGTAAAATAACAAATAAAAAACAAAAAGTTGATCAACAGAAATCAAAAGCAAGAGTTTTGGAGAGATAAATATATAAAAAGTAAATGGAAAGTATGGTCATAAAAAAGAAGAGAGAAACCCATTAGGAACTCAAATGGACAAAGTTACTGAGTAAAGTTCAAAATATTGTAAGAGAATGTATAAAATTTTATTCCATAAATTTTTAAAACTACAAAAAATGGATATGCTTGTAAGTGAATGTGAATTTCCAAATGTGTTCAAGAGTAATTGGAACAACTGAATTAAACCTTTACTCTTACAAGAAATTAAAGCAGTAGCAAGCCCAGATAATTTTAGCCCAGATAATGAGTTCTGGCAAGATTTTATTTTATTTATTTTTTTAAGATTTTAAAAATAAACAATCTCTCATCTTCTGCAAAGATTTCCAGAGCAAAGAAAATAAGTTAGAGCTACCTAACTCACTTTATTAACCTAGTACACTCAATAGTCACCAAAAGTGAGCAATGCTAGCAAACACCACACACAAACATCCCACAATATGCCATTTATACTTATAAAATAGGTATAAAACCATATAAAATATTAACAAGTCAAATTAAGCAGCATTTAAAAAAAGGTATGACTAGGTAGTGTTTCTTAAAGGTAAAATATATTCCCATATTAGCATATCTATTAATGTAATAATAGTAAAATGTTATTTTTTTATCTCAATGAGTAATGATAAACATTTGATAGAAATAAATATTCATTCATAATAAAAGCATTTAACAAAACAAGCCTAGAATAGAAGATCTTTAAGAAAGTACAAGATGTTTAAGTGAACACCATATTACAATGGTGAAACATTAAAAATATTTCAAATTACAGTTGATACCAAGATGAAGATTCTATTATTGCTTTTCTTCAACATTATGTTAGAGTCCGAGGTACTGGAATAATGAAAATAAAGAGGTACATACATTGAAAAGGAAGAAACAACTCCGTCATTCATACGTGATCCCAAATTTCAAGACAATCAGGAAGCACAACTGGCAACAGCTAAGAAGCAAGTGGAATGGCTTAATACAAGATCAATATGCAAAAATCAATGGCTTTCCCACAAAGCAGTAATAAGCAATTAGAAAATATAGCATCATGTAGTGAATACCATTCATAAAACCACAAAAACTATAATATTCCAAAACACAAACCGAAAGAAAAATGTGCATGACCTGAATAGAGATAATTATGAAATTTTGGTTAACAAGCTATAAAAAGACTAGTAATATGTATGTTCAAGAACGAGAACACAATATTAAAAAGGCATCTAAAAATCCGTAATATCAGCGCAATGCCCACCAAAATGCCAGTAAGATTTTCATGGAATTTGAAAAATTGATTTTAAAATATATATAATAGTTGAGGGCTCCATATCTAGCGATACAATTGAGCCTAATGCCCGGACTGACTTCTGGAATTCTTCATTGCTTAATTCTTTTTTTTTTTTTTAAGATTTTTTTTTTATTTATTCATTTGACAGAGAGAGAGATCACAAGTAGGCAGAGAGGCAGGCAGAGAGATGAGGAAGCAGGCTCCCTGCTGAGCAGAGAGCCGGATGATGCGGGGCTCAATCCCAAAACCCTGAGATCATGACCTGAGCCCAAGGCCGAGGCTTTAACCCACTGAGCCACCCAGGCGCCCTTCATTGCTTACTTCTTAATGCCATACGGAAACGGCTAAAAACAACGAAAAATGCTTATATATGTATACATCCAAAAAGTTAGTAAGATTAAAGCATTTTCAACCACAAATATAAGAGAAGATACGGCAAATCTCATTTTCCAAAGATGAATATAATAACTTATTCCATCCCACAGATCTTCTGCAGTGTGACCCCATGCTGTGAGAATCCCAAGCCACACCACAAGGCTATGTATAGGTCCTCCTGTCAACAGCTCCAGCTAAGTGCAATGCAGCTTTCAAAACATTGTGATCCAGGTACCAGACATTTGTGTAGAAGAGCTGAGAGACAATTCCAACTACCAGCCATTTGCATCCTTCCTTAGCAGTTCAGTCTTCCCAGCTGAGACCTCAAAAATCATGGAACAGACAAGCACTTCTTGTTGAGTCCTGTCCAAATTCCCAACCCACAGAATTTTTGATCCTAATAAAATTATTGTTGTTTTGTACCAATGGATTCATGGTGGTGTGTTATGCAGTAACAGTTAATTGCAACAGCTGTATTTAGCGAGTAGCAGTAGTATCGAAACTGCTTTTGCTCAGAAATTATATGTTAAAGGTAGAAACTTAAGTGGTTTTCACAGCCTTTAGGAGTCAGGGCCCACCCAAGGTGGGAAATCTATAGGAAACTCTCAAACATTGAGTCGGGAACCTTGGTGCAAGAAGCAAGCAAAATTAAATTAGACTCATGCCTCTATCCTCAAAGAACTATTATTGTTTCTGAGCAGAGAAAAGAAAAAAAAAATCCCTGATAAGTTGTAGCCATGAGCTGGACTTTACATGTATGTGCAATCAAAGGTTGAGATTTTTATGCTTCAATTAATTTTTTTTAAAGATTTTGTTTATTTGAGAGAGAGAGAGAGGACAAGTTAGGGGGCGGGGAGGAGCTGAGGAAGACGGAGAGAGAGAAGCAGACTCCCTGCTGAGTGGGGAGCCCTATACCGGGCCTGATGCAAGGACCCTGAGATAATGACCTAAGCCCAAGGCAGATGCTTAACCAAGTGAGCCACCCAGATGCCCCTCAATTATGTTTTAAATGATTCTACATTTTTACTGCCCTAATGTGCATACTGTGGTGATACAAATCCTCTCTGAAAGACTGCACCTTTTTCCTATAACCAAAAGGTTCTGATTAATTTTCAAATAAAATTGGGTTTACTCAGAACTTCTGTTCTCCATTATAATTAAATAATGGAGATCAGATCTAACTTTCACCTGAAAGAAAAAACTCAAGTGTATCTGTCAAACAATCGTTTCAAACACTGGACATTAGGCAGCACAGGACACTGATCCCTGGGGGGAGGAAAAAATTTGAGGTCAGGGCTCTGAATGCCCCAGTTTACAGCTTGGACAATTCCTAGGCCACAGTCCAGGGAGAGGAGATGCAGGTGGAGGCTGCTGGTACCCCTCAGTTGAGATGATGGAGTTGGGTATCTGGTGAGGCCAAGGCAGCTACAGTTCACAGGAAGGAATGCCAGCCCTCAGAAAACTGCAGAGTGAGAGTTCTGCAGAGACATAAAAGTTACCTCTCCAAATTTCAGCTGAGTACTGATCAGTGAGTGTGTGTGAAGAAACAACCTGAGTTTGAGAAAAAACTACCTGGAAGAGGCAGAGGCAGCAATCTACAGGGCTAACACTGGGCGTTTAATAGTTCATGTTCTACCAGCCAAAGTGGAAATACATCATAATTCAAAGGGCACTGGTGAGAATAAACACAAGTGTTTTGGGTCAATAGTGGGGAAAGATTAATAGACTATAGGCTGCTCTGCTTCTGCCTAACAAAGCTTAAAAGCGAGCCCTAAAAGGATTAAGTTGTTTCTAAGTAACAACTGCATTCCAGAAAACAGCTCAAGAATATTTTAGGAACACAAAAATTTCTAGCATCCAACAAGGTAAAGTTCAAAATGTTTGGCATTCAATTAAAAAATTTGCCAGGTATTCAAAGAAATAGGAAAATATGACTCATACAATGAAAAAAAAATCAGTCAATAGTAACAGATCCAGAAGGGACACAGATGATAAAGTTGGTAGAAAAGAATGATGAAAGTTCTTATAATTATCTTCTAAATACTAAAGAAAGCAGAAGAAAGGAGGAATCTGTGAGGGAAAGGAATGAATGATACAGAAAAAGTTATCAAATTGAAATTCTAGATATGGAAAGAAATTTCTGATATGAAAAGTACATTGGATGGGATTAACAACAAAAAATATAAATGACTTGAATATAATGCAATGGAGCAATATAATCTATCTAACGTATATACAGAGAGAAAAGATATAGAAAAATATGAACAGGTCCAGTAACCTAATGTGTAATGTGTTTGGGGTCCTTGAAGGAGACGGAAGAGGGGGAGGATAGAAAAAATATTTGAAGCAAAAATGACTGAAAATTTTCCAAATTTAACAAAAATCAAAAATACATAGGTCCAAGAAACTCAACAAACCACAAATACAAGAAACCCGAAGAAATCTACATCATAGCATGTAATCAAATTGCTTAAAGGGACTGATAAAGGGAAAATCTTAAAAGCAACCAGAGAGAAAAGAATCATTACTTATAGAAGAACAAATATAAAATGATAGCAGATAGCAGACTTCTTATTGGAAATAATGCAAGGGAGAAGAAAGTGGGGTAATATCCTTGAAATACTGAAACGAAAACCACCATCCTGGACTTCTATACCCAACAACAATGTCTTAAAAAGTGAAGACAAAATAAAGGCTTATTCAGTCATACAAAAGAAATCATCACTAGAGGCACTATAAGGAATGTTCAAGGAGGTGCTTCAAGCAGAAAGAAAATAATACCCAGTGGAAACATGCATCTACACAAAGGAGTAAACAACACTACAAATTATAAATATATAGGTAAAGATAAAAGACCTTTTTTCATGTTTTAAAAATATTTCTAAAGGAAAGTTAGTAAAGAAAAATAATAACATAGGGCTGTACTCATAACATATATAGAAATAAAGTGCATGACCATAACAAAAGGCCTGAGAAATGGAAGTACATTGTTTTAAGTATCTTTTACTTTATGTAAAATAATATAATTTCCTATTGGCAGAAATTAAGGAGGCCATAAGAGCAGACCACCTGGAGCAACACATGTTATACAACCAGGTGTCCTTGGTCAGTTGCTGATACGCGCCCAATGAAATTATACAATTCGTATGTCATAGCTCATACATGCATATGCATTTTGTTCTTGCTAAAACAGTAGTAACACTGTACAAAACTAACTCAACTGTTCTTATTTCACTTCTTTTTTTTTTAAAGATCTTATTTATTTGACAGAGAGAGACATAGTGAGAGAGGAAACACAAGCAGGGAGAGTGGGAAAGGGAGAAGCAGGCTTCCTGCCAAGCAGGGAGCCCCATGCAGGGCTTGATCCCGGGACCCTGGGATCATGACTTGAGCCGAAGGCGGATGCTTAATGACTGAATCACCCAAGCGCCCCTATTTCACTTCTTTATATGTGAACATTCTACCAATATGCTATTGGTATTGCCAGTGACTTTCACAACACACTTACCTTGTATTTTGTGTCATGCTGAACTTCCACACATCATAATTCACCAGAATTCTGTGCTCCCAGGGCATCCTGAACTCTACATGCAATGGGATGCCAAGGAATGGTGGCAAACTCACGTACTGTGTACATCTCCTCTGTTCATGCACATCCTCTGTTATCCAATTAGACTCCCTTTACAAAAGACAAGTTCAAAGATAAAATTATTAAGAATCTCGTGGTGGCGACAGTATAGCATTAACCAAACACAGGGCCCTTCTGAGCATGGGGTCTTGTGGGCTCACATAGTTCTCATGCCATGAAGCTGACCTCGAGTGATACATTCTAGAGCTCGGTAAAAATTAAGGGGAAGTGTTGGGTTTTGCTAAAGGTTCAGGACTGCTCAGCCTACCACTTGTTGGGACTGGCCTTATCCATTCTCTTAGTTCACTTCCTTGTCTCTTTGGCCCAGGTACAGAAGATGGTGTTGTCACCCTTCTGGTTGGGGTCGTATCATGTGGCCTGGTGCCAAAGGATGAAGAAAGTTTTTGGTTCCAAATGCCAACTGTTTACCTGGGTCAGTAGCCAGGGCTTCGGCTGCACCTGGTAGGATGGCGGGAAAGCCCCTGGGATTAAGGTCAATACTGAAAATTATCAAATTCATCACACCAATAGGAAAAGTTGAAAAACATAATCATTTCAAATATGCAGAAATATATTTGACAAAGCCAATATCCACCTAAGATTTTTTAAAAAAATCTTTAAAAGCTAGATGTAAAAGGAAACTTCCAACCTGGTAGAGAATGTCATAAAAAAGTTCATAGCTAAGAAATACTTTTTTTTTTTTAAGATTTTTATTTATTTGACAGAGAGAGACACAGCGAGAGAGGGAACACAAGCAAGGAGAGTGGGAGAGGGAGAAGCAGGCTTCCCACAGAGCAGGAAGCCCGATGTGGGGCTCCATCCCAGGACCCTGGGATCATGACCTGAGCCGAAGGCAGACACTTAAGGACTGAGCCACCCAGGCTCCCTCATAGCTTAGAAATACTTAATGATAAAATTGATGCAAAAATGTTGGGGTTCAGAGTGAATGGTCAAGAAGGAATTCTTGAGATGTCTTCAGTGCAAAAAGGTGGTTTTATGAAAGCATGGGGACACGATGCGTGGGCAGAAAGAGATGCACCAGGGTTGTGAGAAGTGCATGATTGTATACTTCCTAGTTAGGAGGGGATTAGGGTTAGCCTAACTCTCTAAGGAATCTGGAAGCAAGGTTTCCAGGACCTTAAGGGGCTAGCTGTTGTTAGAAAAAGGTCATTTACTACTGTCTAATGAAACCGTAGTCATGAGACCCTTCAGATGTATATCGGTGGGCCAGAGGCTTGGAGAATGATTGCTAACATATATATTGGGGGATACAAACGAAGGAAGCTTCCAAAGGAATTTGTATATGTTAAAGGACACTTACAGGATCCTGGAGGCTCGGCTAATGTTAAGCTAAAGTATTAGTATTGAGGCCATTGAGTTCCTAGAGGAAGGTCACTCTGCCTGTCTCAAGGATTTCTCAATGGGCTATAACTTGTAAGGAAATTTAATTTTTTTCTTTTCCTTTTGTTCCAACATCAAAAATGTTTAAAGATTTCTTTAGAATACAGAGAAGATAAGAATGCCGACCATCATCACTTCCATTCAATATTGTAGCATGAAAAAGAACTAATAAATATTGAAAAGAAAAAATAGCCATTATGTACCAAGTGATTATGTAAAAAATAAAATGATGCAGACAATTAAAGTTTAGCAAAATTTAAAGGCAAAATAAAAATTCAAATATCGATGTGAACTTCTGCTTCATGCCATGACAGAATAATCAGTGCCAGACTAGCCCTTCTACCTTAACAGCTGGACAAAATATAGGAAGCAATACTTTTTAGGCATTGGGCAAGAGTAGCAAATGACTGTGATTCCTTAAAGAAGGGAAACACTGGACATGAGCCCCAGGTTCACTGCAGTTCTCTGTCTGAAGCCAATTTCCTGATCACAGCATAAGGAGCTGAAGCACAAGCAAAGCACATCAGTTTCACAGATCAGCAGAGACAGATTTTAGTGTCTGAGGTTGTCAAAACAGCTGGAATCTGCAGGGTAGGATATTGGAGAGAAGAAAGATATACATTAGGAAGGATCCAAAAGTCTTTTTGGGGGTTTCCCACAAAGTCCCTGGCCAAGAAATAGGCTGGGCATATGCAGTGAAAGACTGCAAGTCTTACCAAAGACCATTAGCTATGAGGTTGGGAGAAGAATAAAGCAATTAGAGATTGATCAGAGCTGAGAGATGAAGTTTCAGCCCAAGTAGAATGAAGAAACCTCAGAAATACTTTAGGAATAAAACTGAGGCAGCAGAACTACAACTTAGGTGCAAGGGTCATATCCTAAAGTAAGAATTATTCTGGACCTATGCAAACAGAGCTTAAAACCAAGACTGGACAAGAACAGGAGGGGAAAAAGAGTTTGGAATTTGAGGATAGCATGCAAAGGGTCTTAGGAATCATCCTGGAATTTCCACTAATCCACCTTCGCAGAGTATAAAACCAAGCCCAGACAAATGCAAGGTGATTGGATATAACTGAACTTGCTGCTAGTAAAAAACAAACAAAACAAAACAAAACAAAACATTTTTCAGAGGAGTTTAACATCCTGCAGGGCCCCTATGTTGTATCATCCCCAATGTTCAGTATTCAATAAAAAGTTACCAGATACGCAAAGAAACAAGAAAATATGACCAACGGCAAAGAATATAGCAGTCAATATAATCTTGAGAAGGCCTAGATGTTTTAATTATTAGGTAAAATGTTTGAAACAAATATTATAAACATGTTCAAGGACTCAAAGGGAAACGCAGCCTTAATGAGTGAAGAGTTAAGGAATCTCAGTAGATAGAAGTATAACAAATATAAATAGAAATATAACAAACATTTAAATGGGTATTCTAAAAATTCTATAGTAACTGCATTGAAAAAGTTACTGAATAAGCTTAAGGGCGTATTAAAAACAGCAGAAGTGGGCATCCAATCTGAAGAACAAAGAGTAAAGGCTTAAACATTACCAGAGCCCCAGTGATCTGGGTGATACATTATCGTTCATGCAATTGGCATTAAAGAATGAAAGAAGACATGGTAACTACACTTATCTGGTGAGCACTGCATACTGTATATAATTGTCAAATCACTATGTTATACACCTGAGGCCAATATAATATTGTCTATCAACTGTACTTCAGTAAAAGATAAAAATAAGAATGAAAGAAGAATTACAATGGGTCAGAAAAGTTAATTGAAAAATTATAGCTGAAAACTTCCCAAATAATACAAAGCCTTGGTTTATAGATCCCAGTTCAGCAAAATCAAAGTGAGATAAATACAAAGAGAAGCACATGTACACACCCAGACACATGGTAGTCACAAGGCTAAAAAACAAGAATTGCATCTTGAAAGCAGTCAGAGGTGGGGATAAAAAGATAGATTGCAAACAGGCACAGTAAGATAAATAATAACCTCACAAAAGGAACATGGTTGCAAGAGGACAAATGAATGACATATTTAAAGTGCTCAAAGAAAAATTACTTTCAACCTTGAATTCTAAGTAACTTTCAAAAAGGAGAGAGGAGACAGACATTTTCAGACGAACAAAACTGAGAGAAAATATCATCAACACACCTGGACTATTAAAAAATACAAATTCTTAACACCATTTATTGAAGAGACTTCTTTTCCTATTGCATATTTTTGCCTCCTTTGTTGTATATTAATTGACCATACATGCATGAGGTTATGTCTGGATCTCCATGCTGTTCTGTGTATGTGTGTCTGTGTGTCTGTTTTTATGACAATTTTTTTGATCTGTGTGTCTGTTTTTATGACAATTTTTTTAAATACTATAGCTTTGTAATATAATTTGAATTCAGGGAGCATGATGCCTCCGGCTTTGTTTTTCTTTCTCAAGATTGCTTTGGCCAAATGTAAATTGGTGTAACCACTATGGAAAACAGTATGGAATGTTCCTCAAAAACTTAAAAATAGAACTACCATATGATGTAGCAATTCCACTTTTGGGTATTTATCTGAGGAAAATGAAAACACTAATTCAAAAAGATATATACATCCCTATACATGTTCACTGCAGCATTATTTATAATAGTTAAGATGTGGAAATAACTTAAGTGCCCATTGATGAGTGGATTAATAAGTTGTGGTGTATATATATATATATATATATCCCCTATATATATGTGGTATATGCATATATATACATATATGTGTGTATATATAACATGTATATATAAAATATATAGTGGAATATTACTCAACTATAAAAAGAATGAAATGTTGCTATTTGTGAGAACATGGATGGACCTCAAGGGCATTATGCTAAGTAAAATAAATCCAAGAAAGACAAATACCATATTATTTCTCTTATATCTGAAACCTAAAAAGAAAAAAAAAACAAAGAAAAATAAAAGAAACGAACAGACAACCCCTGCCTCAAAACAAAACAACAACAAGCTCATAGATATAGAGAACAGATTGGTGGTTGCCAGAGGCAGGATTGGGGGTGGGAAAAAATGCACTCTAATTGCAGTTTTGATTAAGCATCTATATCTATACCTATATCTCTATTTAAAAATTGGATTCACTCTTTTATTTACTCATTACCATTTTTGAAGATCTACCTAGGAGCTTCCCAACAGTGAGCTAAGCACTATACAGTATTGAAGAGGATTGAATCTTACAGTATTGGATTAAGGAAGATGGATGCTAATTAAAAAACAAAAGTACACAATAAGCTTTAATGGCTTTTTAAAGTAATCGTTAAAAATTTAATATCCCTGAGCCTCATTTCCTTATTTCTGAAGATAATGCAGGATAGTAAATGTAACTTCAGATTAATGTTGCAAGAAATAATTGAAATGTGTAGACATGTTTGTTGAGTCCAAAGAAAATGTTCAAAAGTAAAAATGAATGTATGCATATGTATGTATTTATTTGCATTCCTTTTTATTTGAAGTATACGCACATATATATGTGCACAATAACAGAATCATTTATAATCTCGTATTTTGTGTGAAAGGAAATTTGAAAGTTGGAGAGGATAGAAAAAACTATTAATCTATTAATTCTACAATACAAAGGGAATTGATATTATTGGAGTTGTAGAAAAGAACAAAAAGCACCAGGAATGGTAAACACATGAGTAAATATAAAAGACAGTTCTCTTTGTTTTCTTTAAAAAAAGCTAACCATTTAGGTGAAAAGCAAATACATTTTAAATTGAGGTTTTATAATGCATTTAAAAGAAATATATACAACAATAATATAAAAGATGGAGTGGAGGCAGATGAATGGAATTACACTGTCATAAGGTTCTGACATCTGTGAAGTGCGACGTATGAATGGGAAATGTAAAGTAATGTGTGTGAAAGGTACAACTGTGAACTTCAGCTCTGGTCTGCTGGGGGTGCAGGAGAAAACTAGGGACAGTGTGAAGGAGGGGCATAGAGGGATCACTCTTAAATATGTAATATTGTATGGATATAACACTGATGAATTTCAGTAATAATTTAAGGATGCATATAATTAATTCGAGAATTATAGACCACTACATCAAACGATTGCAGAATACACATTCTTCTCAAGTACCCAGGGAACAATCATTGAGATAAACCATATGCCCGGCTATAAAATAAGTTTTAGTAATATTGAGAAGTTTGAAATCTTGGACTGTGTTCTCTAACAACAATGGAATTAAATTAAATGTCAATAATAAATAAGATATTTAGAAAACCCCCAAATACTTGGACTCTAAACAACACATTCTAAATAAATAACCCAATGATAAAACTCACAGAAATTTAAAAACATTTTCACATGAATGCTAATTAAAACACAACATATCAAAATTTATGGGCTATCACTAAAGCAGTCTTTAGAAGCTTTTTTCTAGCTTTAAATGCCTATAATTTTAAAGGATAACAATTTAAATAAATTATTTTACTTTCTACTAAGTATATAGAAAATAAAATTAAGTTGGCAGAAAAAAGAAATAATAAAGAAAAACATAAATTATTGAAATAGAAAGCAAATATGAGAAAGTTAACAAAGTCAAAATTTGGTTTTCTGAAAAGGTCAATACATTTGAATCTCATAAATACTTCTGTGAGGAGGGCAAAATAGTACACCACCTTGGGGAAAAAACTTACTATTATATTTTCATTTAGAATGTGCACATGCTCTACAACTCTGTGGTTCTACTCAGAGTTATAAACCAAAGACAAACTCTTGTAAAATCTACACCAGGAAACTTACATAAGAATGTTTATAACCACTTCATTTATTATAGAACAAACCCGGAAATGGCCCCAAAGCCCTACAATAGAAGAACAGATTGTGGCATATTCATACATTAGAATAATATAAGGAACGAAATTAATCACAACTATGCAGAACAATTAATTTAATCAAAAATTTCTTGAGTGTACATTAGGTGCTTGGCACTGATCTCAGCACTTGGGATACATCAGTTAAAAGCGGAGAGGATCTCTACCCTCAACCAACTTACATTCTTGAGGTAGAGAAAGATAATAAGTAATTCACATAGCAAACAGGAAAATTATGTATAAAATACACTAAAAAGTGATAAATGACTATAAACAAAAGAACATGTGAAGCATTGGTAAGTGGGCTCTGGAATACTTGGGTTGGAGAAGCTGGGGGTTAAGATATAGGGGGAGCATAGGAAGATTGCTGTTATCAGTGTGATACTAAATGAATATAATATTGATGAGTCTTAGCAATGGTGAGTGACAAAAGTACATCGAGATGCTGTGCCTCGATTCTGTCCTGTAGCAGTGAAAACTATGAAAACCTGTATTTGCTCCTTTCTCCTGATGTGAGGAATTCAGAGGCCTTGTTTTGAGAGTGAAGGGGCATGAGATCAAAGCAGTTTTGATTAAGGAGTCACCACCTGGGTATAAAGAGGGCCATCAACTGAAAAAAGGCCATTATTATGTATACACTTAAGAAGGGAAAAAAAACCGCTGTCGGTGAATTATTTGTAAACTGCATCTTGTTTTCAGAACGTTTAAAATCATTATCATATTGGATTAAATTTTCAATAAATTGAAAAAAAATGTAAATGTGAACATTTTCAACTGGCTACCAGATATACCTTTTACCTACATGTCATTTGCCAGTTAAAGAAATAGCTAGCAGCTATACATTGGAAATTATAACCTCAAAATATTTGTAATATGTGATCCATCTTTCTTTCATGCACATGAAATAATTCTATCTGTTCTTGTATCATTTGAAGAATATTTTGAGATATAATTTTATTTCAGATTTCAGAGACAATCTTGCATTCAAGTAATCAAAAATCAAATAAACATAGAAATATGTATTTAATAATGTATGTCAGTTCTTCCCAGGGAGTTCGTTCTACATATATGCTATATAGCTATAATTTCAAATATTATACAAATTAATGAAAAATATTTTTTACGGTTTATTAATTTTCTGAGTTTCGTAAAGGAAATTTTTCTTTAGGAAAAGCATACCCATTTTCAAGGTTTTATTAAGTCATTTCAATATAGTACTACGGGCTAAAACCAAGATTTTCAGGCATAGACTTTGGGGATCACAGGGACTTCTTAAATGAATTCACATGAAAAATCATTTCTTTCCATGTTTTAAACAACATTCACCTTAAATGCCTCCCTATATTCTAGAATGACTGAACAGAAATAATAATATGCGTATTTGACCTATAAAACAGCCATTTTCCAGCTACCGAGATAGCTAATTTGGATATTTAAACTTAAAAATTTAAGGCAAAGAACTTCTGAAAAAGATTAAATAATTTGATATTATATTTCTTATTTTAATGTACCCAATGAATTTCATATATTTTGACAGAATCATAATTTCTGCAAATGATCCAAATTGGTACCCCCAAATTTCATCTAGGCCAAAGTGTTAGCACATATAATTACTAGATTTAGAATTATAATCTATATATAAATTAGAAATTTATATTTCAACTTACCACAAATTTAAATGGAGCATGTCTGTCATTACATGGTAAAGAAATAAGCATATTCATAACATACATCTGGATATTTTAATTTTACATTAAGCCACTGACTTCTTGTTCAATATCCCTAAGATATATTTTATTCCATATTAGGTTAGTTTGTACTTCATAATTTCTTCTAAGGTATATTTGTGCCTATGGGGAAATTTCAAATTATATATGTTCCAAGTATTAGAGCAGAAGCATAAGTTAAAAAATAAACAACTGAGGCATGGATAACATGAGGCTCTTCTACTCCAAAGTGGAGAAGTTAACTAGAAAAATTATTTTTTTGGAGTTTAACTATTTGGATAAACACTTGTAAAACTACTCTGCAATAGTCTTATTCATATAGGGTAAGTTGGCTAGTGCTCATTTTATAAAATAGTAAAGTGCTTGCAGAACAACTCACCGGGATAAGCTATTTCAAAAGAAAATGTTCAGGATAAGCAATTTAGTGGCAGAGACTCATTATTCATTGTTCTAACCTTATTTTTTCATTGCAGAGTTTTGATGTGTATCGCTAGCACAGTATTTTCTACTGGATGTTTAACTAGATACCAAGGTGTAGAGTTCCAGAAATTTGAATGTATGCTTCAAACATCTGGAGCTATACATATGGGAAATATACAGCTGTGTTTATTTCAATGATTACACATTTACATGCATACAATACATTTATTTAAATGTATAATCTCTTATATATGTGAGAATATTTAAACAAATGCATTTGCTGTACTTATTTGAATATGCAATTGAAAAAGGATTCAAATAAATAATTCACCACTTTTATTTAAATCTTACAGTATTTATTTATATAACGTACTTATTAATATACAATCATAGCTCTTTCTTTTTAGTCTAAAACCAAATATTTTTAAAAGATTAAAGAAACATAATGGTGATCATGAGTCATACAAATCAAGAAATTTCGTGGAGAGGTATTTATAGTTAGTGAGCTTTCAGAAGAATTTGAAAATTCAGCAGGACAAGAAAATAAAATCATTTGCAATTGGAATGTTTCTTTTACCCCAACAATTTTATTATAGTATAGTGGACATTTTAATTGAATCTCAAAGCACTTGTCCAGAAATACTGTTTTGTTTTTTCCTTTATTATTACTACTGTATTGGAGAAGATAAACACTTCTGGGTATTGGTTTAATATAGAAGGAAAAAGGGTTGCACTATTTTAAAACCACACGCATACAAATCTGGTTAAGAGTATTAAGATAATCTCATTTAACTCTATCTTTATTTCTGGGAGAGGAACTGGAGACCAGCAAATGATTTAGGAGAAAATAAAATAAAATTACATTTTGGATTCAATTCCTGGTCCTGATATCCTGAGAGATTTCAGAGACCTTCTAGTTAGTCTATTTATACTTGTCTCAGTCCTTCTTTATTCTGTGTGCTATTTCAATTCTCAAGAGCTTTTTTTTTTTTTGAAGCTATGATGGGCTGGCCTACAGGAAAATGACTTACACTAGAGCAAGAGAAAAACTGAAAACTTAAATTGGAAATCGCATAATATTTTTTAAAGAATTTTAAGTTCAATTTGCCACAGTACAAAGAATAATGACTACAGGCACTTTTTCATTTGTTGAATGATTGACTACATGTAACCTATCTGAGCCTCAGTTTCATTGTTCATAGGCCTTGGATAATAACAGCTCTATTGGGTGTTGAGAGGAGTGCATGATTATAAGGTATAAAGCATTCAAATGTCAAACGCTTTTCAAATAATAACTCAGTACTTCATTCCCATTTCGTAGACGTGAAAACTGAACACCTGGACATACCTCCAAAGTTTTGCTGTTGGTCATGATTCAGGAATCACTTTTCCTAGAATGATTAATCTGTGAAAAGCTTCAATCTGCAAACAACGTTGTTTTCGGAGATAGTTCATGCTTCCTGCAAGGTATGCTCCCCGGAGAGCGGGGATGAGTGTGTGTGTTAGGTGAGAAGGCTTCAACAATCAAAATAACGTACTCTTGTGTTTTATATTTCTCAAACGAGTTATAGTCCTTATTTCTAATTTCTGTGGTCACCTCGGGAGTCAATTACTGGAGTTTGGGACTCCACCATGGAGGAAGTAAAGGCCGCAGGGCGGGCTCCTCAGCGTCCGGGACCCGCGCACAGGCGGGAGAGAGACTGACCAATCGGAGCGCGGGCTGGGGCCTGGTCCCGTCCCTTTCCGCCGAGCCCCGCCTCTTTTCGTACCGCCCTTTGGGATTAGGGGTGTGCGGCTGGCTCGTCCCGCCCCTGCCTCTGAGTGACAGGACCGTGGACAGCAACATTTCCAGCCAGACACGAAGTTTGTCGGCCCTTGCCTTGGCTGAGCTGAGGTGTGTGTGTCCGGCGAGGGCGAGGGGGCTGGGGAGGCCCTGCCAGGGAAGCTCGGGGTCCGGGACTGAAAGCGGGCGCACTTCCTTAGCGAGCCCCCAAAGCGTTTAGGGGATGGTCGTTCCGCCCCTGAGAGCGGCACTTGGGCGGGCTGGGTGGAGGCAGGCTCTGGAGGAGGGGGAACCCGAAGTCCGGGAAACCCAGTAGGTACGGTAATAACTTAAGGACCCTTCTGGCGAACAGGACGCGCGCGGTGGGGGTGGGGATGGCGGGTCCGGTGTTGGGGGGGTGGGCGTGTCCGCCGCTGTTGCTAAGGAACGCGAGGTTCCCGCCCTGCCAGCGTGTCTGGTAGGGCGCTGGGCCCTGGAAATTTTAGTCCCGCCCACCTCCCGAGATCTCCCACTTGGCTAGGGATTGGCTCCCTTGTGCTGTCAGTTAATTCGCGTTCGTTTATTTTACTGTCCAGCTCTGGGTCTGTAGTTCCTCTGGCTTCCCTCTCCAGTATTACTCCTTTCCGTACTTTTCCCCGCCTTTCCTTCTTAATAAGTATCTGCAGACCAAAACATTTACAGAGAAGAGCTTCAGGCAGCGTGAGGTGGCTTTATTTGCACGGAGGAGGGGGACGCTGGGGAGGGATGGGGAGAGGATCTCTGCTTGGTGCTTAGTGAATCCCTGAATCCACGAGTGTTGGTGTTCATGTGGATGGCTAGGAAAAGGGGGATAGGAGATCTGCTCTCTTCTACCTAGAATTCTTTTTCTCACTGGTGCCCGTTTGCGCACAATGAGCAGCTCAGGAAGTTGAGGCAATTCATTTTTGGACCGGCCCCAATACAGTATGATCTCCGTCTCTACTGTGGAGAGTGGGCGATATTAAGCGTATAAAGCCCCTTTGCTTCATTGACCCACATTCAGTGATTAACTGTAAGATGGTTACCACAGATAACCACTTCGTATCTCTTTGCTCGTACCAGTTGGCCCCAAATGATTCAGCAGAACAAACATTCCAGAGAGAAAACACAAAAGGAGCTAAAAATCTGCTTTTAGTTCCTTCTGCTAGGTTTACTGTATAAATCCCCAAGGAGGAAGCTTGTACTGCTTGATAACACTGGGGAGAACCTTGGCCTATAAGTCAGAAAACTGGCAGAGTTAGGAATACTGCCCTTGGGCAATAACCTTCATAACTTTTCTCATCTATAAAATGGGGCTACTGTGCCCTTTGTTCCTAAAGAGTAAGAAGGGATAATTGATTATGAAAGTAGTATTAATGATCTACACAGATGTGAAGTGCTGTTGATTACACTTTATCTTTTTGTCTATATGATCTGAATTTGTAAACACAGAAGTGTATGATTATTCAGCTTAAAGTATTTTCAGACTTCCTTTGTGACTTTTTTTTATCATTAGGTTATTTAGAATTGGGGAAGAAACTCATTTATCTATTTGTTACTGGTTCTGTGATAGTTGTGGTTACACAGCACCTTAAATGTCTTGAATGACATTTTTCCCCCCTTAATTGACATCACTAGGTTTTTCAAAAGTATATAGATAGCCTGAAAGGATTGGGAAAGATTACCTTCTAATCCAAAGATGAATGACCTTTTTGGTGTCATATACCCCTTTGAAAAGCCAAGGAAAGCTATTGACTCTCTCCTTAGAGAAAGACACAGTTGGAAGCGTAAGTGGTCCTGGATTAAGATCCTATTTTGGATCAACTTCTTGAGGGATAAGGAAATTACTCTCCCCCTTGCCTCATCCCAGAGACTAAGTATACAGCTGGGAAAAGAATTGGGTCTTTTTCCTTTCTTCCACAATGCATTTTACCATAGCTTACTTTAATTTAGAATCTTAAGCCAATCCTTTTTTTTTTTCTTTTTCTTTCTTTCTTTCATTTTTTTTAAAACTATTTAATAAACAGGAACTACCAATAGATTGTTGCTGTTTTTTCAAAACCATGTAAGCTGTAATTTTTTTCCAAGTGTCCTTTGATCATTCTCTTAGAGGATATTCTTATATTTAAGCAAGTGGAAAGAGAAATTATTGTCAAATATTTTAAGAAAATGTTAAATGGTATTTTTGAGATAAACATTAAATACATAAACTTTCTCTTCTATCAAAGTCCATTTTGGACAAAGAAAAACTGATTATGTTTAGCATATGCCTATGCTAAACCTAAACCTAAACCTAAACCTAAACCTAAACCTAAACCTATCCCCCTTTGAATACCATAACCTGACTCCTAGACTCTTTTCTTCAACTTAAGTGAGTCATCTTTTATACTACTTTAATTTCTTGTGGCTAAAAAATATTGTGGTTGGTTCCACTGTGCCTCTTTTCTTGATTTCTATATTTAAATAAAAGGCTATAGATAAAGTTATTTTGTTTGCTAAATTTTCTTTACTAGGTTTATCAATAGAAGTAGACATCTGTAGTAGATATTATCATTAGATAGGGAAAACATTGAAAAAAGAAAATGTATATTGCTTTTGTAATAAACATAAGAGTATATAGGAGCACTTGTTTTCTTTATTAGCATTTATGATTTCATTTGGACTGTTTAGTGTTTGACAATTGCTTTCTTAGCTCCATTTCTGGTAGAGAAGCTGGTATAAAGACAAATGGATTAGATAAAGCATTCTAATGAAATTAAAGTTTTTAGGGCCTCAATAAATAATAGCTTTTTTTCTCTCTTGAGTTTGTAAACATGTGGAGTTTACAATATCAGCTTCATTACTAAGTAGCTGATTGGGCATAATGCTTTGGATAGGAGACCAAAAATGAGTACTACTACCTCCTGCCCCTTTCTACCTCCACTCTTTTCTCAGAACCTAGACTTCAGTGAGAGAAAATTTCAGTTTGCAGAAAAGATGCATTTACCCAGAATTACTGATATGCATGGTCCAGGGCAGAGAGTGAAGTAAAAGAAAGAAAACCTCTAGTATTTACAGGTTTATAATAGTTCATTTCTACCCATTGGAGTAACATGGACCAGTGGATTTTGACCATCAATCAGATAACTCTCCTGTTGGGAAGCTGCAAATAAGGAGTGGGATCTGAGGCCAGGACTGTTAACCTAGTGTTCTGATTTTCCACCCTGGGTGATCCCTTTGGGCCATTTGAAATAAGTGGAGGTGTTTTTAAAATTATTACTATGTGTTTAAAAGCGACTGGCTTTCGGGACCCTGTGTAATGTAGAGGTCCAGCTCAATGAAGAATTTTCTTCCCGTACTCCAATGCCAAAAATATCTCCTATGAGAACCACTGTTCCAGTGAAGTTCCTCCACATGGAAACATGAGGCTAGGCCAGATTTCTCCCTACTCTTTGTTCCTTTGTATTCGTGTCTTTGATATCAATAGATTTGGCTCTAAGTGTGAAGGTTTTAATAAAAATATTGCTTAGAAATTGTCATTTTTTGGTGTTCTCCCAGAATGTCTAAAACAATATTAATGGAAAATAGTGATACATATTTTATAATACTTGATATCCTCAAGACATTTCTTTTTTTTTTTTTTTTTAAGATTTCATTTATTTGACAGAGAGAGAGATCACAAGTAGTCAGAGAGGCAGGCAGAGAGAGGGGGTAAGCAGGCTCCCTGCTGAGCAGAGAGCCCGATGTGGGGCTCGATCCCAGGACCCTGAGATCACGACCTGAGCCGAAGGCAGAGGCTCTAACCCACTGAGCCACCCAGGCACCCCTTCAAGACATTTCTAACTGAACAGATAAGGATCATAGAGTCCTAGAGCTAAATCTTTTCACACCTGTTACATCCATACCTGTTAAGTATCTTTGCAACAACAGAATGAAATACGTATATATTTTCATGAAAAAGAAAAGATGATTTCTTAGCTTCTTAATTTGGGAATGTGCAATAGAGAGATAAATACTCTGTACTTAGAGGTTTAACAAACTGTTTTGTTGAATCAGAAGGTGGAGACAGTTCCGTAAGTGAGAAGATCTTAACAGTTTCATGGTTTTTAAGCCACTGAACATGGAGAATGACAACAGGAATAAAAAGATGCTTAGTTCTTCTACAGTAGCATGATGTGATGACATAGTTACGAAAATAGCAGACTAATTAGACTGATCAACTTAAAATTTTGGCAAAGAAAAAAGGAAGATGGTTAAACCCAAAAAACATTTTTTAACATAGATATTAAAAATATTCAAATATTCCAGGATGTAGAATAATAAATTATATGGATACCTGTGACAAAATCCTACTTGTGGATTACAGTTTATAACTACGCTAGGTAGTAGGTGCACTGGACTGAAAGTTTTCGGCTTACCTCCAGCAATAGATACATTATTTTGGGTGGGGTAGGGGGTGGTTTATAATGTTTCAGGCATCAAGTTCCTTATAAGTGAATATATACAGTTGAAGATTTGTGATCTTCTTCTTCCATTTTAATGAAGAATGTGCTTGAGCATTATAATACATTCTCATTATTCACAGTGGTTCAGTATAGCACTGAATCTCTCTTGGGCAGGGGCATATCAGATTTTTTTTTTTTTTTTTCAGGATGGAAAGGTATAATTTAGAAAAGAACCAGTTTCTGATTCCATTTTGTCATTTCCTAGGTGTCCATTCTCTGCCTCCTCTCCTCTCCTCAACATCTCCACCCCACTCCCCATACATACATACGTACATACATTTGGAAAAGACTGGAGTAGGTAGAAATGGTCTGTATAATCTCATTCAATGCCAAAATATTCTGGACAGGTTAAGCATTTGAAATGAATAGAGTAGAACAAAAAAATCCCACAAATCCAATGAAAAGTTAATCAGCAGAAGATTCAGTAACATATTTGTGAAAATCAAGAGTTTTAAGCTACAGAAGAACATTTGAGGAAATTCTTTGACATCTAACACATGCAAGAATTCATGGCCTCTCTGGATAGAAGAACTCCATATAAAAAGGACAGACAAGGATTAAGCGACAGTAGGAAGATAAAAAGGTAAAACAAAAAGATGAGGAAGAAACTAAAAATGACAACTCCATTAGTTTTATATTCTTGCTTTAACAAACTGCCACAAACTTAGTGACTAAAAACCACAAATTCATTAGCTTATGGATCTGTAGTTCACAAGTCTGACATAGTTCTCAGTGGGCTGAAATCAAGGTATCAGTAGGGCTGCATTCCTTTCTGGAGGCTCTGGGAGGGGATCTGTTTACTGGGAAAAAATATATATACTTAAACCATTCATCAGCTGACTATGATCCATGGGCTACCCAAATCTGGCTCACTGCTTGTTTTTGTATGACCCGTGAACTAAGAATAGTTTTTGTTTTTAAATGGTTGGAAAAAACAAACAATATTTTGTGGTGTAAACATGAAATTCGAATTTTGTTTACAAGTAAAGTTTTATTGGGACACACCTACACGTATGTTTACATATTGTATGTGGTGCTTAAACAGCAGTGTTGAGTAATTGTAGCAGATAAGGAAATGTGTGGATGTGTTGCTCTGCATTGCTCAGAGCACTACAGATTGCTGCGACACAGTTATAATTTGATTTTCCCTCGACCTTCAAAGTCTAAAAATTTATGGTCTGGCCCTTTATAGGAAAAGTTTGCAACTCATGCCCTAAACTATAAACTTTAGTGCATAAGACTGGAATTTTCTTTTCGTTTCAAGGTACCCAAATTTACTCAGTAATTGCCCTTCAGTGTTCTGCTTTCTCCCCGCATTTCTTTGGTCTTATATGGACTGGGGCTAAAAATAAGTCTATTATTCTTTATATTTAATCATCCAAAATTTCTCTTTTCCATCTCTGTGCCTTAAATGAAACATATTCATGTAAAGATTTCAGAATTTCATTTCCAAAGACATTCAGTTAATTATTGCAGTATTGTAAGGAAAAGTAATACTTTACTATTGTATGTGAAAAATCTGTGTGCTTATAGAGATAAGCATGTACTGTATTAATATGTAAGTTATGTATCAGTCAGTTAATCAGCAAAGATTTGTTTGGCAAGCATAGGTGAATTATATAGGGGAAGTGGCTTTGGAACGAGATTTTGAAGGATGCCTGTGAATTTAAGGTAGGTAAGGCTGGGGCTAAGGTAACATCAAGGCAAAGAGAACAAGATTTGTAAAGCTACTAAGCTGTCAATAGGATCACCTAGTTGGGAAATGAAAGAAATTCAGTGGCGGGAGTTGAGGCAATAAAGACCTGCTGGCCCAGGCCGAGAAGACTGTTTTATATGCCATACAAAGCAATTTTCATCTTATAGGCAGTGAGGATCCATTTTAGATTTTTGTACTGTAGAGCCAATGTGATTGGATCAGTATTTTAGAATAATGGTTCTTAAATTTTCAAACACAGCACTCTCTAAAATTTTTTAATGCTACGAATATACCATCATGGAACAGAAGTTGCATTGGGTTATACCCTCACATGTCCTATTTATAACAACATTTTCCTTGAGGGAGGATATATAGATAATCCCCTAATTATCCTACGAACTTAAATGGTGTGTAAACTTTTATGAACAGGCTGTTAAATAAACTGAAATAATTTTAAGATTTCAAAAGATTAAGAAGTTACCTATAATGTAAAAAAAATAATCTGGCCTCTCCTGGGTACACAGAAGTACTTTAAGACCAAACACAATATATATGCTTGCATACTGCACCAGTTTTATATATGGCTTATATAAAAACTTTATAAAAACTTGAGATAGACATTTAGTTATGGACCACTTTAACACTTTTGGATTTTCTTTTCTTAGATGTTTAAAAAACAATGTTTAATGCTTAGCGTTTCTTCAAATAAAATTAGTGTATTTTGAATGCCTGTAAAGAATTTGACTAAAACTGTATCTCACTTTAAACATTAATTTAGATATATAGTAAAAATAGTATTCCAGGGAATACTGTCTCACATTTATATCGACCTTTATATTTGTCACATAATTTTCATAAAAATGACCTCATTTCATTCTTACAATAATCTCTGTTATGTATATAAGAGTTTTTTTTACTCCATTTTATAGATTTGAAGTCTATATCTCAGATGGATGATCTGAACATACTCTTCCTTGTAGAGGAAAGAGAATATGCTCTGTGATCAGATTTGTATTCAAATCTCTGCCCTTTTCTTTGTTAACTGTGTGTGCTTGGAAAAGTCACTTAATCATTAGGAAACTCAGTTTTCCCAGTTGGAGTTAATTGTACTTGTCCCATAGGAATGTTATGAGAATTTCTTTCTGATAATATATGTGACATGCAAAGCACAGTAAATGGGAACTGCTGATATGATCATTGTTGCTAATATTAATCACCATCATTAATAAGGGTCCAACACCCATTATTCACATTTTTAAAACCCAAAAGTTCTAAAAAAAAAGTTCTGCAAGATAAATTTTTCCCCAGGTTTTACATAAACTCAATTGAGGCAAAACTGTATTTAAAATGACATGGGACTATTTATGTAGTGTTTACTTTTCTAGTCAGTGTCAATAGTGATAAGATTTTGCTATGAAATATTAATGTGCTGTCCCTACATTCCTCTACGATTGTTTTGTAATTACAGTAAGTGGCACATATTACCTCTCTGTAATCTAAAAACCTTTAAGACACAACTGGCCCAAACATTTTAGATAAGGAGTATAGATATATATTATTGTGATTCTTTTATTTTAATAACCTTATCGAGATGTAATTCATAATCATTAAATTTATTGTTTTAAAGTGTACAGTTCAGTAGTTTTGTAGCATATTCACAAAGTTGTGCAGCCATCACCACTACGTAATTTTAGGATATTTTCATAACCTCAAAAAAATCCCTGTACCCCTTATCAGTCATGTCCCATTTCTTCTGCTCTCACTCCCAGCCTTACATAACTATCAATCTGTTTTCTATCTCTATAGATTTTCTCATTCTGGACATTTCATATAAAGAGAACAACAGGAATGATGTATTAACTGGACTTTTGTGACTGGCTTCTTTCACTTAGAATAATGTTTTCAAGGTTCACCCGTGGTGTCACATGTATCAGTATTTCATTCCTTTTTTGGTGGAATAATATTCTGTTGAATGATTATATAACATTTTATTTATCTATTCATCATGGATTGTTTCCACTTTTTGGCTATAAGAATATGCTGCTATGAACATTCATGTACAAGTTTTTATGTGGATATGTGTTTTCATTTCTCTTGGGTAAATACCTAGGATTGGAAATGCTGGGTCATATGGTTACTCTATGGTTTTGGGAGGAACTGACAAACTGTTTTGAAGATGGCTATGTACCATTTTGCTTTTCCACCACCAGCGTATGAAGATTCTAGTTTCTCTACATCCTCACTAACACATCTTGTCTATTGTCTGTCTAGTGAATTGGTATCTCATTGTGGTTTTGATTTGAATTTCCCTAGTGACTAATGAAATTTACTGTCTTTTCATGTGCTTACTGGCAATTTTTATTCTTTGAAGAAATCTCTATTTAAATCCTTTGCCTTCTAAAAATTGGATTATTTGCATTTTTACTGTTGAATTGTAAGAGTTCTTCATTCTGGGTATAAAACCCATATCAGATATATGATTTGCAAATATTTTCTCCTATTCTGTGGGTTGTCTTTTCACTTTCTTGGTCAGGCACTTTGGAGCACAAAAGTTTTTCTTAATTCTGATGAAGTCCAATGTACCTATTTTTTCTTTTGTTGCTTGTATGTTTGGTGTTATATCTAAGAAACTATTGCCTAACCCAAGGTCATGAAGTTTTACTCTTCTGTTTTCTTCTAAGCCTTTTATAATTTCAGTATTTACCTCTAGGTCTGTGATTCATTTAAGTTAAATTTTGTGTATGGTAAAACAAGACTTTGATGTAGGAAGGATGTTAAGGTTCAGAGCTGATGGCCAAGAAAGAATTCTTAAGATGTCTTTGGTCCTAAAAGGTGGTTTTATTAAAGCACAGGGGTGAGGAACTGTGGACAGAAATAGCTGCACTGGGGTCATGAGGAGTGGCTGATTATATCCCAACTTTCAAGATGGGTGGAGGTTAGGGATAATGTTAAGTCTCTAAGGAATTTTGGATTTCCAGGTCCTTGAGGGGACTAGCTGTTATTGGGAAGAGGTCATTTATTATTGACTGTTGGTGGGTCATATGCTTGGAGGGTGATCGCCAACGTGTATCTTGGCGGGGGAGGCTGGTGGTAGAGAGAAAGGAGGTTTCCAAAGAGATTTTTGTATGTTAAAATAGACTTACAGGATCCTGGGGGTCAGGCTAAGATTGCTATTAGCCCTTAGCAAAGTATTAACATCGAGGCAGTTGAGTCCCTAGAGAAATGTCACTCTGCCTGTTTCAAGAACTTGGCAGTGGACTGTAGGTGGTAAAGAAATTTAGTTTTTCTTTTTGCCTTTGTTTCCCATGTCAGACTTCAATTTTATTCTTTTGCAGCACCATTTTTAAAAGACTGCTTTCATATTATCATGCTTGAGCTGGATTATTATCACTATTTAAAAACAGCCTAAAGGTTGCAAGTTATTTTTAATGATATGATTAGAATTAGTGAAACTTGTGTTCTCAAATGCTTGGGGTTAAATTTTGAATTGGTGTTATTATTATGAGACAATGGTTTGGAACCATTTAAGCTTGGTACTCTTATCTATATAAGAGCAATTGCAATAAAAAGCTAGAGATAAGTTCAGTGCCTGGCACATAATAGGTATTCAGTAAATATTTGCCGAACAAAAATGAATAAATCATCTATTATTTGATTGTTTCCTTTCTTGCTTTTTAATGGGCATTTAGTTTAGAAAGTAACATATTTAAGCAATTATGCTTAAATAAATGCAATTATTTTTATAGGTTGACCCTGTACAAATTGCCCTAACAGAACAAATTCAAATTGGTCTCTTTATATTCATACTCAACTCTAAAATACAGTGAACACATCTCTAACTACTTTTTAGATAATCACTATACAATGAACTGTTCTTAAAACCGTTCCATTATAGTGGAAATGGGGTCTTTAATTAAACAAATTTTAGACACATTGGGTCAAGTAAATTTAAATAGGCTTCTCTATTACAGGATTTCTCTTTGTTTTTGAAGGTGTGCCTTGTGAAAAAAGGGCATTATATGCAACATTTTCTGAGTATATTTGACCAGAGAAACTTAATTCAATTGAATGTATAACAGACTTAGCAAGCCAAGAAAGACCTCTTGGAAAATGCTACCGCAGTGATTTTATTTTGTAGGTATTACGGCACTGGAGGTCATCCATTCATAATGTTTCCATATACTCTACTTTGAATTCCAGTAAGAAAAAGGAACCAAGAGCATTGTTATTGGTATTTGGAATTGAATTTGCCAGGAATGCAAGCACAGCTTCCTCAGTAAAGATCTTGCCTTTGGAAACATCTTACCCCTTGGCAGCTCTCCAGAGTTCAGACTTGGCAGCATCAAGGACACAACACAAGGTGTGTTTATTTGATTTAACATTTGGCAAAAGGTGTTTTGACTTGTGGTTTGTTTTCTTTTACTTGGGTTTTTTTTTTTTTGTTTTGTTTTTTTTTGGTTTGTTTGCTTCTGGCAATGAACTTGAGTTTGGAATGTAGTTCTAGTTCTTATGGAAGGCAGTATTACAATGGGAGAATGATTTTACTTATATTTGTTTTGTGGTATTTGGGCAAATCCAAGTAAATAAAGCAAGATCTCTAGAGCTATAAATCTATATCTGATCTATTTTTTAAATCATTTAGTTTTATTGTCTATTAGGATTTATTTCTCCTTTAAGTACTTGATCTCTCTTATGTTTGATACACTATGATACTTTGGTACATTACTATATTTTGGTAGTTATATATGATTATAATCAATGTCTCTGTACAGTAAGTAATGAACAGATTGAGATCATCATAAAATGTCATTCAATGTCATTTTTAACCTTTCTTGATTAATTGATATATCTGCATTTCACCTGTTTTGTGGGAAGAGGAAATATGTTATACAATCAAAGAATATGGGCCCCCATTATATCTCTGACCTTATCTTCTGCTGTCCTCTTCCACCTCTTCCTCTGCTCAGAACTTTTCAATGGCTGTTTCACTCAAGATAAAAGCTAAAGCTCTTAAACTGGCCTCTGCAAGAGATGGTTCCTTGTTACTGCTCTAATCTCATCTCTAATCACTCATTTACCCAACCATACTAGCTCCTTTGTTGTTCTTTGAACATGCCAGGCATGTTCCCACTCAGGATTTTTATACTGTTCTCTGTACTGAATTGCTCTTCCCTAGATATCTGCATAGCCCATTTATTTACTTTCCTTTGGGTCTTTATTAATAGATCACCTGGTCACCATCCAAATATCCCTGCTCTGTATTTTCTACTTAGCATTTATCACTATATAATAAACTATATATTTTATACTTATTTGCCTTGCTTATTGTCATTATCCTTCACAAGAAAATCAGTTCCTGTGAGGGCAGGTGTTTTTGTTTGCTCTGGTTTTACTCTATCTCTAGCAACTAGAGTAGTTCTTGGTCCTTGATGAGTGAATGAGTGAATGACCAGTTAACTTAGCAAACATGGTAAGTGTCTCACCATGAGTGAGGCACTATGCTAATTGTGACCCTACATATGGTGTCCAAATGGAGTGTCTCTTCATTGGATGGGGGGGCGATGATCAGGTAGAAGCCGTGGCGCAGGAGGTGAAAGAGTTCACCCGAGGCAGAACAAAGGAGACAGAAGTTTATTGAATATACTGCAAGGGAGAGGTCGGCAGAATGGCAGAGGAGAGGTGGTGGGTGGAGGCTGTTTTTAAAGGGGGAAGGTGAGGCGGTATAACCGCCTATGGAATTCTCCTTTTTGGTATCCGTGTCTAATTGTAAGTAGCCCATTGGTCAGTTAGGGCCTATGGATATTTTGAGGTGGGTCTCATGGTGGGCCTTTCTATATTCTGTTGCTCAAACCTATTTGCCTAAAAGCTGCGTCTGCAATATAGAGATGATATACACAGTTCTTGCCCTCAGAAGGACTGTTTGAAGGGAGATGGATGGTTACAGCAGCCATCTTACTACAGTGTTGTGTTGTGATGAGAGTATGAATACACAACTATCATCACTTGGAGAAACAGCATTTGAGTCGGACTGTGTTGGGCTCATGGAAGGCTTCCTGAGAAAGGTAACCTATTTTTTTTTTTTTTTTATCAGCCGGAATAGCCTAGGTTATGCTGTAGGAACAAACAAGCCCAATTCACAGTGTCCTAACACAACAAATGTTTATTTCTCACAGAGACTACATGTCCAAAATGTGTTGGTAGGAAAGCTCATGTACTTCCATGATCCAGATGCAGCAATGGGAAGAGAGTGGCTAATTATGCACTGGCATTTAGAGTTTTACTGGTCAAAACAAATTTCAAAAGGGGGACTGTGAAGTACAATATCGTCTCTAGCCAGAGGGAGAGGAAAATTGGAAGATATGTGAGTAGAATTAATGACTGCTATTATACCTTTCTACTGTTTTAAAGGAGTATAAGATATCCAGGTAAAGAATTATTTGACAGTATTTCAGAGAAAAGAAGAGCATGGGCAAAGGCAGTAAGCTATTATGTAGTGTGATAATTTCAGGGAACTGTATGTAATTCAAAGTAGTTAGAGCACAGTGTTGGTGTGGGATAAAGATAGGTTAAAGAGAACAGGGAGAACAGGGGTTAGATTATACCAAACTATGGAATTAGAACTCCATCCTAAAGGATATAGGGAAACACTGAATGATATAGTATACTTCAGGGGAATTTCTTGATTAAACTTAATTTATGAAAGATTATTCTAGAAGCAGTATGGGAGATGCTTTGAGGGGAGCAAGACCAGAGACAGTTAGACCAAATATGATACTAATGCAGTAATGCTGGTAAGACTGCAGATGAAGGCAATGGCAGAGAAAATGATAAAGGAGTGGAACAAAAGGTAAAAGGGCAGGGAAAGTATATACATAGGGGTGGATTCCAGGGCAGAGAGGGAGCCATAGTGGAAGACAGGACACTTCATCCACTGAGATTATAGTAGAGGTAATGGCATGGACAGTGTTTGTATCTTAGCATGTGTGTGTGTGGATTTATGTGTGTTTGGTGTGTGTATAAATGTGTATGTTGGTGTGTGAGAGAGTGAGTTAGAATAAGCTTGCAAGTGATTGATTCTTACTTAGTGACCTATATATTCTTTGTGACTTGGGAAACCAGCTCATGTGCCTAGAATAAAATGAAGGTGGGTGGAAGACTTCAGGAAAGCCCTACAAGTTGTAATGGCTACTGAGTCAAATGGGACATACAGCCAACTTGGGGCAGAGAGGTTGCTGCGAAGTCTTATGCACTTGTTAAAAATCAGATTATACACTTTACTGCAGAAATTGCTTTGGGAAGCTCAGTTGCTTTTTCTTTAAATTGTTTAGAGTTCCGTAATAATTAAAAAATATACACTTGAAAAGACTTTTGTGTATGCTGCTTCCATTAGAGGGACTCAAGAGATACAATCTAGTTCCAGCCCCCAAATTTTGGTTAATGTGATAATAAGGACCCAATTATTTCATAACAGAGGGAATACAGATTTCTAAAACTAGTGAGGTAGTTATCCAGTGCTTTTATGAAATCATTCTTTTATGATATACTTTCAAATAAAGTAGTATAATGTGACAGTAAACTTTAATTTTTTAAAAGAAGATCGAGAAATGATTGGAATACCTGCGCTATTTTTCTTAAAGATTTTAGAAGACATTGCTTGGAATGTTCTGTAATTTAAAGGATATTCTGAAATCATGTTTCTTGTTTCCCATTGTGTATTAGACCCGTGATTAAAATATTTGGGATGCTGGGACACCTGGGTGGCTCAGTCAGTTGAGCATCTGACTTTGGCTTGGGTCATGATCCTGGCGTCCTGGGATCGAGCCCCACGTTGGGCTCCCTGCTCGGCGGAGAGCCTGCTTCTCTTTTTCCCTGTGCCTCTCCCCCTGCTTATGTGCTCTCTCTCGCTCTCTGTGTCAAATGAATAGGTAAATAAATCTTCAAAAAAAAAAAACCAAAAAACTATTTGGGATGCTACATTTATTATTGCAAATTAAAGTTTTGTGACCTTGATGATAGAATCAAGTTTATCTAATATCAGACTATTTCCCTAGAGAACCATACTGACCTGCTCAATGCATGTGATAGGAATATAAATACATATGGATATAGATATATAAATTTTATATATGTAAACTTGTACAACTTAGTACAACTCCTGAGGAGAGAATAACAAAGAATTGATGGGAATGTTGACCTTAGAAGACTTTTTTCTTAGATTGGAGGGTAATTTGGAATTCTTGACAAAGATTAGAGATGACAGTTATTAGTTTTAAAACTGAGGACTCATGTTTAAGCCTTTTTGTTTGTTTGTTTAGAAGTCTACCGTTTTCCAACGTATTTTTGAATACTGATTATGTGCATATACTGTAAGCATGAAAGTGGTACTCTCTTACTCCAGAATTTCCAATACTTGCTAACAATAAAAGAGCATATGTCATTTGTCATCTTAAAAGTTGATCCAAATATACTTTTGTTGAAGCTGCTTAGCTGATAGTAGAAGATAGTTAGGGGACTAAATAGTAGCAGAAAAGTGTACAATTTATATGTAATGAAGTTAATACAAGCGTAATATATTTTAAGGCTATTCTTACACTCTAAGAACCTTAACTTTAAAGGAGCTCGCTTACTTTTTAAATGAAAGTGAGGTCATCAAGTTCGGACTGGTTTTTTTGTTTATAAAAACCATTTGGACTGTGTGGCACCTCAACAGTGAGTAACTGATTAAACCAGCATGACGTAATGATACTAGTAACATTTAATGAACACTTAGTATGTGAGAAGCACCATGTTAAGTACTTTATTTATTTAGCTATTTAATTTAGTGCTCACAACAACAGTCTGGGATAGATATTCTTACTGTGCCCATTTTAAAAATGGTAAATGAGCTTAGCTTGGTAAGCAACTAAAAGGTGATAGAACCAGAAAGGAAATGAATTAAAATAGAGGAGTTAACCCACCCTTTAGCAGGCTCATATTCCTGTAAGAGATAGAGAATTTATAGTAATATTTTAAAACTCGAAGCATTTTTAATTGTTTATGATAATAAACCATAAAATATGGGTGATTTAACTTAATGTAACTGTCTTCTGAAAAATATTTACTCAAAAACATGTATTGAGTGTCTACTGTATGCCACAGTTTTCTAATTGTTTCGGATTCTTAGTATATAAAAACAAGGATCCCTACTCTTGTAGTACTATGTACTAGTGGATGGAATTCAGAAAATAAACAATATAGTAAATTTAATATGAAAAAGCCTTTTTAATATTTTTAATATTTTTAAATAGTTGATAGATCTAAGGTAAAACAATTTTTCTGTTGCAACACTGATAATCCAATTGTTCACATCGTTTCATAGTGCCTACGTCAAATCATGAAAAGGATGAAATAATGATTGTTATAAAATGGTCATTTATTTTAAATAATTAATTTGAGATTAAATATTATTGACCATTATTTTGAAGATATCTCGTCCTCTCCTTCTTCCTTATACACTGAAGATGCAGCATTCCAAGAAAGCAATTAAATGTCATTTGTCATTTGTAAAAGAACTTTGTTTTGTGTAATTATAGACCTGGGTGGTCTATGGCTAAAATGGAATGAAAGTGAATTAAAAAAAAAATCTTTGTACATATTTTTCCTATAAAGGACACATTTAAGTGTAGTCTTAGCACCTTAAAATAACAGGAAATGCTCATGATTAAAGATTCAATTTTGCTCTTTTTTTCAGCTATATCAGTATGTCTTTATGTGTGTATGAGAAAAAGAGGAAGGGAGAGAATAAATGTGAGAATGAATTATATCAGGGCTTCCTAGGTGCCTTTGTTACAGTAGCTTTTCAGAATCCTACCACTGTAATTCCAAGAATTGACTAAACGTTTGCATATATTGTTAAAATAGAGGACGCTATTTCTCTCTCTGTCTTGGATTTCTTCTACTTTCTCTTAAGCAATCTTAGTATTGCTATACAGGATCTTCCTTTATGTATGCATCTCCAGTAGACCACTCTGCACTGCTCTATTTGGTAGGCCATCTTCCGTTAATTCTCTCTTATGAATGCTTTAAGGAGTTAAATAATGGATACGGTTTATGGACTTCATTATTAAAGTAGTAATAATGATGTGGTACAGTGAAAAATTAAAATGTTCAATCACAAGGTCATTAACAAAGAATGAAAAATAATTAAGGGCAAAAGAAGAAAAACGGTTTTAAGATAAAATCCAACCTCTAATATAAGAAGACCACTGTGTTGAGAGAGACATTGGAAAGATTTTTGCAGAGGATAGAATCTGTATTAAAAGAAAAGTCCACTTCTGTTAGTAACTAGATTTTTGTATAGAAGAGAGAACATGAAAGTCTTCGGCACAGACTGTAAAAAGGTTTCGGAAAAAGTAGAAGTAACAAAAGTGACAAATGTAGTTAAAAAATGAACAGTAAGGAGTATGATGCGTTAGGGAGAAATATGGTCCCATCAGAAATTATGATTATGGCCAATAAATGTGAAAAAGTTTGAGAACATTTTTTTCTTTATTAATTGCTTTAGGAACTTTATTCATAGATTGAGTTGCTTACTTTCGTGAAATCCTATTTTCTGATCTGAGCTAAAGAGGGCAAGTTTAAAGGTAGGGGCTCAGAGGAGTTCATAGCCTTTTTACTACATTCATTTTTAAATGCCTTATTTGAAAGAGGATGTCCTAGTTTATGATTTTCATATTTTTTTCCCTTTTAGAAAGAGGCAGATGGTATGAAAACTGGACTCCCTTATTTAAAGGGAATGTTGATATTTATAACCAAGCTTATCTCCAGCAAGATTTGTTTTTTGCAGCTGTTCCAGGTTGGAAAAAAATATTATATTAAAGCCCTGGCTTGTTTTTCTTTCCATATTTTGGGGAGGGGGGAATCTTCAGAATGTGAAAAAGTGATGTTTGATTTTAAACATGAATGCAATGTAAACTGTGATTTTTTCCTTCTATATGTGAATTTTCTGTTTGTATGCTGTGATGATATTACTCTTTTTGTTTCACTGATCTATTTCCTAGATATATCACACTTGAAAAATAATTTACTCATCGTTTTCATATCATCAAAGTATTCTAGGAAGTATAGTAGACTTTTATTAAGAGTTAGCCTATTTTATTAAACAAACCATTTTCTAACTTTCTATTTTAGTCATTTTCTTTCTGCCCAGAGTATCTTTTTCACTGGGAAATTAAGGGTTTTTTGTTTTGTTTTGTTTTAATAGTTATGTTATTTAATATCAGACATATTTTTCTTTTTAATTTTCTATTCTTTGCTTCCATTTTTAATAGAAGTTGCTAGACATTTCTGTGGACATAGTTTAGTAAGGTTTTTTAAATAATTTAATTGAGAATTAATTTTATTTTATACCTAAATTTAATACACAGGGCTATTTGGGCACACGGTGACACTAGAATGAATATCTATGCTTGTACGCACATAAAGTCTTTGTACATATTTGTTCTGTTTATGCACCCACACATATATGTTTTTTCATAAAGAAGGGTGTTTTTGTAGTAAATATGTTCATTTATTGTGAATAAATGTGATTACTGATTTATGTAGAGATAATTTACACCTCTTGCTTGTCAAATTAAAGCAAGTTCCACTATTTATCTTCTTGAATATGAAATTTTATGCAAATGATGATTGTCAGACTTGTACATTTTTTCTTTTTAATAGTTGAAACCAACACTTTTATTTAAAAGTTTTTGTTGCTTGGAACACCTGGGTGGCTCAGTTGGTTAAGCACTGGACTCTTGATTTGGGCTCAGCTTGTGATCTCAGGGTGGTAGGATAGAGCCCTGTGCCAGGCTCTGCGCTCAGCATGGAGTCTGCTTGTCCCTCTCCCTCTTCTCCTCCACCCCCCACCCCCTGGTCTTTCTCTCTCTCTCTCTCAAATAAATAAATAAATGAAATCTTAAAAAAAAAATAGTTTTTATTGCCTTTCAGCATTTACAGTTAAACTATTTATTTTAACATCATGAAGACTAGCGTATTGCTAAATCTTTGAAATAAGCCATTATTAATATAGTTTATTTCCAGAGAGTATCTGTTTTTCTGAGTAAACCCTTTAAACTTCAACCTTTAATTCACAAAATTATCACTCTCTCTCTCTCTTTAATTACATAGAACATGAATACTTTTAATTGGTTTTATCCGTTCAGTTTATTACACATCTTTTATTATTCCCTTAGTCTTTATAATGATACTCACAGTTCAAAGTATTAAGTGAAGGATATGGGAATTCTTTGTTGGTTTTCACTCCTATCTTTTTATAAGGAATGCTTTTCATGTTCATTGCACAAATTCCATTCTTTCCTTGCATGAGTGTTTGCCCAAGGTAGGTTTAGTAAAAATTGAAATGCAATTCTCAAAATTAAGAAACAAATTGACATGAAACACTTAGTGAAAGGTGTTAGCATTCTGTTGCTCTGTCTTCTCACCATGTAACAAAGAAGTGATTCTACAGAAGGTATGAAACTGTGCAAGTAAAAATCATGCGCATTACTGTTCCTGGTTTTCTTGTTATTGCTGCATGTTCCCAATGGATACCAATATGAGTGAGCATTTAAGGACCATGTGACTGGGGTTGCCTATATTCATTTTCTACTTCTTTAGCCAGGAGATCCAAAGTACGTTTTTCAAATTATTTGAAAATAATAAAAATGAAAAGATCTTTTTTCAATCAGTACCTTACATATCTGAAGACATGTAAGTTCAGATACAAAGATCTGGGGCAGAAATAAAAAGAACTTTTTTATTGTATGACATGGCTGAAGGAGATGCTATATTTACTCATATAAATATAGAAGTAATTGTGTATAAAAGAAAATGAAATGAAATATATTTATAAACTATATTAAAATAATTGAATTTTTAATTCAGAAAACATTTATTTATTTCCTGTGCTTGTGGCCTTTTATTATGAACATCAGTGATCATTATTCTATTTGTTCAGGGGGCAAATAGCAAATTGCTGACAATAATCATTCTTTTTTGGAAATATCTTCTAGAGGACTTGATTCAGAGGTAAAATGTTAACTTATCTGAGGGAGGATTTTATCAACACTGTTGAAAATTAGCCAGTGGGAAAGAGAGAAAACTTGCAGAGTACTAATGCCATTTTATAGTAGAATAAAAATTGATTCTAAGACAGAAGCCACTAAGACACATGTTAATATAGTGATAGTTTAACTTATTAATAAGAATATAGTTTAGGAAAGGATTTAACATTCTTTTGTCTTTAAAAATAATTACTAGTAATAACCTGCATAGCTATGTTTAACTGATTCAATAATTAGATATCAGATGACCCATTTCCAGGTATATATTAATTAATTTTCTATTGCTGCATAACCAGTTACCATAAACTCGTGACTTAAAGCAACAACCATTTATTAGCTCCCAGTTTTGTAGGTCAGAAGTCCAGTGTGGCCTGGCTGGGTTCTCTGCTTACAAACCTGAAATCATACCAGGATGTTGAAGGCTCTTTGGAAGAATCTGCATCTAAACTCACATATGTTGTTGGCTTGATTTAGTTTCATGTGGTTGTAGGACCGAAGTCCTCCTTTCCTCTTAGCTCCTTCAAGCCACTCATATGTCTTGCCACATGGCCCTGTCCAACAGTAGAGAGTTTCTCAGGCATCAAATCCCTTTCAGTTTGAATCTCTCTAACTTCTCTGACCTCTAAACCAAGATTTAAAGTGCTCTTATTATTAGATGAGTCTCAGTTTGAAAATATCCTTATTTTAAAGTCAGCTGATATAAACATTAATTAAATCTGTGAAACTTCTTTTGCTATTTAACATAATCGTAGAAGTAATATTTCATCATATTCACAGATTCTACCCACACTCAAACTTTGATTTACTCTGTGCTCCAAGATCACCTCATTATTTTTGTAGCTAATATGAGGTCTTTCTTGCTTTATCCACTTAACATTTTTTATTTACATTTGACATACCACTTCCCAAATCTCTGCCACTATTATCATAGTTTTTTCTTATCTGCATTTAGAACAGGATAGACATAGGGAATCCACACACCAAGATTTCTGTTTTTGAAAAGCAGCTTGTGAATTTCTAGGCAAAGTTACTCTGGGTCTCTATTGGACATTCAAAACTGTTTTTGAGAAATCACACGGTATCCCAGTTAATTGCAAAAAGCTGTAATATATTTAGGAATTGATGTGACAGAAATATAATAATAAATTATTTTACAAGGTCATCAGACAACAGATTTTGATGTACAGGTTAAGCTTGGGTGCAATACTAGGGGGACATAACAACAACAACAACAAAAAACAGTATAAAGAAAGACAGATACAAGGTGGTTACTGGGCTGGCCACAGCTGTATTAGAAAACATAGACTTTCATTTAGTCAAGTGGGAAATCTCCAGACATGCTGGACAGGACCAATTACAGTTGACCCTTGAACAACATGGATTTGAACTGTGTATTTAAAATATGTGGATTTTTTTCAATAAAGACAGTATTTTTTCTAGCTTACTTTATGGGAAGAATACAGTACATAATACATATAGAAAATATGTGTTACTTGACTGTTTATACTGTTTATATTATTGGCAAGGCTTCCATTCAACAGTGAACTATTAGTAGTTAAGTTTTGGGGGAATTAAAAGTTATACATAGATTTTTGACTGTGGGTTGGCATCCCTAACCCCTATGTTGTTCAAAGGTCAACATAGCTGAACTGAGAAAGAGAAAGAAATTTATCTGCCTGCATCCTCCTGTCTTTTGTTTCTCATTGGTCAAAGCTCATCTCATGGTATGTTACTGTCCTTGTACTTTTCAGATCGTTGTTGGGGAAGTCAAATCTCACACTGTGTGCTCTGGGGCTTCATTAGACTCTTGGAAGTGGTGGGAGGAGCCAGGCTTCCTGTGGGTCTAGGATTATGTATTTCTGTGACTGTGTACTTTTACCCTTGCACCTAGTGGAAGCAAGACAGACTGGTGTTAGAAGATGAGTTGAAGGTAATGACTGGTGTTGACCATTGGGCAAGGACTGAGGCTATAGTAGGCAGTGAATCTGGGGAAGTACATAAGTTGGGTCTAACATAGGATGATTTATAGCAATCGCATCTGGATACCATCTTTAAAGATTCTTTATCATGTGTAAATGTGCCTTTGATAGTACCTAGGCCATGATTTGAACTCATTGAATATAAAGTTTAATTTTTAGGTAATGTATTCTCCTTGGTTCTTAGAGTCTCTTCAAAATTTGGATTTTTTTCTTTATTGACAGGGAAATAATTCAATCATAATTAACATGAGAAACAATAGATATCATTCCTTTGGATACCTTTGTTAATTGAGCCTTAGAGTTGTACTGAAAAGCATTGATCATATGGATGTGTTGCTTTTCAAATGTGAGTATTCAACCAGGTCAGTATTCTTTACTAGTGTAGACAAAAGCCAGTTGTCTAAATTTCATACAATTACAGCAGAATTCAGATTAGAATTATATTATAAATATTAGAAAAATATTTTCTTATTGTCATTTATTTTGTTGTCATTGTTAGCAAGATCAGGGTAGGGTGGAACCCAGGTTCTCTGATAAGGCTAGTTGAACTGTACAAAGAACCCCAACTAGGATAAAACATAGACACTTAAGCGCATCAAAATTAAATTGTTGAAAACAGGGATAAAAGAATTCTAAAATAGTCACAGCAGGGAATTTATATGAAGTAAAGAAAAAAAAGTTTGAAGAGTGTTTTTCAATACTATGCCAACTAGAAGACAAAGAAGTGACATCTTTCAAGTACCAAAAGAAAGTAGAATTCTATACCCAGCAAAAATATTCTTCAAACATGAAAGACAAAACAAATACTTTTGTATCTAAAAAAATAGCTGAAGAGAATTTGTTGCCAAAAACTTATACTGCAAGAAATGTTAAAGGAAGTTCTTCAGAAAAAAAGAAAATGAAACATCAATCTATAAATGAATAAAGAGAACTGGAAATAGGAAATATGTTGGTAAATATGAAAAACTTTTTTCATTTTTAAAAATTTAAAAAATATACTTGTTTGTTTAAAGCAAATATATTGGCTATGGCTTATTTATTATACATGTAGATGTAACATGTAACATAATAATGGCCCAAAGGTTTGGGGAAGGGAAATGGAAGTTTACTGTTGTAAAGCCTTATATAATATGTAATGTAGTAGTAGATTATTTGAAGATAGACTGTGATAAGCAATATATGGACATTATAAATTCTGGAGTGACCACTAAAAATGCAAAACTACAAATTAAAAGGGAAGATAGAATACTAAAATATGTTCAATTAATTGCAAAGCAGCCGGTAAAGAACAAGGAAAAGAATAGATGGAACAAATAGAAAATAAATTACATGATAGTGGATCTAAACACAAACATAATTCCATTAAATGAAGTGATCTTCACACTCCATTTATGTATGTATGTATGTATGTATGCATATATTTATTTATTTATTTATAAAACTATTTATTTATTTATTTGAGGGGGGAAAGGGGCAGAGGGAGAGAGAAACTCAAGCAGACTCCATGCTGAGTGCAGAGCTTGATGTGGGGCTTGATCTCATGACCCTGAGATCATGATCTGAGCCAAAACAATCAGTCGCTTAACCAACTGTGCCACCCAGGTGCCCCCTTAACACTCCATTTAAACCAAATATTTTCAGACTGGGTAAAAAAGCAAGACCCAACTGTATGCTATTTACAGATCCAATTAAATACCTCTGTGCAAGCAATCTCAGTTATATCTGTCTTCCTCGTTTCCACCAGATAACCAAAGAATTTGATATTTTTATGTTTATTATTAAGAAGCATGAAAATATATATTATATATACTATATATTTTCCCTAAGTAGTATCAGCTATTGATTTGAATGTTTTATTTTTTTATTTATTTGAGAGAGAGAGAGAGCATGGGTGAGGGGTGGGGCAGTGGGAGAGGGAGAAGTAGACTCCCACTGAGCAGGGAGCCCTACCTGGGTTCGATCCAAGGACCCTGAGGTTATTACCTGAGCTGAAGCAGATCCTTAACTGAGCCACCCAGGCTCCCCTTGAATGTTTTAAAATCTTATGTAAATGTATTAACAGGTGTATCAATATCCACAGATTTTTAAAAAAGATTTTATTTATTCATTTATTTTAGAGAGAAAGAGAGAGTGAATAGGGGGTTGGGGGAGCAGAGAGGAAGGGAGAGGAAGGGAGAAAGGATGCCAAGCAGACCCTGTCCTGAATGCAGAGCCCCCGGTGGGATAGATCCCACAACCTGAGCCAAAACCAAGAATGGGGTGCTCAACTGACTGAACCACCCAGGTGCCCTTCATTGCCTACACATTTTAACTGCATTATATTTCACTGATGAATGAATTGTGGTGTACATACAGGACTTTGGATTTTTTTCAAATTTTTTTTATTTTTGCTGTTATTAAATAGTTTTTTGAGTGTTTTGTTCACATAGAGGATTGTTTCTCTAATTCATATAACTAGCAGTAGAATTGATGTTTCTGGTATTTACATATCTTAGATTTTGCTAGATATTCTGTAGCACTCCCAAATGCTCATTAATTATTGCTCTTATTTTATTGTAATAATCTATTCTTTTAAAAAAGTTTCATAAGAAATTGCATATATTTTATAGGTATTCATAGTATTTATAGATATTTAAAAAATTTCATTGGCTATAGTAATTATGATTTTTGTACAAAGACTTTATAAATTGTAACTTTGCTGAGCTCTTATGAAGAATCTTGTACTGATTCTAATAAGTAGTTTGTAGTTTTTCTCTGCCCCTCCCTAGTCATATTATTTGTGAATAGTAACTTTTTCTTCCTTTCAATCCCTATGTCCTGTCTCCCCTTGTCTCACTATATTACCTGGATTTCTGATTATAGTGATTATCTTTGTCTTGTTCATGATTTTCACTATTAAGGATAATCTTTTCTTTCTCTGTTTGCTACCTGTCAACAAAGTAAGAAGGTTCTTTTCTATTGCTATTTCCCTCCTTCCTCTTTGTCTCCTTTCTCTCCTCCCTCCCTTCTTTTCTTCTTTGTCTCACTCTTTAAGAATCAATGGATAATGAATATAACTTTTTTCCCATATCTGTTGAAGACTTCCGATTTTTTTTCACCTTCAATCAGTTAACATGGAGAATATTACCAGTGTATTATCTAGTGTTAAACTATCTTTCCATTTTTGTTATTAGCCCAGCTTTATTGTGGTAAATTTTGTTATGATTATACATACATTTTGTATTTATTTTCTAATATTATATTTAGGATTTTTGTCTCTCTCTTTATAAGTGAGTTTGACCTATGATTTCTCATTCTCATAATGGCCTTGCCTTGGTGTCATTGTAAGGGTTTGTTAGCCTCATGAAATGAGTTTAGAAGTGTTGTACCTATTTGTATTTTTCAAAATAGCTTATCGTTTTATGGGTCTGATATAGCTTGTTTATATGGATTATCTGTCTCTTTAATGGTTAATAGAATTTACCTGTAAAATTTACCTGTTTTGTGTGTATATCTTTTAATTTTTAAGGGTAGATTTTAAACACCAATTGATTCCTTTAAATGACTTTTGTTCCATTCAATTTTATGCTACCTTTACCTTCTTGAACTGGTATTAGTAAATCTTTTTTCTAAGAAATGATATTTTATCTTAATTTTTAAATTTATTGACAAGAAGTTTTTTACAGTATCCTCTTCTTAAATAATAGTAATAATTGCTGAATGTTTAGCCATCTTCCCTTATATATTTCTAATACTTTTGTACCTTTTTTCTCATTCTATCACAAGAATTTGTTCCATGTTCTTATTTTTCAAAAGATCCACTTTTGTCTATGTGGATCATCTCATCTCTTTTGCATCTTTGTTTCATCATTTATTGCTCTTAGCTTATTTCATCACTTGTAATTTGCGAGACATTACTCCTTTTTTTCCTAGTGTTTTCTTTTTAGTTCTCTTTTTTCAGTCTCTTGTCTATTTTAATTTCTTTCTTCTAAGTATTATGTTAGCTGAATCCTGTATTTTTTGTAACTTTTTGTTGATGTATAATACATAAATTATAAATACATGGTAATGTATAAAACAACATAACACAAAAGTGTTAGATGTTCAGTTTTCACAAAATGATCACTCATGTAAACAGAACCCTATAAATGTTTTAATCTCAGTAATCCATAACATTGTTGAAATGTAAAGTCTTTTATTGCTTTTTAACCATTCCAAATCTGTATCTTCCATATTTTTACTTTGATAGCTTTTCTTTAATTATTTCTTTTTTGTGAAACTGAATGCTCTTAGGTCAGCTATCAAGTGATACTTTAACATCTTTTTAAATGAAATGCTTTATAAAAGGCAATACAGGGGCACCTGGATAGCTCAGTCAGTTAAGCCTCGAGCTCTTGGTTTTGGTTCAGGTCATGATCTCATGGGTCATGGGGCTAGAGCTCTTTGGTGTGGCTCCACACTCAGCAGGGAGTCTGCCCCTGGGGATTCTTTCCTTCTGCCCCCACTCATTCTCTCTCTCTCTCTGATTCTGGAATACATAAACAAATCTTTAAAAAAAAGGTATTATGTATTTGATAATAGGAATTAAGAAATAAGCAATGGGAGATAGAACCCAGTACAAAGTAGAATTTATGGTTTTTTCATTTGCGTTTTGGTTCATATCTGGGGTATTTTTTCTCTATCAACCCATTGTTATAGAAACATATAAATGTACTTTCAGGGGCATCTGGGTGGCACAGTTGGTATGCATCCAACTCTTGGTTTTGGCTCAGGTCATGATTTCACTGTCATGAAATTGAGCCCCACATCACACTGTGCACTCAGCATGGAGTCTGTTTAAGATTCTCCCTCCCTTTGCCTCCCCGCTCTATCTCTCTCTCTCAAATAAATAAATCTTTTAAAAGTAATAAATTTACTTTTGTATTTTTGCACGTTTTTCTCTCTTTTTATTTACTTGTTTCTACATAGCAGAATTATATTAGTTAATAACCCACTGCTTCTCCCCGTTAACCTATTTTCTCAGTTTCTAAACTCAATACTTTTTATTGTATTTCTCTGACAGTATAGTTTGGTGGTCTTAAAAATGAGCAATTTGTATCATTGTTTATAAATATAAGTTCAAATAATACAATCTATTTGAAAACTACCGGTCTGAGAAATCCTTATATTAGTAAAATGGTAATGATATAATCACATGAGACATCAATATAATGAATGCATTTAATGCAACTTCTATGAAATTGGATGTGTACTAGTTATTTTTATACTTTTGACATGTATTTGCTAATAAAGCTATTTTTTAGTAAGTCATACAGAATTATGAAACTTTTAGAAACAAAATAACCATAAAGAGCATTCTGATGGTTGCTTTGAGATGTTTATTTCCCCTTATATACTCAGATAAACTTTACCTCAGTGAACGTATCTTTTATTAGTTTTAAAAGATATGTTTAAAAAATATGTAGTAGTATTTTGGGCCTCTCCAATTTGTTTGTTTCTATGATTTGTTTCTAGGCATGAAAATGATTATGCTTAACCTGATACATGGGATCATGTACACTAGTTTTTTTTAATTTGAAGGAAATCTAGGAATCATTTAAGAAGGGAAATAGCATGATTTTTTCGAGGTCATCCAATCTTTTTTTTTTTTTAAAGACTGGCTCAACTCAAGTTTTATATGTTCTGGTCTGGTATATTAACACTGAATGTTTCTTAGAAACTATCCAGGTACCAAACTAGAATTTTCTTTTCCAGTTAGCTTTTCCTAAAGTAGCCAGAGAGAAAGAGAGAGAAAGAAAAATCTAGGTGATTTTTTTTGAAGTTTTTAAAACATTTCTATTATTGAAATATAGTTGACGTACAATGTTATATTAGTTTTACTTGTACAATATAGTGATTTGACAATTCTATACAATATACAGTACTCACTGTGATAAGTGTAGGTACTGTCTGTCACCATATGCTGTTATTACAATGCTACGGACTATATTTCCTATGTTGTATTTTCCTCTCCATGACTTAATTATTTTATAATTGGAAATTTGTATCTCTCAATCTCTTTCACCAATTTTCCCCGTACTCCTTTTCCTCTGCAAGCAACTGTTTGTTCTCTGTATCTATGAGTTGGTTTTTGTTTTTTTTTTTCAGGTTTTTGGCTCATGTGTTTTGTTTTTTTAGACCTTCATATAAGTGAAGTCATATTTTTGCTCTCTCTAGATGGACTTGACTTTTCCCAGGACGTTTTTGTTGAATTTGAAAACCTAATTACTTGAAATAGGTAATACACATTGAAATGACTAATAATGAGCATAAGTGATAATTGCCATAAATGGTAATTGCCACAAACTAAAAGGCAACTTAATGAATGGGAGAAGATATTTGCCAATGACATATCCAATAAAGTGTTAGTGTCCAAAATATATAAAGAACTTATACAACTCAACATCCAAAAAACAAGTAGGACATAAACAGACATTTCTCCAAAGAAGACATATAGATGGCCAACAGACATAGGAAAAGATGCTTAACATCACTCATAATCAGAGAAATGCCAATCAAAACTACAGTGAGATATCACCTCACACCTATCAGAGTGGCTGAAATAAAAAACACAAGACACAAGTATTGGCAAGGATGGGGAGAAATAGGAACCCTCTTTCACTGTTGGTGGGAATGTAAAGTGGTGTAGCCACTGTAGAAAACAGTATGGAGGTTCCTCAAAAAATTAAAAATAGAACTACCCTATGATTCATTAATTTTACTACTGGATATTTAACAAAAAAAATTACAAAAACGCTAATTCAAAGGGAGGTATGCACCCCTGTGTTTATAGCAGCATTATTTACAATAGCCAAATTATGGAAGCAGCTCAAGTGTCCACTGATAGATGAATGGATAAAGAAGTGGTATGCGTATACAATGGAACATTATTCAGCCATAAAAAAGAAAAAAATCTTGCCATTTGCAACAATATGGATGGAACTAAAGATTATAATGCTAAGCAAAATAAGTCATTCAGGGAAAGAAATACCATATGATTTCACTCATATGTGGAATTTAAGAAACTAAACAAGTGAGCAAAGGAAAAAGAGAGAGAAAAAAAACAAAAATCAGACTCTGAATTATAAAGCACAAACTGATGGTTACTGGAGAGGAGGTGGTTAGGGCCATGGGTGAAATAGGTGATGGGGATTAAAGAGTACACTTTTGATGAGCACTGAGTACTGTAGGGAATTGTTGAATCACTATATTATACACCTAAAATAATATAACACTGTATGTTAACTATACTGAAATTAAAAGACTTACTGAAAAAAAAGTGTGAAAACTATCATTTAGAAATTTTAGAATAGGTGATGAATCCATAAACATACATGTAATTGCACAATATAGATCTTTATAGATCTCGAATGTTAGCAATTCAATATATGAAATCTATTTCTTTTTTATGTATGAATCTTATGTGTACATTGAAACGACACTTTTAGTTGTCTGTTTAGAATTCCATTAATCCTTATCTTCAAAGAACCTTGATTTTATTCCACTAGCTATTCCTCCCATATGCAAACATATGCTTATGAGAAGTAGACCCCATGGCCAACTTTAGGGATAGGCCTAGTTGTTTTAAGAGCAGTCTCATTTTTCTTGCCATAGAGTGGAGCACTTGTCTGTAAGGCATAAAATAATGTGATTGACATCTGTGGGATATTTGATATTTGATATTACTATTACCTTCAAGTTGGTCTACATTAGCATAGGTTAGTTACTTGTTAGATTTAGTTTAAATGGGCTTTTGTCTGTTGTTTCTTAGGTGATCTACAAGTTAAAAAATATTAGGTATTAACATTTTATTATAAATTATTATACAAAAAATTAAACATGACAAATTTCATTGGTAATAATGCTGATAGGTTTTTCACTGTTGGAAAAGAAAGTTACAAAATAAATGTGGAATGGGAAAAACTACAATGAATTGTGTAGCATTGGATTGGAAATTGGAAGCACCGACTTCGGCCAATACATATGTTCCCTAGCTCTGTGCACTGACAAGCTTGGAAATGGTATCACTCATTAGCAAGGAATATATCCTGTCCCCATATCTCAATGTCTAAATACTGTTCCTCACTGAAAGGTAACTAGGCTCATGGGAGAAATGACAGATTCCAGGGAAGGATTAGGGAGAGTATAAGATGAACCTTGAATATTTTATTGTGCCAGAAAATAACAGGTGTTTAAAAAATGATGGCAATATGTCAAAAAGATATAAATCACTTGAAGGACCTTTCATTGGCTAAATCCAGGACAATATGAGCATCAAAATAAACAAATGATATAAATGAATTTTAACCCCTTGAATAAAACAGCAATTTACGAGTGAGTATATACTGCTATAAGCACAAAAATGAATAAATGTGGAGAAGAAAATACTTTTTAATACCGCAGAATATGAGCTAATAAATGTAGAAGGAATGATGAAATTAGAAAATCATTATTTGACAACTCTGAGTATAATTAATTCAGCACGAAGCATCAATAAATCCTAAACTAGTAGTTGCAAATTTGAGAAAGAACAGGATATTTATATAATTTCAAAGTACTCCCAACCAAATGCTTATTAATTACAAAGAGGAAAAGACTAAATTCACAGTGGGGAAATCAGGTGGATTATCACCTTAATCAAGTGATCAAAGTTAATACTACCAATTGAGGAAAACATGCAAGGAGAAGAAAACAGCATTGCTTCTGTGACATTCCTTGAGTTTCGTTAAAAAATAAATGAGATAGAACATAGGAAAAATAAGTCAGTCATTGGGATAAATGAGAAATTCAGGTCGGTCATACTCAGAAGGATGCCGGAGGTATGATTAAAGAAGCCAGGGCTAGGGATATAGGTCCTTGATACATATAGTCAAGGGAATGAGGTACCAAGGAGAGCACATGTGGAATGGATGAACTATGGGGAGCACCAGTGTTTAACAGGCAGACTGAGGAAGAGTGCATATGAAGATGGTCAAGAGGAAATCAAGATGGAAAAGGGGAGAATTGGGACAATGCTAGTGGGGAAACCACAACTTAGTTTCAAGACCAAATACTCAGTAGTGCCACATGTCACAGAGATATTCATAAATGAGGACAGTTTGTCTCTCAGTACAATCTGTTATTGTGGTATTGTCATATCTGCAGCAAGTATTGTCTAAAATAATCATTTGCTTCCTGAAATGGAAATTTTCCAGAAGATGTGCCCTTACTTCCTTCTACTGCAACGCCTAGTAAATGACAAAACTAGTTGAGGTACAGTGTGTTGTGAATCGTACTTGTGGACTTTATAGTTAGGGCAAGAGTGTATTGGGGCAGGAGTTGGCCCAGAGCAGTCCTGGTTTATACTTGCTGTCCTGGTGTCACAGAGTTCCCTTTCACTCTCAAAACGTTCTGGCTTGGATGGTGAATTATATGGTCATCCTATTCTAGGTCTCTGTTGCCAGAATATTCCTATCCTATCTGAAGCTGGGGAACTGATAAGCATGTCTCTTAGCCAGTTCTTGACATCTTTTATTCATCAACCAGATGCTTATTCACTTCCCTTATAATCCTTCTAAATCAGCTTTCCAATAATCCCTCTCTTTCACCAAACTTTACATGAAATGGAGACTTCATAAGATGATAATGTGCAAAATGTAAAAAGTTGGTCCAGTAACATTGGAAATGACATATTTAAGTTCTCTTTAAGAGATCGATAAGGCACGTGTAGAGACTCAAAAAAGCTTTTCAGTAAACTTCCCAAAGTTGTTAATATATTGTCCTAAAATGACCATATTTGGGGAACTTGGTTCATGTTTGCTTCAATGTAAAATACATGCAAACTAAGAAAAATAAAAACTTTTAACTTCAAATAAGTCAAACTTGGTTATTGTGATTTTGTTAGATTTAGAGTGTATCAGAACATTTCATTTACGCTGAACACAGATATATTATTTAGATGTTCCCAGTGAAATGTGTTTAAACATTTGGGCCAAATAGAAAAAAAAATGTGCTTTTTGTTGGTAAACCTTTGTGGTAACTTATTGAAAGCTCTGAATCATAAGAATTCACTAATATTACTTGAGAACCAAGAAAAGAGAGTTCATATTGAGAAATTATGATAAAATAGATATATATCCGTTTACTTAGGTATTACAGAGATAAGAATAGATGCCATCTGAGATGTTTGCATCTAGAAATTATTGTTTTCCCTCATTCTTTAGCCACCAGTTTTTGGTACCATCTGGACAGAATAAAACTTTTTATTATCTGTATGATAATTGAAGTGATCTTGGGTTTCATATAATTCTCTTAAAATAACCAGTTTAAAGGGATTATAAGTATTGAAATATCAAGGCTTGTGACCTTTAGATCTATAATCCTCTTTTCGATTACTCTTTGTCTCATCAGAAAAAACAGTCTGAAGTTGTATTAGTTAACGGTCAAAGTAGACACGAAACTACCTTTTCTCTACCTCAGGATCATTGAAGCCAAACATACACTTGCTTCTTCTCATTCCTCTTGACTCATTAAGCTCTTAGCATGGAGTGGTACATGCTACCTGCCTTACTGGTTTATACTAGAATCGTAGATGTCTTTGGTCTCTCAGTATGGTTAGATATATATCTCTTCTTCTGTCAGCACTTTGTAATAGTAAAAACAGGGTTTGCTGTTTTATTTATTTGATACCATATTATCGTAACCTTAGAAATTTTTGACAGTACAGTTGACATAATAAAATCCTTTATTTCACTTGGTCTTAGCCAAAAGGCCAAGAAATGATTATATAAAATCCTTTATTTGAAAGATAGTTTAATTTATGTCACTAATAACTTTTTATTTTTTTATTTTTATTTTTTTAAAGATTTTATTTATTTATTTGACAGGGAGAGATCACAAGTAGGCAGAGAGGCAGGCAGAGAGAGAAGGGGAAGCAGGCTCCCCGCTGAGCAGAGAACCCGATGTGGAGCTTGATCCCAGGACGCTGAGATCATGAGATCATGACCTGAGCCGAAGGCAGAGGCCCTAACCCACTGAGCCACCCAGGCGCCCACTAATGACTTTTTATTGACAATTAAAAGTTATATTGTGGACCAGTCCTAGTTTAACTAACCTATCTCCTTTTGCAAATATAATGCAAGAAATTAACTGAAATGTGTTTCCCATTTTGCTGAATTTAAGCCCTGTAAAAGTAACAATCATTTTCTAATTAGGAACATGGTCACTTGGTAGAAATTCTCTCCTTCTCAAATTTGAAGTATTTATTCCTTTGATATTCGTGCAAAGTTCAGAATTTAAAAAATAATAATTCCATGGGACCCTGCTACTGTAGCACCCCTTCCCCCAGTGATGAGCATTGTTGATGGTACATGCAAGGCAGCTTTTTGTCTATTCTGGGCAGTATAAATTTAATGTGTTGTTTTCAAGTATGTCATGTGTCCAGATGCCACAACAATCTGTGCATTAAAAAGGCATTAAAATAAAAGTAAGTAAAATATTTGTGGGTGTTTTTTTGATGGAGGCCAGGGAATTAGTGATACAATTATGTTTAGATAAACCAATTCTATGAGGTTTCAGGAAAAACAAGAGCCTCGTTTTCTTACAGCAATTACAAACATTTTATAATGTATATTTGTAATACTCCGCTACTCTCACCACTTACCCCTTATCTATTTCTCCCTATTACTCCTTATATTACCTGTTTCTGTTAGTGACATACCATCTTTCTAACCGAATATTTTGCCAAGTGTGGTGCATGTGCCACCTGAGATTGAAAACGCTGGCAGGGAGTTGATGCTTGTTAAAAATTCAGCTTCCTTGGTCTCTCCCCAACCTTACTGACTGGGTATCTTTGAATAATGAGGCCTGGGACTTAGTACCTTAATTATCACTCAAGTTTAAAAGCACCGTTATCTTCAGCTTTTCCTCTGCTTCATACCCCCTTTCTGTTCTTCCTAAGTTCTGAAATGTCAAACACCAAATGTCTCTTCCTTTCTACTTGCTGTGTTGCTCTCTTAGTAGATTGCCTTTGGAAAGTACCTAGATATGTTTTAATCTTGTTAATTATCTTCTAACCTTCTAGCCTTTCTTAAACATACTAAAAAGTATCAGATTTGATTATCTCATTGCCCAATACCCTCTATGGTTTCCTGTTGAATTTAGAAAAAGTTGAAGTTTCAGCCGATTTTTTAAAAGCTTCAGCTTTGTCATACTCCCTTATTCAACCTCTACCAAAGAGGCTGAAGGATCTCACAGTCCCTGCTGAGGCATTCCATCTACTTCCAGCAGCGTTTCTCAAATGCTAGTGCACAGAATTACCTATAAGCTGGTTAAAAAAAAAAAAAAAAAAAGTAGTGATTCTTAAACATTAAAGGCCAAAAAAACAAGAACAAACAAAAAACCCACAAATAAACCCTGGAGATTCATGGACCTGAGCCCTTGAGCTTTTGATTCAGTAGGACTATGATGGGGGAATCTGCATTTTAATGAGCATCCCACACAATCCTTATTTTGGTGTTGGATGGACAGCATTTTGACAAATGCTGACCTAGAGCCTCTAGTTGTTCCTGGTGAGTTGGTACCTAAGGAGACTCTACAAACCTGAGTCTTTCTTCCAAGGTGTTCAGTTCCAGCCAGCTGATCCTTCCCAGAGGAACTGGGATTTCCTCGTTTTACCCAGGCCACAGCTGACTCCTGAAGAGGCCTGAGTACTCGATGCAGTTTTGAGATGACCTAATTCAAGATACTGCACATTCCTCTTGTTTTTATTTGCTGTCCAAGATGACACATTTAACTATTTGTTCTCCCTTGAACACTTATGCCCATGTTATTCTGTGGTTTATTTTTATTCTTTTACTGGACCAATCTCTTACTATTCTCTTTCTTCTATTTTTCTTTATATCCCTCTTGAACCCTATCCATCCTCAAGCACTTCATTGATTATCACTTTTACCTCTTGACATTAATTGAAACCTGATTTTTCTCATAGACACCATTTCCATAAAGCCTTCTTAAGTGGAGACTCTTCTTTTTTTAATTCTCCACATACCTGTGGATTAAAAGTCTGATTGTTATCTTTTTATTTTCTTATTGTCGCTTCTAGTGCATTTACTTTTCCGCGCATATAAAAACAAACAAGACAAATGAAACAAGAAACCCAGCTCCTTTGTTGTTGATTCCATTTGACTGTAGTCACCTCAACCTTCTTATTGCTGTTTAATACTTATTAAATACAACTTATTGCTGTTAAGTGTGGATATCCAGGTCACTCCTCTGTCTTCCTAACTTAGAGTCTTTTCTGCCTTAGCCTAAATCCTTCAACCATCCTGAGTGCCTTCACTGTCCACATGTGTGATGTTTGTATTATCCTGGCCCTCATTTCCTTGTCTGCTGTGCTGTTTTCCTATTACTGTAGTCACTCTGGATCATAACCTGCTCCATCTCAGTAATAGCATCAGTCACTCCATACTCTCTGTGAATAACCTTTAGTTCTCCAGTCAAAGAAAGTCTAGTTCTTTTCTTCCCCAAACTTTGGTTATTTGACCTCATCCAAATTTTTAAGCCCCAAAATTGGCTCACTTTCTGCCTAACTCTACACCTTTTGCTGTCTACACTTCTTTCTCTAGCTTTAGACGCCATGGGACATCACTTTATTCACTTTCTATAGTATCCTAAACTTTTTTGCCCTACTGCCCTTCTGTCGTGCCTCTCTGGGAAAACCTAAACTTTGCTTAATCCAGCTATCTATCCCTTCCCAAAGCCAGCAGGGAGCAGCTGAGCACTCAGGAAAAAAAATAAAACAAAACCAAAACATGCTATTTTCAATCATGTAGTTTAATGCTACCATGGATTCATGGTTACCAAATTAATTCGGTCTCATAGTGTTTCTCATTAATCCTGTTTTCCCTGGACAGCCCTTTCTATTTTGCTCCTGCATAAATTTTCCCCAGCATAAATTCCACCCCCTTCACTCAAATTTCCAAAGTCTCTACCTTTCATATCACTCTTAGAAGGTAATCATGCCTCCTACTTCATAGTGGACGTGGAGCTGCCAGGTGGAACTTCCTCTACTTTGAACTACCAAACCTCAAAACTTACATTAATCTTACCCATCCTTTTTCCCTCTCTACTGTTAGAGTGAAAAAGGTAGTTTGCTGTGATTGTTACTTCAAGTGTGCACTGAATTCTATCCCTTCCTACCAACTTGAAAATAATTTTTAAATTTTTTTCCTGTCTTTTCACCCCCTCACTTTCTATTGGCTTTCACTTGTTATTTAGACTGACTCCAATTTCCATCTGCATTCAAAAGCAAGCCCTCAAGAGTAAAACAAAGTATAACAAAAAAATCTTCCTTAACCTCTCCCTTCCTCTCTGAGTAACATCCTATCTCTCCCCTTCCCTCTACTTATTTTGTAATAGATTTGTTTATGCTTTCCATCTCTGCTTTCTTACCTCTTATATATTCCTTCGCCCATGGGAAGTAAGTGTTTTAATGAGTGTTTCAGGAAAAGAGGCAGAGATCACCATTGTTAAATGATGTTACAAGGTCACATAAAACTGATAAATACTCACTTGATTTAGGTCTAAAGGAGCCATTGCTTCTTTCACTCAGCACACTGTTTTTGAGATTTAGCTCCATTGTTGCATATTATCATTATATTTATCATGATTATTTATTTATTTTTTTTTGCTGAGTAATATTACACTGTATGAATAAACCACAGTTTATCAGTTCTGCTGTTGATCGACATGAGGGCTATTTCCAATTTTTAGCTATTATGAATAAATATACTATGAACATCCTTGTACAAAGCTTTTTTGTGGGTGTGTGTATTTATCTTTTTTAGATAAATACCTAGGAGTGGAATTGCTGGCAGTTAACTTTGTAAGAAATTGCCAATTTTCCAAAGTGGTTGTGATTTTACACTCCCATCAGCAATGTACTAGAAGTTCAGTTCTCCACATCCTCCCAATATTTTGTATAGGAAGGCTTTATTTGAACCATTCTAGTGGGTGTAGTGATATTTTAATTCTTATTTTAATTTGCATTTTGCTGACTCCTAGTGGTATTGAGCTTTTTCATGTGCTTATTTGTCATCTGTATATTTTCTGTGATGAAGTTGCTGTTCAAGTCTTTGACCTGTGTTCTTATTATTGGGTTGTATGTTGTATATTACTGAGTAGTTCTTTGTACATTCTGGATGCAATTTCTTTTTTCAGATACAGGTATTATAAATATTTACAAACTGTCTATAAATTACATATTTATTTTCTTCTTTCTTCCTTGTAACTAATTTTGATGAACTAATTCATCAAAAACTATTTTGATGAAGGTCAGTACATCCTCTTTTTTTTTCCTTTGTAGTCTATACTGTTTGTGTTCTAAGAAATATTTGCCTACACAAAGGTCATAAAGATAATCTCTTTTTTTCCTAGTAACTTTATTGTTTTAGCTCTTTTGTTTAGGTCTATGATCTATCCTCAATTGATATTTATTTATTTATTTATTTGAGGGAGAGAGAGAGCGTGAACTGTGGGAGGGGCAGAAGTAGAGAGAGAAACAGGCTCTGCACTGAGTAGGGAGCCAGACATGGAATTCGATCCCAGGACCCTGAGATCATGACCTGAGCCGAAGGCAGATGCTTAACCACCTGAGCCACCCAGGCGCCCCTATCCTCAGTTGATTTTTGTATGTGTGAGATAGGGGTCTAATTTTGGCTTTGTTTTCCCGCAAGGATATATAGTTGTTCCAGCACTATTTGTTAATACTGTATTCATTTTACTTCCATCTTATGGCTGAAGAATGAGTCCCAACAACTAAGATTCCTGCTATATGACTTTTGGGGGATACACAGCTAACTATCTTGTAGTTTCTTTTCTCATGAATTTTTATGTTGGCTAGTTATCAGGATTTTAGAAATCACCTTTTCACATATTCAAGTTTTGACATATTTTTTTCTGCAACTATAAAGGAAATTAATTTGGCAAAGTGAAGATGAGGTAGTCACTTTGATCCCGAAGACGTTAAGAAGACCACTGGTTAGCTCTCCAGTTTTACACAACAGGAATTTGTTCCTGGTTGTAATAACTTATTTCAATATTATATTTATGTCAAAGTATACATTGTCTACTTTGTCACACTTAGATTGTTGATAAACTACTTATTTTTTTCATTTCCTTAAGTGTGGAGAATTACCTCCGGAGATCTGAATTATGTACTTTTGCTTGAAATATTAAAATATAGATTCCACAAGTGGGGGAATATGGAAATGACATTTAAAGTACATTGTAGAGCATGAGTAAATTCATAAAAATGTGAATGAGTTTGTCAAAATCATGGAGCTAAAAGCTGAATTTGATAGTGCACCAGAACATGAGTAAGGAACACATGACAAACTTGTGATATTAATGGTCCTGTATATTAAGAGTTTTATCTGGGAAATGGGCCATTATTTGGATTACTTAAATATGTTGCTTTCGTGATCAGCTTTGAGTTTTTAAACCACCAGTCTGAGAATAATGAGTGCATCAGATCAGGGACAAGTGCCTTCTTTATTTATCCACTACTTTGTTCATCCCAACATCAGCGTAACATTTTATTTTCATGATTTGTTCTTAATTCTTACCCAGTCATAAACAAATAGGCAGATCTTCTGCCTATTTATAACTTCATACTAAAGTAAGAATTTTTTTAAGGAAGGGTCTTTTAGCCTTAAAAACAGATGATTATTTTTTCTGTGGTCATGGGTTGAATTTTTTAATAACCTGTGTTTTGATCTGTATTTAAATGTCACAGTCTGGATTGAATGCTTTTTCTGGAAGCAGAGACATATGTGGAGGCTTCAGGTTTCTTATTTCTTTACTTGTTCTTTCTGGATTTCATAAAAAAGGTATAAATGAGCAATAAAATAACTTGGTCGGAATGTGATAGAATATTGCACTACCTTTGTTTTTAAAGGTCACATATTGTACTTAAAAATACGTGTGGCAAATTGCTGTGTAAAATTCAGGTTAAGAAAGGACATTAAAAACAAAATCACTCCCTTTAATCTGAAAAGTCTTAAAGAGTGTAAAGTTTTAATTAAATAAAATTTAATTATGAAATATTTTAATATGCAATTTAGGCATTAAATAAAATTAGCATTTTTTTCTTCCTTAAGTATGTGTTATCAAGTTTCAAGAATGTTAAAAACTTCTCTGATGATTTAATCTGAAATCATTCCTACAGCGAAATTCATAAATAGTAAATATTATCTTATTAATCCATATTTTAGTTTGGCTGAGTCTCAGAGCAAGTTAGTTCCTCAGGGAATGCGGTGTTCTTTATAAAAGAAGGTGATGAGATGTAATCTCCAAGGAATTAAATTGTGAAAACAATCTTGGTATTGTACATGCTAATATAAATCTGTTATTCCCTTTCCGCATCTATCACAACACATTTTAAATTGTGGCTGATCTTGTATGCAAATAGCTGTCTTATTAGAAATTGCTGCTCTATGTGCTAATGTCTCCCTGGATTTCTTGGGAGTTTGCTATCTAACCATCAAAGCAATAGAAATGAATGATGATTACTGCAAGGCTTTGAAGAACAAAGAAAAGTCAGAACATTTTAGAGGTTCTAGATGTCTGAGGCACTGACAGTTTGCACCATACAAACGAATGGGAATCTCTTTAGATCATTTAAAATAGCCTCAATCTGTTTATTAGGAAAGTAAAATATTTCTACCTTCTTGTTACAGCTAATAAAATGTAAGTCATTTGTGCATGGGTGTGTTCTTTAGATGTTTTTTTGTTTCATCATTTGGTAAAATTTTATTTTGCTTAAAGAATAGAATAGAATGAATAAAGAATAGAGTAGAATAATTTCAGAGAATAAAGTTTTAATTTTTGAAATTTTGGTTAAGGATTATCAGTCACCAAAATCATTGGGAACAAAAATTTAAGGCTAGTTCCTCTTTAGCGTTTCTCTTAGGTTGAAATTCTTTTAAAGATTTTATAGTCACGGGTTATATACATATAAAATGTATCAATTCACAGAGTATAAGCCTTTATAAAAATATAGGTTCTTTAGCTTTTTTGGTATCACTTTGTTCGTTTAAAGTACATTTTAAAATAAGTAAAATATAATTCCTTTTGTTGAAAAAATATTCTCTATGGAGCCCTTCCTTTTTTATTTACTACAGGTAAGGAATAAATAAGATACTGGCCTTTAAAGTATTATCTCTGTTAGGATTTTGGTTTAAATGACCAAGCAGGAATTGAAGGAAGCGTAGTGAGTGACCGTTTTGGTAGGTGGCCTTAGTAATGTTCTTTTTAAAAATTTAAGCTATTCCATAAAGGCATCAGACAGAACTAAATTGAAGAGGGAATAATGTCTTTGTATTTATTTATTTAAACTAACTTCTCTCCTAAAATGGAGTGATATTTTTTCTAGCTGCACATAATCAAGAGTAAAATAACTTGACTCCTTTTTACAATTAATAAATGCAAAACACTATGCAAATGGTTGCTATATGAATAAATTATAACATATCTATTGATATTTTTATGATGCTTATATTAATGTTCTGAATAATAACAAGTGAGAATATAGGATTAGGTGATGTCTTTCATTTCTGAAATTTTAAGGTTGCATTATCTTAGATGTGATAGCTACATGGTTTATGAGAGGTGAAGATTTAATTTATTTTATTTTTTGTCTTATTTTGCACATTCTTAAATGTTACCATAATATTAAATTTGAAGATTATTATGAATAGAAAAATAGATTTTTAGCAGAACTTATAGTTTTCTTACACATAAATAGTAATTATTAATTTGGGGATGCCTTTTGCTGTGTTAGGTGGTATCATTGTTAGGATTGCTCTGTGTGACCATATATATAAATAAACAATACAGTTTGAACCGAACAGATTTCAAAGACGTTTGGCATTTGAGAACCTTAATAATGCTCTTTTGGAAAATTACAGTTTAATAATTTATATGGAGACATCTATACATACTTATTTAAGTTAGGGTGATACTACCTACTGTAATAAACAAATATGAAGTGTATAGAGGCTCAAATGCTGCAAGTTACTTCTTGTTCTCACAGCAGTGTGAAAGAAAAAAAACAAGTTGGTTGAGTGGGTTTCCTTTGCGTAGTCATTCAGGATCCAGGATTTCACAGGCTCTGCCATCTTCATCACATTATTTCCAGCATCACTCTGGGGACCATCTCCATTTTAGCCAGGTGAATGGGTACATATGGAAAGTTTTTATAGGTTAATTTTAGAAGTAGCAAACACGAATTTATTCATATTCTGTTGGCTGAAACTCAATTACATGCCCACAGCTAACATCAAAGGAGGCTGGAAAAGTTGTCAGGTGAGCTCAGAAAAAAAACAAAGCAAAAAACAAAACTCCAAAATGAAGGAGAACACGTATTTTAGTAAGCAGCTAGCAATTTTTCCTATAGTCTACCTTTGTGGTCATGAAATAGCCATGCACATCCTTTTTCCTGACTCTTTGGTAGGAAGATCCTGAAGTTCCCCTCTTACTGTAGCCAGGACAAAGCCAAGGATCTCAAGCCAGTGCATTGTGCTCCCTCTTAGGTTGGAATGTGCTTCCTTGAAGTTTACGGACTATAAAATTTTCCTGGTGAAGCAGAAGATAACTGCTCCATATCTCCTATAATCACTCCCATTTAGAGAGGGAAGAATGGGAAGAATGGGAAACACACAGGAAGCACTGATCCAGCATGATAATGAAACCTGCTGTGTGCGAGGCCACTGAGAAGGCTCATTGTACCGACAAAGGTTTCTTCCTTCGACCCTAATTATGTTTTTTTAGAGAAATTCCCTTGCCCATTGTTCTTTATGGCCCTCCCTTCTGGATGGTTCTCCTTTCTGGTCACATATGAAGTGGATGTTCCAAATCTACAGAGTTTGCCTTCCTTGGGGGCTGCAATCTGCTGGTTTAAGTTTAGAGGTCCAAGGATTGGTTTTCATTCACATACTTTTTTAGACAAAGTTGATTTCCTTGTAAATATAATTCCTCAGATTTTAGTATCCTTCTTAACTATTTCTGGTTAGTTCCATGTGACAGTGCAGTTTCTGCCATATATATATTTTTTTAAGTTTTTATTTAAATACCAGTTAGTTGGCAGTGTAATATTAGTTTCAGTTGAACAATACAGTAACTCAGCTCTTCCATACAACACCCCGTGCCCATCACAAGTGCCCTCCTTAATCCCTACCACCTACCTCACCCATCCCCTCATCCACCTCCCCTCTGGTAACCATCAGTGTGGTCTCTACAGTTAAGAGTCTTTTTCTTGGTTTGCCTCTCTCTCCTGTCCTTTTCCCCCCTTTGCTCATTTGTTTTGTTTCTTAAATTTCACATATGTCTGCCACATATTTAAATTCAATAAAAATAATAAGATTTGAAAGATGTGTTGTGGATTAAATCAAATAGTGCATATAATGTAATAAGCATGAGAATATTAGTAAATGGTCGTCTTTTATACTTTTTACAGAAGGAGAGACAGAACTAGAACTCAAATATATGCATTTTTGTTACTTATGTCATGCTTTTTAAAAAAAGATTCAAAGTATCTGAGATTCAAACTTTAGCCTTTTTGTGTAACAGAATGGGTAATTGGAAAGAAACATACTGCCAAGAGTATGCCTACAACTCCAACCCATTTGAATCAATGGTACATGGTTTTCACATTTACAGATAATACTTTTAACAGTTTGGTTTAATTGAGTATTTATAGTACTTGATAAAATGAATGTTACCAAGAACAAATAATTGGGAAATTTAATTACCGGCAATTGTATCCTTGATAATTTATTTGAAAGAATTTCATGTTCTTCACTGATATCTAATGGAATAAGTCAAAGACATTTTTACCCATTGCTTTAAAAATGAATTTTATGGAATAAATTATTCCTGAAGTTTGTAGATTGTCCTTTTGATTTTTTTAGGACTTCATCGTGATTATTTTCTTTCTTTGCAGCAGGCATTTTGGAGATCAAAGATGGGTAGAAAAGATGCCTCCACTATAAAACTTCCTGTTGATCAATACAGAAAGCAAATTGGTAAGCAGTGAATTCCCTTTGATACATTCCTGTGAATTAAGATAAAGAAAAAAGCAATTATGTGTGATATTAAGAAAATAACTTCTCCTTAATACATATGATACACAGAATATGAATAACAAAGGACTATATATTTTTAAAGAGCAAAAAATAACTGTAGCCTGCTTACCAGTGGAGAAATACACTTTGTGTACTTATGATGTTCAGAGCTCTTATAAGTTTTATTAATTTAATAAAAGCAAAAATACAGTTTATTATTTTTCTTAGGGCTAGATGATTTTATATAGTAAGTATTTTAGTGTTATCATCTATTAAATCATTTATTTTTATCCATGTAAAAACTTTTAATTTTGTTGACTCAATGACAATAATTTGATAAGCCTGAAATTCTTCTTTAAAATTTTACTTTAGTAAGATAGTGGACTAGAGAAAAGTCCACTAGTCAACATAAAAAAATAATAGGAAGCCTATCTATTTTAGACTAAGTACAAGATATTCTACCCATTCTTTTCAAGGGCACATGGAGTATTTATAAAAAATTACCCACATACAAAGTCACAAACCAAGTTCCCCTAATTTTAAAGAATCCGTATCCTATAGCTACAACTTTGAGCAAAGTGTAGTAAATTAGAAATCAGTTAGAAGCAAAAAAGGTAACCTACCCTTTCCCATCCTACACCCTTTTTACATGTTCCTACTCATTTCCATCCATTCCCATTTCTTCGGAAATAAAAAAATAGCTATTAATAAAAACCCTCTTCTAAAAAACTGAAGAATAAACAGAGAAGTTACAATAGAAGTCAAAATAAGTAGAAATTACTGATACCAAAAGAGTACATACCTATTTTATAAATGTGATATATAAGGTGCACTCCATAAAGATATTTCTGTAAAACAAAAGAGATGCAAAATGAAAACAATATTTAGAATATATATAACCAATTAAAGATTTATATGTAGAAAAATAAAATCCTGCTATAAATAAATAAAGTAGTCTGGAAATCCAATGCTAAAATGGGTACGAAACATGAAGAGGCAATTCATGAAAGAGGAAATCTGAATAAACAAAAATAAAAACAAAACAAACAACTATTACAATAAAAAAATGAAATTAAAAGAGTCTTACAAAATGACCTAACTCATCTAACTGGTAGTCAGATAAAAGCAAATTGAAAAAGGTATTTCTAACTGGATTAAATTTCTTGAGAGATGGTTTATGATGTTTGAATTTTTTTTTTTTTTTTTTTTTTGGTATGTTCCTCCTTCCTTCACTTATAGGATGCTTGATGAATAAATAATCTGGGTTGTTATGTTATTTATGTGTTTAAACAGGATTGGCTTATCAGATTAAGGTCTCTGATCAAATGGGATATGCTAACCACATAAAGAATAGCCATATCGTGGATCAATTCACAATCCGACTCTTAAATATCCAATTCTTAGAATTTTGACAAGCGTACATACCCATATAACCAGAAACACCAATCAAAATAGAAACATTTCCATTTTCTCAGGTAATTCTTCATATCTGTTTCCAGTCAGTCTCTACCCACCTCCATATGCAACTACTGTTCTGATTTCTATCGCCACGATGATTTTTTTCTTAAATAAGTAAATAAATAGAAGGCCTGCAAAGTTTTTATTGAAATTGATTTTTGTCTAACTATCAGTTTTGGAGAATAGACATTAAAATCTAAATTCTTCTGTTTTATAAACATAGCATATCTTTTCTTTTATTTACTTCTATTCATATTTACTACAGCCGAGAAAGTATGAGACAAAGTAATATAATTGTGAGGCCTCCACCCTTTTCTTACACTAAATTGTTCAGAGGGTGCTGTGATATACATTATATTCCCATACAAAGTTCTCTTTCCTGTTTTACTTCCTCTTGAAAATATTAGCTGCACAAGATCCACCTATCTCACAAGGTTTTTTGGAGATCCATGAGAAGTGTCAGACCAGTTTGTAAACTACAGTGTTGCGTAGATATGAGTTATCCTGTGTGTACTTTGCAAGTACAGTAATCATAATCAAACACAATATATTAAAAATAAAAGAGTTATGGTATACTTTTTTTCACTACTTTTAAGGATAATGCATTGCAGTCTTAAGATTCTTATGCATATACTATAGAACATTATGATATATGTAAGTTTTTTGTAAAGACAGAGAAATGAAATAGAAAAGATATTTCTAAAAAAAAAAAAAAAAAAAAAAAAAAAGAAAAGATATTTCTATTCTAATCTAATAGTCAAATAGTCAAATTAGTCTAATCTAAAAGTCAAAAGATTGACTAGTTAATTAATACAAACTAATTAAGATATTAACTAATTCAAGGATTTTCTCAAGGAAGGATTATCTGATTTTCTGTATCAGAGTTAGAAAATACCTCAAACCTGAGCTCATACTAATGATGATAGATCTATCACTGGCACTGTCTCCCTTAAATGGAGTCCTATGCAGATGTTTCCCAGATCTGATCAAAAATGTGAGGAGGGAATAAATCAGCCATAATTATCTTGAAGAGATATTTCAGTATTGGTGGTAAGAAAAAAATATATAAATAGCAAATAAAATGAGTATCATAATGGGTTTTTTTTTTTTTTTACTATTTTTTTAATGGTTGGAGATATTTATTTATTTTTTTTAATTTAATTTTATTTTTTAGTGTTCCAAGATTCATTGTTCATGCACCACACCCAGTGCTCCATGCAATATGTGCCCTCCTCAATACCCACTACCAGGCTCACCCAACCCTCCACCCTCCCCCCGAAACCCTCAGTTTGTTTCTCAGAGTCCACAGTCTCTCATGGTTCATCTCCCCCTCCGATTTCCCCCAATTCACCCTTCCTTTCCTTCTCCCAACATCCTCTGTGTTTTTCCTTATACTCCACACGTAAGTGAAACCATATGATAACTGACTCTCTCTGCTTGACTTATTTCACTCAGCATAATCTCTTCCAGTCCCATCCATGTTGATACAGAAGTTGGGTATTCATCCTTTCTGCTGCTTTTTTTTTACTATTAAAGTTATTGGTAAGCTAATTCAATTGCTAGTTAATAAACATTCACAAAGAATAGTGGTATTACATATGTGCAATGTCCTCTTGTTATAAAATCTCACCTATTTATATAATTTTTGTACAGTCAGTAACTATATTTGGTAATACCAGTGCCATTTTTTGAATGATGATTTTAATATCACTGTTTAATATTTATCTTCTGCTAAAAGTTTTGCCTTTTTAATTATGTGCTAAATGACAATGATTAATGGATTTCATAAAAGCTTTCTTTACTATAGTCTTTGCTCAGGTAAGAATCAAATGGGCTGATGCTGTGACTGGAAACACCTTATATATACAGAATCCTCATATTAAACGGACACTGTTTTAATTACGATAGTGTGATCTTGAAATGTGTAGTGAAGATGAAATACCTTCTCGATTTCAAGGCAATGCACCTAAGAAAAACAATATTCTGAAATATTGCTGGCTTAAAGGAGAAATAAATTGGTTTGGGTCTTTTAATTTCTTCAGATATAATATTGTAAAAATAGAGAGTAAGATTGCCTGATATTACGTGTATTATTCTAGAGACAAATTATTTCAAGATTGGAAGAGAATTTTAAAAACTGCTTTAACATAATTAAGATATTTTCTAAGTGTATGTTATTAAGTATATCAGGCCAAATAATATTTATATGTATTAGGTAAATCATTATAAGATACAACTAATTTAATTGTAAATCTCTATTTTCTTATATAATAAAAGTTGCTAACAGTTATTAAGCATCTTGTGCTAGGCACATCTTATTTTATCTTCATAATTGTCTGGTAAAAAAGCAACTACTATTATATAACTCCATTATACAGATCAGGAAGACTTGGCACAGATGGGTTAAAGATTTTTCCCAAGATTCTTCAGTTGGTAGGAGGTAGAGCCAGGACTCAATTCCAAGAAATTGACCACATAATACCTTCACTATACTACTTTTCTGGGACTAAAGACTGTGTTAGGTACTGGCAGATGCAAAGATAATTGAGTCACAAGATTTGAATTCATGGAATTGACAGAATAATAGCACTTTGTCAGGCGAATCTGAGGCACCTCTCTCTGCTCCTAATTTAGAAACACCAAAATATGATGCTTCCATTTCTTAATTCTATTTTTAAAACTCCTAAGACATTATTATTAAGTTTATTCAGTCAAAGCTCATACAATTGTATACATATTTACCACTACCCTGCTCTTAATTCTCATTTACATCCCAGACCTTAAATCTGAAATCATGTTCTTTGTGCCTGGTGAACATTTTTTGGAATTTCTTAGAGTGTATGTCTACTTGTGGCAAGTTCTGTTTCTTTCCTTTATGATATTAACATACCATTTTTAAAAGTGTTTATTGAAATTCCAGTTAGTTAACATACACTGTAATATTAGTTTTAGGTGTACAATTTAGTGATTTAACACTTCCATGCAATACCCAGTGCTCATCACAGCGAGTATACCCATTAACTCCCATCACCTATTTAACCCATCCCCCCACCCACCTCTTGCTGGTAACCGTGTTTGTTCTCTATAGTTAAGAGTCTGTTTCTTGGTTTCCCCTCACCCATTTTGTTTCTTAAATTAATTCCACACATCAGTAAATCATATAGTATTTGTCTTTCTCTGACTGACTTATTTCACTTAGCATAATACACTCTAACTCTATCCATATCATTGCAAATGGCAATATTTCATTCTTTTTGATGGCTGTGTAATTAATATTCCAGTGTGTGTGTGTGTATACATAATGGAAATGGAATTTTCTTTGGAAAAATGTCTCTTCTTATCTTCTGCCCATATCTTAACTGGATTATTTATTTCTTGGGTGTTGAGTTTGATAAGTTCTTTTTTTTTTTTTTAAGATTTTATTTATTTATTTGGCAGAGAGAGAGAGAGATCTCAAGTAGGCAGAGAGGCAGGCAGAGAGAGAGGGGAAAGCAGGCTCCCTGCTGAGCAGGAGCCTGATGCGGGGCTTGATCCCAGGACTCTGAGATCATGACCCGAGCTGAAGGCAGAGGCTTTAACCCACTGAGCCACCCAGGCGCCCGAGTTTGGTAAGTTCTTTATAGATTTTTGGATACTAACCCTTTATCTGATATGTCATTTGCATATCAAATTCTTCCATTCCATAGGTTACCTTTTAGTTTTGTTGATTGTTTCCTTCTCTGTGCAGAAACTTTTTATCTAGATGGAGTCCCAATGGCTCATTTTTTCTTTTCTTTTCCTTGTCTAGTAAGAAGTTGCTACAGCCAATGTCAAAGAGGTTGCTGCCTGTGTTCTCCTCTAGGATTTTGATGGTTTACTTTCTCACATTTACATCTTTTCATCCATTTTGAATTTATTTTTGTGTATGGTATAAGAAAGTAGTCCAGGGGCGCCTGGGTGGCTTAGGGGGTTAAAGCCTCTGCCTTCAGCTCAGGTCATGATCTCAGGGTCCTGGGATCGAGCCCCACATCAGGCTTTCTGCTCAGCAGGGAGCCTGCCTCCCCTCCTCTCTCTGCCTGCCTCTCTGCCTACTTGTAATCTCTCTCTCTGTCAAATAAATAAATAAAATCTTAAAAAAAAAAAGGTAGTCCAGTTTAATTCATTCTTCTGCATATTACGGTCCAGTTTCCCCCTACTGCCATTTGTGGAAGAGACTGTCCTTTTTTTCCCATTGGATATTTTTTCCTGGTTTGTTGAAGATTAGTTGACCATATAGTTATGGGTCCATTTCTGGGTTTTCTATTCTGTTCTGCTGATCTATGTATCTGTTTTTGTGACCGTACCATACTGTCTTGCTATAGCTTGAAGCCTGGAATTGTCATGCTTCAGGATTGCTTTGGCTGTTCACATCTCTTGTGGTTCCATACAAATTTTAGGATTGTTGTTCTAGCTCTGTGAAAAATGCTGGTGGTGTTTTGATAGGCATTACATTGGATGTTTAGATCACTTTGGGTAGTATAAACATTTCAACAATATTTGTTCTTCCAATCCATGAGCATGGAATGTTTTTTCATTTCTTTGTATCCTCCTCAATTTCTTTCATAAGGGTTCTACAGTTTTCAGAGTATGGATCTTTTACCTTTTTGGTTAGGTTTATTTCTAGGTATCTTCTGGGTTTTGGTGCAATTGTAAAGGGACTCAAATCCTTGTTTTGTCTTTCTGCTGCTTCATTATTGGTGTATAGAAATTCAACAGATGATTTTGTGTCCTGTGACGTTTTTGAATTCGTGTATCAGTTCTAGCAATTTTTTGGTGGAGTCTTTCAGGTTTTCTCCATAGAGTATCATGTTGTCTGCAAATAGTGAAAGTTTGACTTCTCCCTTGCCAATTTGGATGCCTTTTATTTCTTTTTGTTGTCTGAGGGTAGGACTTCCAGTATTATGTTAAATAACAATGGCGAGAGTGGACATCCCAGTCTTGTTCCTGACCGTAGAGGAAAAGCTGTCAGATTTTCCCCATTGAGGATGATATTAGCTGTAGGTCTTTCGTATATGGCCTTTATGTTGTTGAGGTATGTTCCCTCTATCTTTATGGAGGGTTTTTATCAAGAATGGATATTGTACTTTGTCAAGTGCTTTTTCTGCATCTATTGAGAAGATCGTATGTTTCTTATCCTTTCTCTTATTAATGTGGTATATCACATTGACTGATTTGTGGACTGAACCACGCTTGCAGCCCAGGAATAAATCCCACTTGATCATGGTGAATGATTCCTTTAATGTACTGTTGGATTCTATTTGCTAGTATCTTGTTGAGACTTTTTGCATCCATGTTCATCATGGATATTGTCCTATAATTATTTTTATTTTGTGGTGTGTTTGTCTGGTTTTGGAATCAAAGTAATGCTGGCCTTGTAGAATGAGTTTGGAAGTTTTCCTTCCATTCCTGGTTTTTTGAACCAATTTGAGAAGAATATTCTTCTTTAAATATTTGCTAGAATTCCCCTGGAAAGCCATCTGGTCCTGGACTTTTGTTGGGAGTTTTTAGTCCTATAAGCAAAGTGTTTGCTTATATTGCTTATAGTCCTATAAGCAAAGTGTTGTCTATTTCTCCATATCTTTTTGTTACCATTAGACTTAAATTTTTGCCAATTCATGCACATGAAATTGTATTCATTCTTATTTTAGTTTTCATTGTTTTGCTTACAGAGGTTAAACATCTCATATATTTATTGAGCTTCGCTTTTGATTTTTTTTGTGATTATATTGCTTCTCATATTTCTTTTCTTTCCTTTTTTTGGTGAGTGGACTTTTAACTGCTCTTTCTTTCTTTTTTTATCTGTTAATATATCTATAGTTGCATGGAGCACTGGGTGTGGTGCATGAATAATGAATCTAGGAACACTGAAAAAATAAAATAAAAAAAATATATCTATAGTTTCTTGAATGTATTTGGGTAACACATAGTTTGTGACAAAGCTGAATGAAATCTACTGAGTTGTTTTTCTCTCACTGTGTTGAGTTCTTTATATATTGATAATAATCCTCTATTACTTTATTCCATTATTAAACTTGCTTATTGCTGTCATAGTATTTTACTTTTTAATTACTACAGCTTTATAATATGTCTCGACAAATGGTAGAACAAATCCTTTCCCCTCTTTGTTGTTTTTAAAACTTGACTCAGTTACTTTTGGTACTTTATTCTCTTATGTGAATTTTAAAATTAGTTTTATATAATCATGAAAAAGACCATTGGTAGTCATCTTGGAATTAGAGCGGAGTTATAGATTACTTTGGGAAGAATTTATATCTTTTTATATGAAATTTGTATCAACATAGGTGGTACATTCGATAAATTTTCATTACTTTCTTTATAAAATTGTTGAATTTTCTGAGTTAAATAGAAGCAATACATACCTCAATATTTTGCTATTATTGTGACTAGATCTTGTAAAATTATATTTTGTAATTGGTCATTGCTGCTATATAAACATGCTACTGAATTTTAATTATTACTCTTACATTAAGCAACTTGAGTACACCTTCTTGTTAGTTGTAATAATTTTAATTTCTCTTTGATTTTCTGTATAGATAGTTTTCTAATAGGTATACTTTGAAATTTTTTTAATTCTTACATTAATCTTTTAATCTTATTATGTTGTGTTTTTCAATTGGAAATAGATTCATATTCTATTCCTAACTTTAAAGGAAATGCTTCAGTCATTTTGCCATTATATGTGATATTAGTTCTAGGTTTTTGGTACATACTTGTTGTTGAGCTAAGGAAATTCCCCTCTGTTCTTAGTTTATCAAGAGTTTTTTTTTTTTCGTTTTTTAAAGTAATGAAATAAGTTGAATTTTACTGAAATTTTTTTCTATCAGAAGAATATTATTTATTTTGTCAAATTGTATTAATAGATTTCTAAACTATCTTTACATTGCTGACATAAATCTTACTTTGTTTTGATTTCTTAAAAATACACAGTAGATTTCAGTTTACTGGTATTTTATGACTTTTTATACATTATTTTTTATGAATGAAATTGGCATATGTCTCTCCATTCTCTTACCATCTTTGTTCAGTTTAAGTTTGAATGTCATACAAGATTTCCATACTGAATTGGAAATATACTCTTCTTTTATATACTCTGAGATAGGTTATACAAATATGGAAATATAACCTTCTAGAATATTGCTAAAAGTCCCTAGCAAAACTCCTGTTTAATGCTTTTTATTTGAGTGGATCGTTAATGATTTTCTCTCTTCTTTTTTTATCAATTAATAGATCTATATTTTTGAGCAACTCTAGGTAACATATTCAGTGATAAAGTTGAATGAAAAAATTTCAAATGTATTCATAAAATTGTGTGTAAATTTTTTTAGTATTTTAAAATATCTACTATGTTTCTATTTTTAGTTGATGTTATTTAACTTTATCAATATTAACCGAGATGTCTAAATTTTTACACATTTTAAAGAATTAGCTTTGGTACTATATATTTTACTGTTTCTTTGTCCATAATTTTACTCTTCATGATTTCCTTCATCGAGATTTCTTAACCTTTTCTTTGGTAATTATTTGAGTTGAATGCTTTGCTATATGTTTTTTAAACTTTTTAAAAATAATGTATTCATCTAATGGATCTTTTTTTTCATTTCATTATTGGCAACATTACATTATTTAGAGCTTTCTTGAACTTTTTTTTTTTAAAGATTTTATTTATTTATTTGGCAGAGAGAGAGAGAGATCACAAGTAGGCAGAGAGGCAAGCAGAGAGAGAGAGGGAAGCAGGCTCCCTGCTGAGCAGAGAGCCCGATGCAGGGCTCCGTCTCAGAACCCTGAGATCATGACCTGAGCCAAAGGCAGAGGCTTTAACCCACTGAGCCACCCAGGCACCCCTCTTGAACTTTTATATCTATTTATTTCATATACATAAGTATTTCATATGTATTTATACATTAATATAATTTCAATTGATTCTTAAACTTACTGTTTTGGGTTTTTTTTTAAAGATTTTATTTATTTGAGAGTGAGAGATGGAGAGAGATAGTATGAGTGGGGGGAGGGGGTGTGGAGAAGGAGAAGCAGGCTCCCCACTGAGCAGGCAGCCCCATGTGGGACTCAGTCCAAGGACCCTGGAGTCATGACCTGAGTTGAAGGCAGAAGCTTAACCAGCTGAGCCACCCAGGTGCTCCAACTTACTGTTTTTTGTTCAGAGACTTTCAAGAGTTAGTTTGTGATACTAAACTTTTCTCTATTGCTTAGTATGTGGTCAATTTCATTTATGTTCTGTCGGTGCTTGAAAGGAATAGGTATTCTGTAACATTAGGATACTGTACTGCTTATGTTACTTGTGGTGTTCAAATCTATTTTGTACTTTATATGAATGTTTGAGCTGTTGTTCTGTGAGAAAGGAGAATTAAAATACCCTCATTAGGACTATGGAGACGTTAATTTTTGTAATTCTATTGGTTTTTCCTTTGTGTATTTTAAGGCTATGTTTTTGTTGCATAGCATTTCTAAATTTGTATATATTTCTGGTCATTTTTCTTTTTTCTATTAAATAATGGTCTTTTTATTTCTAAAAATGCATTTAAGTTTTTCCTTAGAGCTTTTTTTTTGTCTTACATTAATATTGGTAAATACCTTTCTTTTGTTTAGTATTCTGATATTTTTTTCCTATGGCTTTACTTTTGTCTCAACTTTAACATTATGTTTTATGTTTTTGATATAGCCTAAGAATCCTTCTTTTTTAGCAAGAAAATTTAATTCTATATAATTTCCTGTGAATGAAACATCTAGATATATTTCCACAATTTTATTTTATAATTTTTACTTGTGGTGGTTTTTGCTAATCTCTACCCTAACTTTACCTGAGAAATTCGGAGTTCTTTTTATTGTTCAAATTTTGAAATGTTTACATTGCATTTCATTTCATTTCTTCCCTCCTTCCTGCCTCCCTCCCTCCCTGTCTCTCTTTCTTTTTCTATTTCTGCCTTTCTGCCTTCCCTTCTTGTCCTCCTCCCAGTCTCTACTCCTTCCCATCCTCCTCCTATTTGTTTTTCCTCTTCTTCCTCTTCATTTTCTTCCTCTTCTTGAATTCCTCAAATTTTTTTCATGATATATTTGACTTAATGAAATCTAAAGTCTATTAATATCTTTATTTATCCAAAACAGTATAAAGATTTTTAACTCTATATATGATTATTCCTTCCTGTTGCTCATGTTACTATGTGTATTACTTTCTTTTTTTTTTTTTTAAAGATTTTATTTATTTATTTGGCAGAGAGAGATCACAAGTAGGCAGAGAGTGAGGAGGAAGCAGGCTCCCTGCCGAGCAGAGAGCCCGATGCGGGGCTTGATCCCAGGACCCCGAGATCATGACCTGAGCCGAAGGCAGAGGCTTAACCCACTGAGCCACCCAGGCGCCCCTAGTTTATATCTTTCTTGTTTTTAACAGTACAAACTCAATTATTACAGCTATTATTTTTTAGTTTTAGTCACCAGTAATTACTTAGATCTAACTTCATATTTGCTGTTTTTACTTTTTGTATTTCATACCACCTTCTGGTGAAGTTTCCTTGTTACTTTTGCCTTCATGCAAGTATCTATTAGTGGCAAAATTTCTCGGTCTCTGTTTATAAGACAGTATTATATTGTATTTATACTGGAATTATAGTTTAGCTGGGTACATAATTTTAGGTTGATGTTATTTGTATCTGTTCAGAACTTTGACAGTATTGTTTTATTCATTTCCTGTTTCTGGTGTTTCTGATGAGATATCTTTCAATAATATAATTATCACTTCTTTTAATTTTCATTCCTGTTTTTAAGGTTTTTCTTTTTATCTTAAATGTTTTTTCAGTTTTAATTTAATGCAAATGCTTGTTTTTATTTAGTAAAAAGAAAAAAGACTTGAAATTTGGTTTGCTCCTTCATCCTAAAGATTCTTGTCTGCCTTTTGTGGTTTATGTGGTCCCCCCCCCATACCCCCCCATACCCTCCTCCGGCGTGTGTTTGTGTGTGTGTGTGTATGTGTGTGTGTGTATTCATCTTCAACAGAGGGTCATTTGTTTTTGTTTCTGTTTTCTCCCTCTGTAGGTGGTTCAAGCAGTCTGAATTGTGAAATATCCTTGTAGAGCAGTGTTTAATTTACTTACTGACAGTAGGGATTTTTGGACCATTAATCTAGACTTATTTCTTGGCCGAAGATCTCTGCAATTTGGACCTCACACCTCCTTTTTGGGTCTGACAGTCTTAAGATTTGTATTTCTCACAGGTGACACAACTTTTCTACACACCCAGAATTTAGAGGAAGTAGAAGCATTCCTTGCTATTTCTCCAAATAAGTACAGTGTCTTTTTTGTATCATTGGGTCAATCTTTTGAGGATCTCAATTTTATCCATGTATTTCAGTTTATGCTCCTTTCTCACAGCAGTGCTGCCCATGCCTGGGCCTTAAGAGCCAATGTACAATCCTCTTGATATCTCAACTGCGCACTGGTTTTAAATGTACTACCCCCCACCTCCCCACCCAAGGCTATTAGGATATCAGCTAGAACTAGCTGTTTTGCTTTGAATTTTATCTTTGTTTCTGCCCTTTGAACATTTCCATTTTTCCTTTTATTATCATGTGTGTATGTATGTATGTGTATTTAAAAATATATTTAATTTTTATAGCTTCAATTCAATATTTATAGCTTTATAAGATGGGCTTTTCACTACTGTTTCTATGTGTTTATATCAAAAAAGGGTCCACCTCAGCTCTGTCTACCGTATTTTCAGTACTGAAGTCCTTTGAGCATTTTATTGGCTGATAGCACATATCACTTTCTTTCTTCCTTGTTTTAAGTATTTATGTATGTATTTTATTTGTACCTACTGGGATTTAAACATTCTTGAAGACAGAAGCTCTATCTAATTTTATTTTGCATCCCTGATGATCACCTCTAATGATAGAAAGTACTTATAAATATTCAATAAAAAATCTCCCTAATTCTTAGGTAATTAAATTCTATACAGTCTTTGTTTAATCTACTCTGTTCATATTAATTTTAAGTGTTCTATTATATCTCTTGAAATAATGAGTATCTTTAACTTGAAAACTTAATGAAATATGCTGTTATTTAATTTTTCTGCAAGTTTATGTTTTATCTTCCCTGTGATACTTTTTTAATGTTTTCTATTGATTTTTTATCTCTGTATCCCCAAGGATACATTACACATAGCAGTTACTTAAAGAATTGTTCACTTGCTGGTTTGTTTTGGCTAGGTGCAAACTAAAGTTTGATATGCTTTATGATATCTTCTACTCAACCACATTTCTCTCTGTATCTAAGTTGTTGCTTGGTCAACATTTTTAATATGATTTCTGAGAAATTAATTTATATCTCATGAACAACTTGTTGGTTTATCTTTCTAACAACCCAAAGCATAGTAATTGTTTCTTAGTACTTAATGTGATATTAAATGATAAGTGGGTCCTCTGCAATATATAATTAATATCAAGCTGTTTTGTCCAAATATTTTAAAAAATTGGCTTGAGTTGCCTTTATAACATAATTTTTAAAGTTTGCATGAGTTTTTATTTTTAAGGATTAATTTAAGTATTTCCTCTCCTTAGTTCAAATATCCCTAAATAATTTTTTTAAAGATTTTATTTATTTATTTGACGGTGAGAGAGAGAGAGAGCACAGGCAAGGGGAGCGACGGGCAGAAGGAGAGGGAGAAGCAGGCTTCCTGCTGAGCAGGGAACCTGATATGGGGCTTGATCCCAGGACCCTGGGATCATGACCTGAGCCGAAGGCAGACACTTAATTGACTGAGCCACCCAGATGCCCCAAATATCCCTAAATAATTTTGACAAAAATACTTTTTGCAAATTTTACGTTATTTTGTATGACTGGCTAAATATAAAGGTGTACTATACCAGTGATAATCCAATGGATCTGTATTGTTTATTCTTTATCTGTATTTTATTGTGTTTCTGGTTTTGTAATAAGTTTTTAATCAACTTGATTAACATTTAATTTATTTTTTTGCCTGTGTCATGCTATTTCTGATTTTATTCATTGTGTAGCTATCAAAATGGTGATCAGTTGTTTATTGCTATAGTTACTGGAGTTTGCTATAGGATTCCGTAGGAAAGACTATAGACCCATGCTTTTGTAATGAGTTTTCCACAGTTATTTGTAGTTTACAATATAGTAACTAAAATTTGTGTTCATATGGCAGGGAAATTACTTTATATGCCAAATTATATTGCTCTTTTATATGTAATACAAGTAATATGATATGGTAATACCATATGGTAATCATATGGTAAGATGAGAAAAGTAAGATTTCAAACAGTGTTTTGCTTTTCGAAGAAGAGGGGAGGGATTTAAAGCAGTTGATGAGAAATTATTCTAAAAGTGTTGAAGGAAATATAAGTCTTTACTTTGATTAACAAATATTATTATTTGTCAGTATTTTTGGCATGCTGTAAATAACTCGTCTTCCAATAATTCGTTTGAGTAATTAAATTTAGATTGCAAATTTTTCTTTTCAAATATTTTGACTCTTATCTCTTTGCTTTTCTATTGTATCTTAATTGGTGTGGTCTCTATAAATGGACAATAAATTATATATCTTTGTTATAGAGATCAGACAGTGAATAGAACTTGGTATTCATCCCAGACAGAATTATGATTGAATGTATTTGCAAGATTAAAGCGCTGAATTTACTTTTTTCTAATTAAAGGCAATTAAAGATTTCCAGACACAAATAAAAGACAATGAATTGAGGAATAAGTGTAGGAGCAAGTCCATTTGCAGGTGAAAAGATGTGCCTTTGAAGCAGAACCAGCTGTATTTTCATTGAAAGAATAACAGTTTAGGAAGCTTTTCTGCATGTGCTTGCTTGATAGCATAATGTACTCATAAGCAGCTTATGCAGTATTCAGAAAATAACAGTGCATTAATTTTTAAAGCAGCAAAGGCAGAGGAAGAGCAGTACTGCCACATGATGATAATGAGTGTGGCTAGTGTAATGTCGACTGTTGAGAAAGAAAAAAACTGTGACCTTCTGAAAAATGAACATTTATAAAACAATAACCAGATATTCACATGATAATGAGCTTAGACAGCAATATCAACAAAGGGTAAAGATGCAGTCTTGTTTCTGGACAAAGTAAAGGAATTGAAAAGCAAAAAGCCAAAAGCAGTTAAGTAATCTGTTCTTTCATTAAACTAAGAAAACTCAGTGAAACTACAGCGTAGTTAATACCATGTCTTTAATATGAAATAGTTTATGACATAAAATGGGTTTTTATGTTGAAATAAATGGAGCATATAAATTATTCTATTCTTTTCTAAATTAGTGTAATATGAGGAATTTTATGACAATATGACAATATTAAGGTACCAAAATATTTATAATTTTTATTAAATATGTTTTTGTATCTACTTGTGATTTTTTTTATAGAAATGGTACCCATGCTAGAGTTAAATGTATTTTAACATACTGAATAAGAAAGGAAACTTTAACATAAACAATATCTACTGATTAGAAATTATTACTGAAAATGACTTTTTAAATTATTCTGTTTTAATAGCAGGTACTATACAGATTATCTGCAAGTATATATAAATAAACATTATGAATATGTGTGGAATCATCTTTGCTACAAAAAAATCCAGGTGTAATTCAAAAATTATTTTGCTTCAGTGTTTACTTTTTAGTTATGATTTTGCTTTACTTCATACTCATAAGCCCTGTTTAAGACTTGGAACAGGAAATGCTGTTGATTATGTACTATTAGTTTTCAAGTATATATTTTCAACCTATATTTCACAGAAGAAATCAGGGACAGGCTCGTTTGATTTGTTAAAGTTGATGAAATTGGGAACTAGACACATATTAGGTGAATCTTACTCTTTTGTAGTTGGAAGAAACTAGGTAGTTTTTTTGTTTAAGAATGATTAAAATGATCCGAAGTTAAAGTATCCATTCCACTTTGCTTTTCATTTTATAAGAATGTGAACCAGAATAGGAAATAGCCATGATTCTAGAGTGAAACAAGAAATACAAACTGGTGGTGGAAAGTCCTTCAGAGTCAAGACGAGTTCAAGTAAATCCCAACTGAACTCATTCTTCTCTTATCTCCTGGAATAAGTAAAAAATCCATTAATCTCTTGCTCTCCCCCTCTCCCTCTACCCATTCTATTTTCATATTATTTCAGATTGTATTTCTGCCCTTTATCATGAAAATAATCTTGAAAGGATCTAGAAAGATCTTCAGCAACTATCCACATATTTTCAACCAAGACTGAGACTACTGTTCTCTAAGTCCAGGATCTTCAGTGATATATATTATATATAATATATATGTTATATATATATTTATTGTGATTTAGCCTAAAGGAAGAGGGAGAAATATTTTAAAAATTTTGATAATGTCAATCTTACAGAGAAACTGGTCATGTAGAGAGGATGAGCAAAGAAATAAAAGTTCAGGTTACCATTCTCAGTTCTCTAGCTGGTTATAGTAGTTGTAATTTATGACCTACCTCCTCCAAAATTCATTCTGGATCTTGTCTCTAGCAAGCATCTTAGTTTGGTGACCGCTTTTTCTTCAGTGCATAACCCACATGTTTATTCCTGAAGGTTCTAGGTGATTCTTCTATTTATAAAGTTATGTAGAAATTTCGTGAAATTTTATTATTGGTCATAATAGCACATGAGATAACCCCAGGAGTTCCCTAACATCTTTCCATAATTCTTTTGGCCTTCACTATGTGTTAACAAATCATTTTATCCTTGATAACCAGCATCAATTACCCTAGCTGATACTGTGATTCTCCATGTTGCCTGTTATAATAATCCAAACTGACCAGATGGCAGACTTGGTATCCAGTTCAGGAAAACTAATATTGTGCCTTTCTTAGGTTACCTCTTTTCCTAAGTAAAATGCACAACCAAATGTACTACTCAAACTTTGGCCACTGGGAGGATTTCCTTTGTAGGTTGTGGTTTAGGGCCATCTCCAAGGATAGCAGTCTACTTCCAGCTGGTGTCAGCATGTTATAAAGAGCCATCTATAAACATTTTTTTAACTGCTAAAATGGTACACCCAATTTTATGGTTTGTTGAATTAGATAACCTCCAATTCATAACTGGTAGCTCTGGCCAGATGGTCCCTGAGTCTTATGACCAGGTAGTCAGTCTCCATCAGAGCTTGGTAGCAATCCAGGAGTTGTTTCTTAGCAGCTGTTACCTGCTGAAGGATGTATGGCACTATTCCAAAACCCTAGAGACTGCCACTTCTTTTTGTGGGGGACCTGCTAAAGCCTTATTTCTATGTCACAGCTAAAAGCACTTCAAGCTTCATTTATTATGCCATGTCATAGGCTCTAAGAGGTAGAGTAGCTTGCACAGCAATCTACTGGAGAACCTTTTATTGTCCCATGTCCCACACAACACTAGCAGCTTTTCAGGTTCTCTACATATATAAAACATGTATGCAGATTTTAAAAACACATTTATAGCATGGGCAACCATGTATCCATCATCCAGGTTAAAAACTAGACCTATATCAGTACCTTAGACTCCTCTTTATGCCCCTCCCCAGTTGCAACACTCTCTAAGCTTCTGAGAGATAAACCACTATCTTGATTTTATAATAATTCTGTTTATGAATTTCCATCTAGATATGTGTCAAACAATCTCTTGGTTTGTTTTTGAATTTTATATAAATAAAATCATACCATATATATTGTTATGTGATTTGCTCCTATTGAACATCATGTCTTAGAGTTTTATTCTTATTGATGAAATTTGATAATAGTTTATTCATGTTTTATGCTTTACAGCATTTCATTGTATGTGTATACCAGTATTTTTTTGTCTGTTCTCCTGGTTTTGACATTGGATCATTCTCAGTTTCTTTTTTTCTATGAATGTTATTATAAGCATTCATTGCACATTTTTGGACATGTCTGCTCTTTGGTCCTATGTATAAGAGTTTCTCTATAATATATACCTAGCAGAAGAATGTTGGGTCATAGGTCATAGAAGAATGTTATCAAGTAATACTGGTAAGTTAGACCTATGTTCCTTTGTTAATGGTAGATATAGTGTGAAGTACAACACGTTGGACTTTTCTTCTTGGAAACAATCCTGACATGCTCTAAATCAGTAGATTTCCATGAATCAGATTTAAATGGCAAGTTTCTGTATTTAACAGAATGTTTTCTCTTCTCTTTCTTATACACGTATTTGAACGAGGCATATCAGGCAATTGTCATGCCCTTTCCAAGGCTTACAGCAAATCATTGCTATTGTGATATATTGTGTAGTAGTGAGGCAGTTAAATTCTCTTGGAATGAGACCATAGCACTGAGACAGACAATTGTTCTAGTTCTTGAGCAGGACTATAATATGCTGTTGTCCTCTTCCAGTGAAGGCAGATAGTCTTTTGTACTTGTGATTGGAACCTAGAAAAAAGCATTGGCTAGAATAATTAGGTATTTGTGACCATGTGTGAAGAACTTTTATATTCTGCTACTGTAAGAACAATAAGAAAATTCTACCATAAGTTTGAATTTAATAGTGCTCAGTTGGCCTCTCAAGACCAACCAGCCACTGTGAGAAAATAAATAGGTCTCTGGAAATAAACAGTGTGACTGTATATTTAGTTTTGATGATATAATGAATCTATGAAACTTCTCCAGGAATGTACATTTCCTTTGATTTACCATTTTAGTACGGTAGGGGAGTAATATTTCTACCTCACTTTTACTTTCAAAATAGCTCTCACAGCACATATCAGGGAACCAAGCTGAAGATTCTGCCTATCATTTTAACCCATACACTCAGAAACTGTCAATCTTCATAGGGTCTGTTCTGGACCTCTGAGCTTACCATCAGAACTAAACTTTTTAATTTTAAATTTACTTAATTTTTTAAATTGAATAACTGGCATGTAACATTGTATAAGTTTAAGGTGTACAATGTATCACTTTGATACATTTATGTATTATAATTGCTGATGTAGCAAAATTTATCACATTACATAATTAAACTATAACATTTTTGCCTATATTGATTATACTGTGTATTAGATCTCTATGGCTTATTTATTACTTGTTACAAGTTTATACCCTTAAACCCCATCACTCCTCTCCCTCTCCTCCACTCATCCCCTGGTAACTACCATTTTACTGTTTTTTTTTTAAACAGGTTTAACTTTTTAGTGATATCATATAGTATTTGTCTCCTCTATATGACTTACTTGGTTCAGCATAATGTTCTCAAGACCCATCCATGTTATAGCAGATGGGAAGATATCCTTCTTTCTCCTAGCTGAACAATATTCCATTGTGTTTATTTACCACATCTTTTTAAATTAATTTATCCATTCATGGGCATTCAGGTTGTTTTCACATCTTGGCTATTGTGACTAATGCTCTGATAAACGTGGGAATGCATATATCTTAGTGAAATCATGATTTCATTTCCTTTGGCTATATAACCAGAAAAGGAATTACTGGATCACGTGGTACATCTTTTTGTTTTTAAATTTTTGAGAACCCTCCATATTGTTTTTCATAATGGTTGGACCAATTTACATTCCCACCAAAAATGTATATGGGTTCTTTTTTCACCACATTCTTTTTTAAAATTTTTACTCCAGTGTGGTTAACATACACTGTTATATTATTTTCTGGTATATAGTATAGTGATTCAACAATTTCATATATTACTCGGTGCTCATCAAAATGAGAGTACTCTTAATTCCCTTCACCACATTCTTGCCAGCTCCTGTTGTCTCTTGTCTTTCTGGTAATAGCCATTCTAATAAGCATGAGATGATATCTCATAGTTGTTTTGATTTGCATTTCCCTGATTAGTGATGTTGAGCATCTTTTCATGTGTCTGTTGGCCATTTTGATGTTCTCTTTGGAAAAAAAATTTATTTAGTTCTGCCCATTTTTTGTTGGATTGTTTGGGTTTTTTGTCATTAAGTTGGCTGAGTTCTTTATATATTTTGGAATTAATCCATTATCCAATATATGGTCCTCAAAAATTTTCTCCCATTCTATAGTTTGTCATTTCATTTCATTTCTTTTGCTGTGCAGCTTTTTTTTTTTTTAATTTAATTTATTTATTTGACACAGAGAGAGGGAGCACAAGTAGGGGGAGCAGATGGAGGAGGAGGGAGAAGCAGGCTCCTTGTTGAGTGGGGAGCCCAATGTAGGGCTCAGTTGCAGGACTCTGGGATCATGACCTGATGCTTAATCAACTGAACCACCGAGGCACCCCTGTGCAGAAGCTCTTGAGTTTAATGTAGATTTGTTGATTGTTGCTTTTGTTGTTTGGTTTTGGTATATGTTGAAAATATCATTGTCAAGACCAATATTGACAAATATCTTCCCTATGTTTTCTTCTAGAGTTTTATAGTGTCAAGTCTTATGTTTAAGTCTTTGATCCATTTTGAGTTAATTTTTGTGAATGGGGTAGTATAGAGGTCCAATTTTATTATTCTGCATATGTTTCTCCAGTTTTCTCAGCACCATTTGTTGTAGAAACTATCCTTTCCCTATTTTGTATTCTTGACTCCCTTGTTGAATACTAGTTGACCAAATATAGCGAGATTTAATTCTGGGCTCTCTATTCTGTTCCATTGGTTGATCTGTCTGTTTTTCTGCCAGTATCATACTGTTTTTATTATTATGGCTTTATACTACAATTTGAAATTAGGAAGCATGATACCTCTGGCTTTGTTCTTTTTTGTCAGGACTGATTTAGCTGTTTAGAGTCTTTCGTCGTTCCACACAGATTTTAGGACATTTTTCTTCTATTTGTGAAGAATGCCTTTGGTATTTTGATGAGGATTGCATTAAATCTGTAGATGCCTTTAAGTAGTATGGCCATTTTAACAATATTAATTCTTCTGATCCATGCATGGATGTCTTTCCATTTGTTTGTGTGTTCAGTTTCTTTCAGCCAAGTCCTATAATTTTCATTGTATAGATATTTTACTTCTCTGCTTAAATGTATTCTTAAGTGTTTTATTGTCTTGATGCTATTGTGAATGGGATAGTTTTCTTTTTTTCAGATGCATCATAATTAGTGTAAAGAAATGCAATTGGTTTCTGTGCATTGATTTTTTATCCTGCCTCTTTACTAAAGTTGTTGATTCTACATATAAGATCAGCAAATAGAGAGTTTACTTTTTCCTTTCCTGATTTGGATGTCTTTAATTTCTCTGTCATGCCTGATTGCACTAGCTGGGACTTCCAATACTGTATTGAATAGGAGTGGTGAGAATAGGCATCCTTGTCTTATTCCTAATATTAGAGGAAATGCTCTCAATTTTTCTCCATTAAGTATATATAATGTTAGCTGTAGGTCTGTCACATATGTCCTTTATTATGTTGAAGTATGTTCCTTCTATATCCAATCTGTTAAGGATTTCTTATCATCGAAGTGTGTTATATTTTGTCAAATACTTTTTCTGCATCTATTGAGATGATCATATGATTTTTATCTTTAATTTTATGGGTGTGATGTATTACATTGATTGATTTGCATATGTTGAACCATCCTTGCATCCCAAGGATAAGTTCCACTTGGCCATAGTGTATAATTCTTTTAATGAATTCTTGAAATCAGTTTGCCAATATGTCATTAAGAATTTTTGCATCTATATTCATCAGGGATATTAGTCTATAATTTTCATTTACTGTGGTATCCTTATCTGGTTTTGCTATCTAAGTAATGCTGGCTTCATAGAATGAGTTGGGAAGAGTGTGAAAGAGTTTGAAGAGGATTGGTGTTGATTCTTTAAATGTTCAGTAGAATTTTCCAGTGAAGCTGTCTGGTCTTTGAGTTTTCTATGTTGGGAGTTTTTTGATTACTGATTCAGTCTCTTTACTCATTAGTTTGTTCATATTTTCTATTTCTTCCTGAGTTAGTCTTGGTAGGTTGTGTGTTTGTAGAAATGTATCCATTTCTTCTAGGTTACGTAACTTGTTGGCAAATCATTGTTCATAGAGGTCTCCTTCATATTTCTGTGGTATCAGTTTACTGTCTCCTCTTCCATTTCTTATTTTATTTATTTGAGTCTTCTCTTTTTTTTCTTAGTCTAGCTAAAGGTTATGTTTGTTAATTTTGTTTATCTTTCCAAAGAACCAGCTTTTAGTTTCATTGATCTTTTCTATTGTTTTTCTGGTCTCTGTTTCATTTATATCTCCTCTGATCCTTATTATTTCCTTCCTTCTGCTAACTTTAGGCTTTATTTGTTCTTCTTTTTCTAATTCCTTGTGGTGCAAAGTTAAGTTGTTTATTTGAGATCTTTCTAATTTCTTAACATATATGTTTACTGCTATAAACTTTCTTCTCAGAAGTGCTTTTGCCACAACCTACACTATTTGATTTGACATAGTATTTGACTATTTTGGTATGCTTTTTTTCCATTTTATTTTAGTTTTAGGTTTTTTTTTTTTAATTTCCTTTTGATTTTGATCCAGTGTTTATTTAGAAGTGTGTTGTTTAGTTTCCACATATTTACAGATCTTTTCATTTTCTTTTTGTTGTTGATTTCTAGTTTCATTCCACTGTGATCAGTGAAGATAGTTGGTATTATTTCAATCTTTTTAAATTTACTAAGATTTGTTTTGTGACTTATCATATGATCTATGCTGGAGAATGTTCCATGTGCACTTGAGAAGAATGTTTATTTTGGTGCCATTGGATGGAATGTTCTGTATATGTCTATTAGGTCCACTTGTTGTAAAGTGTGGTTCATTGCAAAGTTTCTTTGTTGATTTTCTGTCTGAGTGATCTATCCATTGCTGTATAATGGGGTATTGAAGGGGTATTGAAGTATTATATTATCATCTATTTCTCCCTTAAGATCTGTTTTTATTTACTTAATAATATATCTTGGTGCTTGGATGTTGGGAGCATATACATTTACAGTTGTTATATCACCTTGAGGTACTGATCTCTTTATCATCATATAATGATCTTCTTTGTGTCTTGTTACATTTTTTTGTTTTGAAATGTACTTTGTCTGATAAAAGTATGGCCACACCTACTTCTTTAGGTTTCTATTTGCTTGGAATATTGTCTTCCACCCTTTCACTTTGAATGTATGTGTGTTTTTAATGCTGAGATGAGTGTCCTGTAGGCAGCATATAGTTGGGACTTGTGTGTGTGTGTGTGTGTGTGTGTGTGTTTGTGTGTGTGTGGTTTTTTTAAACCTCTTCGGCCATTCTGCTTTTTGATTGGTGAGTTCAATCCCTTTACATTTAGAGTGATTATTGCTAGGTAAGGATTTACTACTGTCATTTTATCTTTTGCCTTCTGGTTATTTTGTCTTTCCATTGTTTATTTTATCTTCTTTTTCTATTTTTCTAAGTTAGTAGTTTTCTGTGATGATTCGCTTTGTCTCCCCTGTTTTTGTTTCATGTCTCTCTAAATTTTTGCTTTGTGGTTACTACAATGTTTGTATAAAAAAATTGATGAATAAAATAGCCTTTTTTTCCACTTATAAAAACTTATCTTCATTTGCTATAAGGATTCTGTCATTTCATTCTTCCCCTTTTATATTTTTGATGACACAAATGATCTCTTTTTACACTGCAATTTTCTTACCAAGTTGTAGTAGCTATATTTTAAATGTTCTCTTCCTTTTACCTTTATGTTATAATTAAGAGTTTAAGATACTATTCTAAAAGAGATTCTTTTTTTTTTTTAAAGATTTTATTTATTTATTTGACAGAGAGAGATCACAAGTAGTCAGAGAGGCAGACAGAGATAGAGAGGGGGAAGCAGGCTCCCTGCTGAGCAGAGAGCCCGACATGGGGCTCGATCCCAGGACCCTGAGATCATGACCTGAGCCGAAGGCAGAGGATTAACCCACTGAGCCACCCAGGTGCCCCTAAAAGAGATTCTTTTAAAAAAAGAGATTTATTTATATATTTGACAGAGACAGAGACTGAGGGAGAAAAAACTCGAGCAGGGGGAGGAGCAGAGGAAGAGGGAGAGAGAATCTTCAGGTAGACTCCCTGCTGAGCATGGAGCCCTAATGCAAAGCTGATCCCAGGACCCTGAGATCATGACCTAAGCTGAAATCAAGAGTCAGGACACTGAATGAACTGAGTTATCTAGGTGCCCCTATTCTAAAAAAGATTCGAATTTTAATTCTGACTGACTTCTTATCAGAGCTTTGTGTACTTTTGTCCTTTTTTTTCATCTTGAAGTGCTTATTTCAACATTTCTTGTATGGCAAGTCTAGTGGCAATGAACTTCCTGAGCTTTAATTGTCTGGGAAAGCCTTTATTTCTCCTTTATATAGGAAGGATAACTTTGTCAGAGAGGGTATTCTTGGGTGGCAGTTTTTATCTTTCAGTATTTTAAATATAGCATTCCACTCTCTCCTGACCTGTAGAGTTTTTGCTAAGAAATCTATTCAGCATCTAATAGGCATTCCTTTGTGGGTTACTGTCTTTTTCCCCCTGTCATTAAAATTCTTTATCATTGAGTTTTAACAATTTTAATAAAATGTGTCTTGGAGAATTTTTTTTTTTTTTTTTGCATTGAGTAATAAGGTATTCTATAAGCTTCATGGAATTATATCCAGTTCCTTCCCTGGATTTGGGAAGTTGTCAGCTATTACTTATTTAATTAAACTCTTTGCCCTCTTTCCTCCTCTTCTTCTGGAATATCCATTATTTTTACATTGCTTTTCTAATGGAATCTGATAGCTCTTGTAGAATTTCATCACTTTAAAAAAATCTTAGTTCTTTTTTATCTTCTACCTGAATTATTTCTAAATGCCTGTCTTCTGGCTTGTGAATTCTCCCTTCCATGTGATCTGTTCTACTTCCAATGCATTCTAATGCATTTTTTATCTCATTTATTGAGTTCTTTACCTCCAGAATTTCTTATTTAGAATTTCAGTCCTTCCTTTTGTTTGGTTAATTTTATTCCTGAGATCTTTTTATGGTCTTTCTGAGTTTTCTTATAGCTCATTGAAAGTCTTCATAACAGCTATTTTGAATTCTTTTATCCATTAGATTCCAATATTTCGTGTCTTGGGGTTCAGTTGCTGGGAAATTGTCATTTTCTTTTAGTGATATTATATTATCATGATTTCTCATTTTTGATGAAAAGTGCTTCTGCCACCGCATTGAAAGTAGTGTACACCTTTCTTATTAAGTAAAGATTTTGTTTAATGTGATTTTAGTAGTTCAACAGGTTGGTAATTAGGAGCCTTCCTTTTGGCTTCCAGAAGGTGGTGTTATAGCATAATCTTTTGGTTTTTCCTTATCAGTGCTGATTTGAGCTAAGGTTGGGAGTCCAGGCATTAAAAAAAAAAAAAAAAAAGTTGGTGGCAGACTGAGTGTAGGTGTGTATTTAGCTCTTGGGGCTGTGCGTGTGCCCACAGCTCTATTGAGGGTTCCATGATTGTGGAAGAAGGAGTCCCAGAGAAATGTGGATGATTCTATTGCCAGAACCCTGAGGCAGACAGCAGGAGACACATCCCTTCAGTTCTTTGTCTGCCTACTTCCCTCCTAAGAGAGAGCAATGGATTCCCCAGCTTCAAAACACAAAACTGGGCAGACCCCACTTACTACCTTCACCCTCCACCTCCTTTACCAGAAAGATTGTGCCGTTCCATAACCAGACCTGCAGCAGTCTTCTCTGTAGCTGCCACCTCTGGTGCAACTCCCTTTGCTCCACTGCCCCTCTGCTATCCAATCCACCTACTTTTGGGTGCATGAATAAATGGGTCTCTTGAGTGCCTTGGTATGTGCTGCAGGGGGGCTTTTTGGTTATGGATGTCTGATTAGTTGCAAATGAAAGGGCAGGGAAAAAGGAATAACTCATGCTGCTGTGATTCTGACCTCACTCTCAGACTTATTTTATTACCTATAAAGCTCTTTTTCTGACTTGAGAGACTTCAGTGACATTTTGGCCCTCTAGGGGTTCATGTTTCCTGAGTCTTTGCACTTTGATGTTCCCAGTATTTGGAATTGCTTCTACAAGATATCCACATGACTTCCTTCCTAAACTCACTTAAGTATCTGGTCAGGTGCCATCAGGTACTAATACCGAGTGGCATTATCAAGGAGGCCTCCCCAGACCACTCTATCTGAAATAGTACTTCTCTCCCTTTTATTTTCTGCCCCTCACCAACTCTATTTTTCTTTTTAGTGCTTTTTATCACCTGGAAAACAAAACATTTTTTTTCCTTATTATTTATCTTTTAACAAAGATAATAGGCAGTTGGTCTGTTTTGCTCACACTACTGTATATTTAGTACCTTGAACATTGTTTGTTACATGGTAAGTGCTTGATAAATAATTTTTTAAAAGATTTAAAGTAATCTCCACACCCAGTGTGGGACTCGAACTTACAATCCTGATATCAAGAATCATTGCTCTACTGACTGAGCCAGCCAGGTATCCCCCAGTAAATAATTTTTAATGAATGAATGAATGAATGAATGAAAGAGTTGTTTAGAAAACAGAATATAAAAATTCTTATGACTATAAGGGAACATTTTCAATTATGCTTAATTAGGTACAAAGTTAACTAGGACAGCTAATAGTCAGTGATATGCTGTAATATCACACTATTCTCAGAAGTTCTGGCAATTCTATCTACTAACCTTAAAAAATAATGACTCATGTAATTAAAATTTTGGATGCAGGTGAAAATAGTAAACTATTATATATTTTTTTTCTAATATTTTTCTTGTTTCCTGATGGACAATAATTAATATTTTTTTACTTGCTAACCAAAATTACTTCAGAGATTTTACCTTCTATTCAATAACTATATGCATATACTAATAATTTGGGAATCAGTGCTGATATTAATTCAAAGAGCAATTTTATGACATATTTTCCTATGTGAAAATGCAAGCTTTAATATTTCTTAATTTTGAAATGTCCATTTTTCAGCATTAAATCCACATTCATTTTGAAAAAAAGAAAAAAGAAAAAAGTTAAAATCTATTATGGAATAAATACTAAGGCTCACACATCCTAAGTGTATTTTTGCCTTATGTAAGTTCATGTAAATCCAGGCATTCATATAAAAATAAATTTATTTTATTGTTCTAAGTGTATTATTTAGCTGTATCATTATCATATTTGGGGAGGACTTTTTCATTCTCTCCAAGAATGATCTAGAATTTTACATGCAAAAGGAGTTTTGTAATGAGTAATGCACATTGACACACTCTCTATTTGTTAAGAATCTCAGATTGATTTGAAGGAATTTTAACTCAATGTCATGATTTTTAGAGAAAGTTTCTGTTTGGATTGGTAATCTCAAAAATGCAATTATTTAAATGTATTTTCCTTATTAAGAACTATACATAATGGGGGGCACCAGGGTGGCTCAATGGGTTTAAGCCTCTGCCTTCAGCTCAGGTCATGATCTCAGGGTCCTGGGATTGAGCCCCGCATCGGGCTCTCTGCTCAGCGGGGAGCCTGCTTCCCCCTCTCTCTCTGCCTGCCTCTCTGCCTACTTGTAGTCTCTCTCTCTGTCAAATAAATAAATAAAAATCTTAAAAAAAAAAAAAAGAACTATACATAATGGATAATAGAATCTGTATTCTTACCAGACCATAAAAGCAGTTTCCCATATTATAGAATTTTCTACTAGAATATTAATTTTACAACTTTAGACATACAAAATGACATTTTACTGGTATAAATATATCTCATAAGTTTAAATTATAATATGTAGTTATTTTAAGGAGAATTAAATAGAATATTATGGCTGTTTTGATGGTGGTCATTGAGATTAGGGATTAAGAATGGCATTTGTCATAATATATCATCCCGAACATTACATGTATTTCTGTACTTTGTTTTGGTTTCACAAGATCAAGAAAATTCTATTAACGTGAATAGTTAAAAATAATAATGTAACTTTTTAATAGTACAGATCTAGCAACTTCAGTATACTCTTCAATTTAAACCAGTCACAAAATTGGAGAGGAGTAGTAGGAAATTTTATTTCACGACTAAATCACAGCTATTATGTAAGGATAAATTGTAGTTTTTATTATGAATCTAAAGTTTCAGTAACAAGAGTATAATAATCCTTCTAACTATGCATGTGTCTTTCACGTTTTATTGCAAAACTATTAAGCTATAATAAGAACATACATCCAATAGGGACAACAATGTCTTGCCTGGCATTTTTAAGGAAACCACGCATGTGCTACAGCACTCTATTCACTTTTATAATTCTTTCCTTGCAGACATTTAAAGCCTTGAATTAGTAGAAGTCCACTGTATACATCAGCTTTCCAAACCTATGACACATGTCCAAGAAGTTCAAATATAAGCACAGCAAAGTCAAAAGATAGAAACTACAGCTGGTAGAACTATCTCTACAAAGCATTATACTGCCTATTTCCATCATACTGGCATATGAAATTTATTAGAGTGTGCATTTTAAAATTTTGAAAATAATGTAGATTATGTTTAAAAATAGAGAATTGAATAAAATATTGATTTGAATTAGAATCTGAAGAGTTAAATATACATCTTGTAATCTCTAGGACAATTTTTAAAATATACAAAAAATATATCAAACTCATAATAATTTAAATCAAATACTAAGAAATGTTTAAATAATTCAAAAAATGACAGGAAAAGTGAAACAGGAACAAATCAAAGGGAACAAAAAGAAAGCAATAATAAAATAGTAGACCTAAATAAAAATGTATTAATAATTTCATTAAATGTTAATGGTCTAAATATACCAATTAAAAGACAATAGATTTTCAGGTTGAAATTTTATAAAATAACCCAAATACAGGCTGTATAAAAGAAATAAACTTCAAATATAATGACATTAAAAGTAAAGGGATGGAGAAGTACTTCTTGAATAAAAAGGATCTCAAAATCCACTCCTCTATAAAAGCAATAAGAAAAATGGCAAAAAAACAAGTCAAAATAAACTTTTTCAGAAATCTGGAAATTAATAGAACTCTTAACAACAGTCCAAGGAATGTTTATTTGAGAAAAACTGAATCTCAGTAAGAACATTAGTCTTTTTTGGGTTTTAACTGGGCTTAATTCCATCTTTCTCTGCTCATCCTTGCAACTATAATAGTTGTGAAAAGCAGCATCCTGCAGTTAATAGAGAAGGCAGAATGGGTTTGGAACTATGCCACACTCTGTCCTCAGAGAATGTACCTATCTGACCTGTCTGGTAACTCCCTGAAAAGCCTCATTCTCAAAACTTGTCCTTATTTGACTAGACTTAGAGCTCACTCTGTGTGAAGAGCCCTTTCCCAGAATTTGACACAGTCAGTGGCAAGTTTTTAACATCACATTACTAGTTGGGACTAGCAGGAGGCTGTACTAAAAATATTAAAAAAAACTGGGCAATGAGATGTCTGTAGGGTCTTTAAAAATCTCCAACATAGATTTCTGGGAATCTAGAAAGTTACAAGCCTCTGCAGGGCTATGGCATGTCCAAAAAAGACCTGAAAAGGCTATAAAATTTCTCACCTCTTGCTGACCTTGAAGAAGCTAGCAGGAAGTGAATGCTAAGGCAGGACTATAAACTCCTGTCAGAGTATGGAAAATATATACCAACACACACACACACACACACACACACACACACACATACATACACACACACCTGCCACACCACACACAGCTCCCCAGCAAAGCTGGAAGACATTGGTTCAAAGCATTTAAGAAAATATTTGTCCAGTCTTTAGGTGAACATTAAGCTAAGTGGTTGCGTATGACAAGAATACAGACTTTACAGAATTAGACCATAGAAGTCATTAAAAAAAAATAAACAATAAAACCAACAAAAGAAAAACAAACAGCAGCAACATCATAAGGGAGATATGATTTGCAGGGTTGCCACATTACATTATTTGATACATCCAGTTTCTACAAGAATCATAAAATGCTCAAAGAATCAACAAATTGTGTTCCATACACAGAAAAAGAATAGTAGAACTTTGTCTCTAAGACAGGTACTATCTTGGACTTATTGAACAGAGACTTTAAGTCAGTCCTTTAAAATATGTTCAAAAAACGAAAACTATGTCTAAAGAATTGAAATTAAGAATGATGCCTCATCAAATAAATCACCTTATTATAGAAATGTAAATCATGTATATTTAAAAAAGCAAATAGAAATTCTGGAGTTGAAAAATACAATAATTATAAAAATTTCACTAGGGGAACCTCACAGCAGATGTGAACTGACAGAAGAACCAGACAACATGAAGAGAAGTTAATTGAGATTATACTTTCTGAGGAACATGAAGAAAAAAGAATGAACAAAGAATGACCAAAAAATGAGCAGACACACGAAGACCTGTAGGACACCATCCATCATACCAACTATGTACAACAATAGTTCCAGAATAAGAGGAGGAAGAAAGTGGGTCAGAAAGGGTATTTGAAAAAATAATAACCAAAAAGTTCCCTAATATGATGAAACACTTTGATTTTTTTATTCAAGAACCTCAATAAATTTCAAGCAGGATAAACTCAAAGAGATCCACATTGGTCTACATTATAGTCAAACTGTTGAAAGTCAAACATAAAGAATGATTGTTGAAAGCAGCAAGAGAAAAGTAATATGTTACATATGATATGCTGAAAGCTATAGATGGTTAGCCAAGAGATCTATATCCAGCACAACTCTCCTTCAAAAAAGGAGAAATTAAGATGTTTTTGGATAAACAAAACCAGATACTTTGTAATAGCACACCTACCTTGCAAGAAGCACTACAGGAAGTCCTTGAAGCTGGAATGAAAGCACACAAGACAGTAACTCAAATCCATATAAAGAAACAAACAAACAAAAAACAAGAGCAGCAAAAAAACTCAAAAAATTAACACCAGTAAAGGTAACTGCATAGATAAATATAATAGAAGTCTGCATATATTTTTTGTGTCTAACTTTTTTCCTTTCCTTGCTAATGTATGAAATGCTCCTAAAGCAGTACTTAGATGGCAATTCACACATGTTAAAAAGTACATTTATAAAGAGGAAAGATTTCAAATCAATAACCTAACTTTCTGCCTAGACAAGTTAGAATATGAAAAGAGCAAACTAAACCCAAAGCTGAAGAAAAGGAAATAATAAGGATTAAAGTGGAAAAAACATAGAGAAGAGAAAAATAATAAAAAAATTAACAAAACCAAATGTTTGTTTAGAAAGATCAACACAATTGAAAAACCTTTAGTTACACTGTTAAAAACAAAGAACACTCAGATTATTAATATCATTAATGAAACAGGGTACATTACTGTCGACCTTATAGATATAAAATTGATTATAAAGGAATACTATAAACAATTGTATGTTAAAAATTAGATAATCTAGATGAAACAATGCTAATGCAAGTTCTGATGCAAAGCTACCAGAACTCTGATCCATTGCTGGTGGGAATATGAAATGATATAGCCACTCTGGAAAATGGTTTGGTAGTTTCTTACAAAGTTAATATGTACTTACCATATGACTCAGCAGTCCTACTCTAGATAAATTGTAAACTTGTGTTCATATAAAAACCCATACACCTGTGTTTATAGATAGCTCTTGTAGTACTTGCCAAATACTAGACATAACCCAAATGTACTTCAGTAGTGAATGGATAAACAAACTCTGATACCTTCATATAATGGAGTACTAGTCAGCAACAGAGAAGAATGAATTGGTGATTCATACAACTTGGGTGAAATTTAAAGGCCTTATGCTGATTCAGAGAAGCCATAGTCACGTTACTGCCATATTACTGAAAAGACACAGCTATAGCAATGGACAGTAGCTCAGTGGTTGCCAGGAATTATGAATGGGGAGGAGGCATATCACTATAAAAGGATAATGTGGGGAGTTTTTTGAGATAGAACTATTCTGTACCCTGATTATGGTAGGAGTTCTATACAAAAGCATTAAAATTCATAGAACTGTATACCAAAAGGAAAAAAAAAAAGTTAATTTCATTGTGAAAATTTAAGAATAAAATATAAAAAAGCAGTATTATAGGACTATATTAGAAAGAGGAAGCATAAGTCACTCAACCAGGAAGCTTGGGGAAGGAGGAAAAAAGCTTTTGTTACTTAAACTATGCCATAGGAAATGAAAACACAGAAATATGATGCATGGTGTCATTAAACAGAGAAACTAAATAATTGAGGTCCCAGATTAGTTTCATAGGCTTGAATTCTCCAGGTTTCTTCTCATGTAAAAGGTAATGAGTAGTTGCCAAACAGCTGCTTTGGTTATTGCATTATTGATATAACCAAAATTAGACCCAACTATGTCTAAAAAGCCATCTACATATAAAATCTAGATTATTATATATGTATTTATATATATATATATCTCATATATATATATGTGTATTTTTTTCTAAGTTAAGTACTCAAAAGTAGGGGCTTCTGTATTTTACATTTTTTTACAATTGTGTAGGCATAGGTATCCTCCTTGAAGCCATAAAAAATTTAAATGTTGAAAACCTCTTTGGTATAATAGAAATATCTAGTTTTAGTTGTAAAGAACTTAACAGATGCCCCTGTAAACGTTTTCACTTGGTAGACTGAAACCTCGTTTTTCAGTATATACTTTTGGATATCATACTTAGCAAGCAGAATGCTAAACTACTGACAGATGCACTATTTGGAGAAGTACCAGGTGTAAATAATTTTTTAAAACCATCTATTTGTTATAAATACAGTTTCAAATGTTCATATCAACTTTAATATGAATCTGGAGGTATAATTCTCTAAGAGATACAGGAGTTGAGATGAAATGGAACACATTATTTAACCAATAATTTATATGGCAAGTGAAATAGAGTGATAAATTCTCACTTTAACCTTGACTCTTTGAGGTATATTTGAATCTGTTTTATGGCAGACACATCATCCAGAATAATGCATATGTGTATGTGAAACATTTGGGTTAAGACAATCCTTTTTCCATTTATTTTTCCCCTTGCACCCAGAGATTATTATAGGGCATATATAAGATAAAATAAGAAATGACTTTTTGGCCTCAGATCTATAATCTTCAGATTTCTCTTTAGATTCTCCTTAGAAATTTGCTTTGTAACCCTGAGTGGAGGCATTTGATGTGTCACCATTTTCATTGTTCTGACCTGTTTATATCTCAGCAGGAATAATGACATGAATAGTTTGACTGTTGAGATGTGAAATCAGAGTGAACACTTGTCAAGGCTTTTCCAGCAAAATTAAATGTTGCTAATTTAAACTGGGTCAGAGTAATATTTTTCTGTAGTTTGTTCATTCCATAATTTAAATTTAGATCATTTGATGTACATTTTTACAATTGGTTCATTTCTGGATCATTAAACCTTATCATCAAATAATATTTATTAAGCTTCCACATGTTCATAGATCCAGAATGACTGCTATATGATAGCTGTTAAGGAAATAGCATACACTGGCTCTTTAAAAAAGCAACAACAACAACAACAACAATCACATAGTTCTTCAGCCAAACACTTTTATGTATCTAATGAACACAAACAGAGCATTTCTTCATTACTCCCATCCATTTGACTCACTTCTCCCTGCCATTTCTAATTCTAAAAATCTATATGGAATTTTAAAGGCACTTTTGAATCATTAGCAAAGACAGTATTTTATTGCACATTAACTTTTTATGATATACTATAGTGTAGATTAACTGCGTTCAGATTTATTTCAGTGTGAGGAAGATGTGGAAATTAAAGTTAAACGTTGTATTATTTACATAAAGGAGATATAGGGGTAAGATTTGGAAAGGAACCGATCATGAAGGAAAGGGAGTAAGATAGAAACAAGGCAAACTAAGAATATAAAAGAGAGATTATGTGGTCTTATGCTAACTCCCACAAAGAGTGACATACTGTATTTGAGACCCATTAACCCAGTTCTTAGTTAAAAGTACTTTTGGTTAACAAAAGAGTATATTATTCTAGTCAATGTTTTTATTACTCTTGTTTTGTTTTTTGTAATTGTAAAACCTATTTTCTTCACAGGTTATTTAACTCATTAGTTACAAACTCAGGTTTGTTACTCATTAGTCATCAAATGGTACACAAAAAAGAAAATTTGGTGATGTTAACTAACTTAGTTTTGTTCATCTTTAGCTGTGAAATGTGGTAGAGAAGACTGGAACTAATATCTAAATGTAGCTTTCCTACATCTTTTATCTAGCCATATTTATTCTGTCCTCTATTAAGAGCAAACAAAGTTAAATGTGTATTTTTCTAATGAATTCAGTGACTGAAAGTTAAGTATTTACAGATCTTCCTTAGTTTCTTACAGAAAATTTGAGGATATTCCTCAAATTGATTGGGTATTTTATATATCCCTAGTAAAATAAATTTATAATGAGCTCTTATTCTTCATGTAGGAAGATGAAGTTAACTTACCTATTAATGGGATCTTATGTATACTCACTTACCCATTTGTTTCTAAATGCTTCCAAAAGGTTTACTATCTTTACTCTGAATACTTTCTAAAATAAGTTTTTATCTTTTTAGCTTTTCACTACACACCAAATTAAAGATGTCTGTCAGATCTTCTTCCTGCAAAAAATTAAGAGAGGAGAAGTTGACCTTAGGGTGATAAGTTTATGGTTTCCAATACTGGGAGCTACTTTGCAACTCTGTGTCCCAGTCTTACTGTATTTAAACATTCTTTGACATTTCAGATAGCTGTTAAACTTGAATTATATATAAGCATAGCTCACTGACTGAAATTATTTCTTTCTAGGTAAACAAGATTATAAAAAAACCAAACCTATTTTACGAGCAACCAAATTAAAAGCAGAAGCAAAGAAAACAGCAATAGGGATAAAGGTACCTGTATTTGGTAACTTTAAAATTTGATATATGCATGCCATTTCATTTTCTATAACTGGATTGCATAAATGTTGAATGCTAAATGTTTTATGACATTTCAAAATCAAAGTCAATGCCAGAATTGAAGGTTCTTATAAAGAATTTACTTAATGGGAAACATCATTCTGATCCTGAGATTTTACCAGGTCTTAAATAAAACACAATGTCACATAAGAAAACCAGTTATACTTAAAATTATAATTTATTTTTTCTCTAGCTACTGTATATATTATTCAAACATTTCAGTGATTTATGTGGCCTGAGTAAAAAACTTCTTTTATTTTCAATAAATTTAATTTTATGGTTATTGAAATTTTAGTTATAATTACATATACTTAGATCATTAATATATGTAATTTTACTCTGTGTTTTATTATTGTTGTCAGTACTCTCTATGATGAAATTCTAATGTCCCCAAACTTGTTCTTTTAGAAAACCAGTGTTTTAACTGCTTAAGAGGGATAAATGCATCTGAGAATGATGTTAGCAGATATTAATCCAACGTGCTAGCACAATGAAGTTCAACAAAATTAAATTTACATTATTACTCATGTCATTTTTTGCCAAGTATTTAGAGGTGACTCAAACTATAAATACAAAAATTAACTTGATGGTTCTACTGTCAAATGTTTAAAATTAAAGTGAGTAGTATATATACTTTATTTAAATATTAAAATGTTAAAAGGAGATTTTGTTTTTTATCTGGCAGATGAAAAATCAATTTTTCTAAGTTATAGCTTATAGCAAATGCCAAGGTATTACTACCAGGCTGTAACAGCTGTTGAACTGCCAGATGATATATTTGGTTGTCTTCCAGAATTTGCTATTATGATCACCAAACACTGCCTTCTTTTTACTCTTGATTGCGGATTTTGATCAAGCATTGCCGTGTGATACGGTATGTTTTTACAACACAAACCCCTCAGATAGTGCTGTGTGTCAGTTTTTAATGAAAAAAAAAGTAAATTGCCTTTTTGTTTAAAAGAGAGATGATTAATCTTCTGAAGTTTTCTTCTAATTTCACATGCAATTTTATTCATCTTTAAAATTATCTCCATGACATGATATTTCTAAAAGCATTAGTTAGGGGTTATTTTCCTTCTTTATTTTACAGTTAGTTTACCTGATGATTGTCTCTTATAGTGAGAGCATTATCTGTAATTTTCCACCAACGCACTGTGTCGTCACTCACTTTTATCTCTTCCAATGTGGTGTTTGGTTTTGGGGTTTTTTAAAGAAAGATATTGAGGTAGCAAAATCCACTCGTGGCACAACATAATGAGCAGCTATAAATTAGAATTTGAGAAATGTGCAACCATTCATTTATTAATATATACACATTCTCTTTATTTGCTCATAATTTTTGTTATTATTTTAATTTGAGGAAATGACTGTCTTAGTATCAGATAAATCTACCTTAATGCAATTATCTAGTATCTTTTTATAAACAATGCAGAATTTGCTTGTTTTATTTTGAGAAAAAAGTTTTTCTTAGATTTCATTTATGATTTAATGTATGTACAGAAGCGTTTCTGACATCCAAACATAGCTCCTTTTTAATAAGCTAGCATATCATTTTGATTTGTATACCTGTGGAAAACAAAAACCTTAACTTTAAATATTGGTTACTTTGCTTGAAAAATTATATGAAGAGCCCATTAAAATGATATGAAACTTTTTAGAATCAGAACCATGGATGTGTTTTACATTTCAAATCTGGCATACTAATTAGTTTGCCCTGTCAAACTTTGATTGCCTTGTCATTTTAGCATAGGATTTTAAATAACGAAGTTTCTTTCAGCAATTGCCATTTAATGCTGTTTAATTTCCCCAGTGAGTGATTTTATCCATATTGATAATGTCAGAGAAGCAACTAAGGACTAATGAACATCAAACATGTTTGACTCTTATCTAGTTGATACAGGATGACCATAATATTATAGTATTTTATCACTTTACTGCTTATTTTTAGAATGAATCATAGTTATGCTCTTAAAATAATTTAAATCTGTAGAAAATATGAACAGCTGGATGGAATAGAAAAATACCAGCCATGACAACACTGAACAGAGAAGAAAGAGGCCTAGGATCATATTCCTCTTGCCTCTTCCTGTTGCCATGATCTAGTTAAGTCTAAGCTGACATATTTGCAAAAGCTATTATGACATTACCTCACCGGATTTTCAGAAGAGTTAAATAATACCACAAAAACACTTAACATTGAACCCAGGACATCGAATTCATTTATGAATTGTTAGCTGATTGAGAAAACACTTCTTTGAATTAGCCATTACTGGTTTGTACAAATAAGACTTCCCTTGGTTTTCTGTCAGTGGCCTTAAGATCCCCCACCTCAACATAGTCTGCACTGTGTTATTATATTGCATATTATAAAATGTTCTCAGTTTTGCTGTGGAGATGCTGATATTGCTCTTGTAAAGTTTTCAAAGTATTATATAATTTTAATATACTTCTTATATAGGTTATCTAAATCTTAATCCTTCATTATTTGTTTAGAAATGCTGTAAGTATTACAATGTTGTAGAAACCTATAAAAAGAAAGATGACCAAGACATGATCATCTGGGAGCAATTTATACAAGAAATAACTTCCAGATTTCATTACCATAAAAATCAACAGTATTGACTGAGATATCTAGGACTGGAGAGGTAAAGAATACACAATACAGTCTTTATGCTCAAAGACTTGTAGAGCCTTTTTGTAAGCATATGTTTAGTAACTGAAAATGTTTTGGGAGAGCAGTACTGATTCAGAATAAGATGTGAATATTATTGTATCAAAATCTAGAACTAATTTCTGGTTAGAAGGTATTTTATTTCCTATGTCTTACCAATGTAAACAAAATGTTGTATTTTAAGACCCGGTAATGAGTGCTACCTAAAAAATATTTGCACAACTAATATTTCCTATTTGGTTGCTCTTCAGTTAGATTATTTTTTAAGAATTATGACTTCATTAAACATTTTTTAGAATGTAAATACCCATGTTTCCTAGTATTTGGAATAAAAAAGATAATTCATATTTGTTAATTAGTTATTTGAAAGGTTTATTTGAAAGGTATAATCTACTAAAAGAATAAATATCAAAAATTCAATTTATCTGTTACATAAATAAAATATTCAAGTGTCAACCAGATCCTGCTAACAACCTCTTGGGATGTGCCATCTGGAAACGTTATTTTTCTTTTTTTGTGTGTGATTTTAGATGTAAAACTAAAAATGGCCAGGGGATGGGGGGTCATAAATGCCTACAGGTCTCTAAGTTATGGTTAGTGTCACCAGCATCCTGAAAGCAGTATTTTCAAATTTTATCATTCTTTTAACCCTCTATACATCCAGTCCCCACAATGTTCATCTCCTCAACAGAATAGGGACTTTTTTTTTAAATGATGCTATTCCTCCCATTCAATATTCTTTAGCCCTACCCCCTCCACCGTATATTCAGTAGACTTAATTGAATTAATGGATTCTCTGAAGTTGTATTCTATGAGTGTTCTCTGCTTCCTACCCTTAAAACCCATTTTCATGCCTCTGGATATCCTGAAAATGTATAGTGAAGATGATAGGGAGTTTTTTGAAGGGACAAGAAGCAGTTGAAAAGCAGCAGTTAGAGGTGATTATCAAATGAGATGTGGATGATGGCCTCCAATCAAGAGTAAAAACTTTATTCTTGCTATAAGCTTGTATGAGTGGGGACTGCTGTTGAACAGTTTTGTTGTCCACTATACAGAACAGATGGAGTTTGCAGTTGTGTGTCACTTGTTTATTACATCCTCTTAAAATTAGTAGCTGTGTAACCAGATGGGTCTGGGAGCACAGCTGTGGATATAAGAATATAAATGAAACCTGTCTGATGCTGCCATGCCCTTTTGAGATGCCAAAGTGTTCCAACTGCAACAAAGTAAAATTCACTTTCATTGACATTATATTGATGTATTAGATTTAAAAAAACAAATCTTACAAAAATAGTTGACACTGAGTCTAATAGCCCCCTGGTTTTTATCAATATTTATTTTCATAGTTTGGAAATCTAAATAAATGTAAATTTGACACTAAATATCTGTATAAATTGCCCATTTGTAATTTCAACATCCAGGTAAAAATTTCATGTTAATTATAAATCAAATTCATTTTAATGTTTTTTAAAGGTTATTAGGTGGCATATGTTGAATTAGTAACTTTACATTCTGATGAAATGTAAAATATATTCATGTAAATGCAAATAAGTTGCTTCTCCATAAAACAATGCCAGGAATGAGTGTGATACACAATTGAAAATTAGAAAGACATATTAGGCTCTTTAGGATATGAAACTGGCACTAGTTGCTCTTTTTCTTTTTTAAATCTTTTTAGCCAAAAATGTTAATATTGAGAATATTCCTATTGGTGTGTGTGTATGTGTGTGTGTATACTACATACTATATACTATATACTTCATTTATATATAGAGTTTATGGACTTCTTAAGAGATAATGTGATTTTTGCCATAATATATGTAGTAAATTTTTTGGCTACTATTTTAACATAATTAATATAACCTACATCAAATAACCAAATGAAATATTCAGAATGATCTCTTCACAGTTCTGATAAATTATACTGTATCTTGCTTCATGAACTAAGAGTCCTCAGTTTTGTTCCCCCACATTATAAACTATAGAATTTAGAGTTTAAATTTAGTTTCAATAAAATAATATTTAATAAAGACTTACAGAGACATAATTTAGAAACTGGCTATAATAGCAGTTTCTTCCTATTAGAAAAAGAAAGACAAATGTTTTAAAATCTGTGTTCTAAAGCTATAACTAATAACAAATTAATTGAAGCAACGAATAAAGTTAAACATACTCAAATAGAGAACAGAGGAACTGTGTAGGCACAAACTACACTGCTTGCACCCAACATCTTGCTATCCAAACCAAGTAAATATATCAAAATTATAAAGTTTAATTTTACTATTAGAAAATCACAAATTACATAGAAATAATAATAGAAATGAGTCACCCACTGATGTACTTATCATTGCAGTCGGTATTGTCAAGTACAAAATAAATTGCTTCACTAAATGACAAGAAGGGTTAAACAAAAAAATGTGATTAATTAGGTTCAAGTTATTATTCTAGATGATGGAATTATATCGCTATTTTCTCTGATGAAACTTATAACATTAACCAATCTCTTTTCATCAATTTCAAACCTACTTTTTTTTTTTTCCCCCTCCTCAGGAAGTTGGCCTTGTACTTGCTGCTATATTGGCCCTCCTACTGGCTTTCTATGCTTTCTTTTATCTCAGACTGTCCACAGATGTTGACCCTGACCTGGAACGAGATGAAGATTAGCTGAACAGCAATCGATGCATTAAAGGGAAATAATTTTATAAAAGCACCCCTTGGGACCAATACTTTCTAAAGTACTGAAACTGGAACATCTTGAATTCTTTCTGCTGGTATTTTCAGTTTGCAGAAATATCTTTTTAAATAGTTGCATAGGATATCAAGAAAAGAACCTTACCTACCAATGTAGTATAATGTATGCTACTGGATACTTTTATAAATCTTTCTACTTTGACAGGCAACCTATTCATGGTGTGTTTAGATTAAATGGAAAACAGATCCTAAATTCTTCGGATGTCTTAGCCAATTTATGTGTATAACTCCATCACTTACAGATTACTAAATCTATTTTTGTTCCATATACGTTGTAAGTAAAAGTATATATCCTCATTTACAGAAACATTCTCAAATCACATTCAGAGCCTGAGAAGGAATGAAAAGTCATGGGAAATTTTTCATTTTACAAAGAAGCCCTGCTTTCTTTCCAGACATATTTTATATCATTAGAGAGACTATCTGCCATACATCTACAGTAATCTTTTTCCTTCTTTGCCAACTGTTCAGTGCACATGTGCTCCATCAGAAATGGCACCTGGATGACAGAAGCTCAAAGAGTCACATATGTCTGTAAAATAGAGTTCCTTTCCTCTTGGGCTGTCTGAACTGGTGTAAATAGAAAGTTCAGTTGATCTTGATTTTAATTAACTTATTATTGTATTAATATAAACTTGGAATTCTATTTTAATTATGTTGTTCTGGCTGCTTGCAGTATCAGTTTGCCCTTCTTGTTAGGGAGGTATGTAACAATCTGTCGCTTAGTTGTGCAGTTTTATTTTGTTTTTGTTTTTTTTTTTTCACACAACAGTAACGGAAGTCCTACTTACTCAGAATAATTTTCTTGGGTTGCCTCTTAAACTTAAACAATACAGAATTGTTTTACAAAATTACATTTTGTCTCTTTAGAGTTAATCAATTAGAACTGTTTCGTGAAAAAAAATAATAGAAGAAAATACATGTCTCATATTACTTGCATTTGTAATTTTTTTGTTTACATAAATTTTCAAGATATTTTGCATTTGTTGGAGTATAACAATCAATATATTCAATATTTTTACCAGTAATGGATTTTTTAAAAATATTTTTAGAACACATGAATACATAAAGCTTAGAAAATGAGAAAATGTGTCCACAGCAGATTTGTTAGCTACTATCTTATATAAAGATGTATAAAAAATTAAGTTAGAAACATATGCACAAAGTGTTTTATATCATATACATTGTATTTATGAAGAGCAAATAAAATGTAAAGATTTTTTCCGTATTTGCCCAGAGAAGAAAGCTTTGATGAATACACTCGATGTTTTGTGAGACTTCTGCAAATAGTTGAATATGACTCTGTAGCATTATGTTCTGTAGAATTTTTTCAAGTAGCATAATTTATTTCATCAATGTGAAAACAGCCCAAAGTTCCCGTATCCTCACAGATCATTTATGCCAAACATCTGAGGGCAAAATTTAGCCAGTGTTATTTACTGGATTCTACCCCTTGAAATCACAAACTCATGAGACAGACCAAGAGTTCTTATACACTCACCACAGCAGACCAATCCAAGTGGCATTTTTAGGAAAGGTTGCAGCATTTAATGCCATGTGGTATGTCTGTTCGTGAAGTGGGTGGCAAGGGAATATCCAAGCTGGCATTTTGGATATGATGGGCCTTTTCCTTTCCTGAGTGACATGCCACATGTCAAGAAATACTGCTTTTCCCCCACTCCTATCACATTTACGTGAACAATTTTCATTTAGTTATTTTACCTCCCATATGGTGTTAAAAGCAGTCATATTAAATAAAGATTATTTCTAATTTCAGTAGTAATTTAAATGAGAAGATATGTAATAATTGTTTATTAGATACCTATCCAAGTGAAATATAACAATTTACAGTATTTTAAATAGATGAGTATACTCTTGGAAATGTCTGAAAATTCATTACCCTGAAAAAAAAAAATGTTACTATTTCCTTCTGTTCTTGAGGTGTTCTCTTGAGAGAGAAAGATTGTTTCTGATAGTAATAAGTATTAATCTATACGTAGTATAATTATAGGCTAGTTTGATTACCTCATTTTATCGATACCTTGAGTCTCTGGCTAGTCCATTTGTGTAATTGACTTATGATGGCTCCAGAGAACCATAAGTCCCAAAGGTCCAACTCTGATTTTAATAAATAGTGGGTAAACTGAGACAATATATGTTTATACAACACTGTTTTCATGAAATGCAAATTTTTCAAACTCACATTAACTGGGAAGCAGCCTGTAGAGAAATCCCAGATTGAAATCTGGTTTGAATCTTTGAAGCTAGAGAGGTGATATCTGGCCTACATTTTCAGGGGACCATACTTCTGAATAGTGAGTGATGTTTGGCATAAATCTAAGACTGGGACCAGACACAAATTTTAGGCGTGGGTTTTTCTCCTCCAATAATTCACTGCTCAGAGTAATTCAGAAGACAAAAACAGAAAAATTATAATGACTTTTCAGAATGTTAGAATCTATTTGCTAACTATACTCTGCAGGATAAATTTCAGCTAATGCAGCAGACTTTACATACAGCCTATGGAATATTGTGAATGAAGCTTGAAGAGTTGCTGGTTTTTACTTTGCATGCAAAATAAACATACATAGATTCATCTGAGAGGAGATATTGCAAAACTATAACTTCATCCAGGATTTTTTTTTTAAAACAAATGAATAAAAAGCCTATCATAGTACCAGTATAGAGTTTGTTTTAAGGTGACAAATACTTGGAAGATTTTCTGTCTTTTTAATTTTTCTGAAATACTTCTACCCCAACCAGTGATTGCAAGATCCTGAAAATATGTTCTTATTCATTTCTGTAATTCCAGTAGTGTAGTGATCTGCACATATTTAATAAACGCATGTCAAAATTTAAGTTCATTTCTTTTAGTGCTCTCAGAGTCTGGTACAGTTGCTGCATGTAACAGATGATCAAAAATTATTTGCATTTAACAAATAAAACTTGGAAATCACTCTATTGATCAACTCAGCATTTAGCATGTATGATCATTGAATGTTCTGGGACAAATACATATTTCATCCTGTTCCTTTTTAAGATCAAGACAATGAGTGTTAAATTTGCTGTAGAACAGAAACATTGCTGTTTTCTGGGAAATCACATATGTTATTTTTATCTTAGTATTGTTGAAAACCACACTCAGTGTTTTTAACTTATTATATATCCTCTCTCTGATCAAAAATAAAACTAAATTTTCATTATAATGCTTACATTTATGTGACTACTAAAGCACTATATTTCCCAGATTCTAAAATGATATAGTCAGTGATAATTTAGTAGAGTAAGTTTTGATTTATTTAGATGGGCTTCAGAAATAAAACTTCTAGAAATTAAACTTAGAGAATTTTCACGTATTTCATCCGTAATGTCAGGTTGTTGAGCCAGAGACTATCTAAGATAAGTACACTTACCTTGGGCTTCTCTGGGGAGATTCCTACCATTTCTCCCTTAGCGGCACTGCCTTCCTTTATTAGAATTGCTCCAGTGCAGCCTGGATAGAATGATGTTTGCTAGATTTTGTTCCACTGACATCATATCAAGAATCAGTGCAACCCACAGTAAAAAAAAAAAAAAAAAAACAACTTAGCAGATGAATTCAGTGCCAACAGAAACATTCTTACTATTTTATTTTGTATTTTAGCAATGCAGGTAAGTAAAAAGGGAACTGGGAGAGTCACTCGAAGAATTATAACAGTGTGGAAATATCCATAGTGGGCCAGTAAATTCATTTAAAACAATTGAACTGCTGCCCTATTGAGCATAGTGTCTCATTCTTAAATAATTTTTTTTATCCTTAGCAACAGACATGAGATCCTTATTTCAAGAAAAATAAGATACTTTACATGCCAGAAGATTTTTTGATGACAGTACCCCCTCCTATTCTTCATTTTTTAAAACAACAACCAAATTGGTGGGGAGGCAGCCAAAATTTGAGGTACCAATGCCTCTCGAACAGATGTCGCACCATTATTTTTTAGCTCGTTTAGATGAATAAACATGTTAAACTGTGAAGTATTACATTTTAGATTTTTTCATTAAAAAAAGAGACAATCTGTTTACTGTCCTAATTGAGACAACAATCCTTGTGGTTGCCAGTTTTGGCAGTCATAACAATGAACTATAAATATTTGAACCAACCAAGTAAATGGTGACTATAAAGGCTATAGCATGTGTAAAGTTCTGTTTTCATGGGCACCCATCTTAGTATGCCTTTTTTTTTTCTGACTTCTTCAAATACAATTGTGTAAATCTGAAGTTTCATGGTAAGCCTAAAAGAAATTGATTTCAATATCTAATTTCGTTCTAGTTTATTATCCTTTTTAGCGTTCAACTACCCATCTGCTTGTAACAAATTGCTTCTGCAGTTGCTCTACTGAATGTGACAAGGCAGGTCTTCATTGCATTGCCTTCTCTGTACATCCTAGGATAACACAAAAAATCAGAGATTTTTGTTTGTTTTTTAATTTATAAAGTGAGGTTAAAGACATTGTAAGTCTCTTAAATTGCAACAACTAGTTTTTTAAGAGAAGATTTTATAAATAAACCATGTTGAGATAGAACTCTGGCTGTAATGTCCATGAGAAGGAGGTCACAGTCTTAGTTGCAGTGGGATGCTTTGCATGAAGCACTGGCATGTGAGAAGTTGACAGATCAAAGAGAAGTAATCCAGACATAAACAATCATTTATTATGCTAGTTCCCAAACACTGGTGATCCAGATAGAGAACGCCCTTGTAGGCATCTTGAGTACCATTGCTTCCTTTTCTACCCTTCACCTTCTCCTTTATCTGCCCCAATTCTAAACTCTAGGCAATCTCTAACATTTCCTTTTTCAGTTTGTGTGAACCTCACTTGTACGTTAAGTTGCACTTAACTATATGCTTACCATATTAACTGTCTCTACTCTTTTTACTTAGAATCAAGACTATTTTTCCCACTCTCTCTCTTCACCCCTTTCTTTTTTTATCACTGACCACATACATTACACAAAACTAGAGAGAAGAGTATAATGAACCTTAGTGTACCCATCACCTAGAGTCAACAACTACCAATATTTTCCCACTCTTTTGTTTCCCCCAATTTTTTTGTAACCTGAGGTTTTTTAAAGCAAACGTCAAATAAGGTGACATTTTACCTATAAGTATCTCAGTATACATCTTTGACAAGAACTTTTGTTTTTTTGTTTGTTATTTGTTGTTTTTTCTTGCATTACCAAGAAGCTATTATTACAGCTAATAGGACTAGTTATTTCTTCAAATCATTTAATACCAAGTCCATATTAGAATGTCCCTAATTGTCTTCAAGATACCTATTTATAATACATTTTGAATCAAGATCTCTACTACATTGTATTGTAAGCCTCTTAAATTTATTTTATAGCAAACCTCTTTTTCTTTAATGCCACTGATTTGTTGAAGAAACCACAATATTTGTCCTCTTGAGTGTCCAATATTCTCGACTTGGCTATTTTCATTTTGTTATATATTTTATACCTCTATTTTTCATATTTTCTGTAAATTAGGAGTTAGATGTTAGGCTAGATTAGATCCAGGTAATTTTGTTATTGTTATTTGTTTGTTTTTAAGGCAACAGTATGTCATAGTACTTAATGAGACACATTATTTCTGGTTGTCTCATTTATAATGATTTTGAAATTTACCAGTGGGTTCATGTGCTAGTAACCCGTTTCCCTCCAAAATAAGGTTTATATCAACATTTTGCCTAAAGCTTTTAGCATCTGTTTGTAATTATTCCCTAGGTCTATAATCTCATTTTTGACAATTTTTTGACATTACAAAATGACAATTTTTTAAAAATTTTACTTATTTTTTTTCTCAAGAGAGAGTGATAGAGCATGTGCACAAGTGAGATGGAGAGGTGGGACAGAAGGAGAGGGAGAGAGAAAATCCTAAATAGACTCCATGGTCAGCACAGAGCTTATGCTGAGACTTTGTCTAAATCAAGAGGCAGATGCTTAACTGACGGAGTCACCCAGGGGCCCCAGAATGACACTTTTCTATCAGTCCTTCAGCATTTAAGTGATATTACTTAAAACAAAACAAAACAAAACAAAAAACCAAGAAACTTAATCAACTATTTGGTTAATTTAAAATATGGCTCATAACAGGAATGGAAGGATAAATACTTGAATCTTTGCCTTTATCAAATTTCAGAGTAATAGATTAGCACTCTCTAATAATGACCAATGGAGATTTGCCATTGTTGTTCCTGTTGTAGCTTTTATTATCACTATAAAGCCATAGATTTTATATATGTAATGTGTGTTTCAACCTATCGCAATCATCATTCTTTTCAGTACTGAAATACAAATTCCCTTATCATGCTTTATATTAAAGGTATTATCATTAAAATCATGAAAGTTTTATGCTTTTATATGATTTTACATTTTTCCAAAAATAGCCAATGCATCAGATTTTTAAAACAATAGGAGTAAGTGGGAAACGTGGAAAAAGACTAACATTTGCAGATTATATGATTAACTGGAAAACTAATAAGATATTGAGTAAGATTTATATAACATGGTCCATTAGAAAACAACTGTGAAAATTAATAGCTATGTCTAATAATTATAATAGCTAAATATCATAATATAAAAAATATATCTTATAATCACAATCAAAACTATGAATTGTCTAGAAAAAAATCAGCAAGACATACCAAGAGTCTTCGTTGGAAAAAAGACCTCACAGAGTAAGATAATCAAACTTTAATAAAAAAGAGACCTACTGTCTCACTGGATGAGATGATTCGATATTGTACAAATTTAAACTTTCTTCTAAATTGGAAACAGAAAAGAGAACCTTAATCCACCAGATATTAAAGTGTATTATAAAGTTATAATAATTAAAATAATCTCATAGTCAAGGAAAGTAGACAAAGCAATAAATTGTGCAGTCTGGAAATAGATCCAAATATAAATATTCACTTAATGTAGCCTGTAAGTCATGAAGATGGAAAGATAGATTGCTTATTAAATATATTAAAACAATTGAGTATCCATTTGGAAATTAAAAGATGTCTATACCATGACTTAAAACAAGATTAATTTCTAATGGAATTTGTTACTTCTAAATGAAAAAAAACCCATAAAAATTATTAGAAGAAACTAGAGCATTTTTAAGATCTCTTAGTACAGAAATTATTTCTAGGCATCGATTCATGAGTCAGAAATCATAAAGGAAATACTGTTGGATTATAACACATTAAATTAAAATCTAACACACAGCCCAGCACTCAGTGTTAATTAAAGATGTGAGGAAACAGTCTCTTTCATATACTGCTTGGGGGAATGGTAATCTCACACACTTTCTGGAAGGCACTTTTGCAGTGTACTTTAAAAGTCTAAAATTTCATATATACTTTAGTTGCTTCCATATCTCTTTAGAAATTCTTTCAAGATAATAATGCCTGTAGTGTGCAGAAGTGCACAAAGTATGTTAACCATAGCTTTGTTCATAACCTCAAAAAACCTGAAAGCAATGAAAGTGTCCAACATATGACTCTTTTTAAACAAATTGTGTTACATCTATTAAATAAAGTGTGATGGATTCATTAAAAAATATATATGTATACCTACTGATATGGAGAGAGAGGTAAAGAAGCACTTAAAAATAGGATACGTGTGATAGGATTCTGTTTTGCTTGAATGTATATGTCTGTGTGTGTGTATACACATGTGAGTCTAAGTATAATTGAAGAATACTTAGGAAGAAGTAAAAGACTATTTCTGGATATTAGATTATAAGTGATTTTTACTTCTTTATATTGAGTGAACCAATCTCCACTCTACAGAGAGGACTGGAAAGAGTGTTTTAGTGAGCTATGTCATGAGCCCAGACACCTGGTAAGTCTGTCCATTTTTTCCCATTATGTTCTTCTATTTTTCATTCATTTAATAACCATTAAGCACCTTTATCAGGTACTAATAAGTCATCTTTCAAATTCCTCATCTATACACAATGTAAGTAGTATAGAAAAAGGCAGTTCAGCTTTTCTCATAGTGAGAAATTCAGAATGTTTCAGAAAGGAACTGATATTTAAGTTTATTCATTTTCATTCAAAAAATATTTATTGAGCATTTGCCACATGGCAGAACTGTACTTTACCCTTGCAAAAAATACATGAACATTTCAAACAATAAAGAAAAATAGTACTCTTGCTCTCATGACATATGGCTTGAGAGATGGTGATGGTTTCATCAAACAAAAAAAGAGGGTGAGAAACATGTTCAAAGAGAGAAAAACGTGTTCAAAGAGAGAAAAACCAATGAAAGCGTACAAAGACAACATATTAATTCTTGGCCTGTATGTGGTATAGTGGGGTAGGAAGGTTGTTAATGTCCCTTTGTGCTCATTGTTAACCGTCTTTCCTTCCTCTGCCTAAAACCATTTTCTCTTATTTAATCTGGAAAATGCCTACATATCTATCCTTCAAGATTTATCTATTCCTAGATAAATCCCCACACTTTCCCCACAGAAGCCTCTAACCCCGTCCACCCAAGGCTAAGTTAGGTGATTCTTCTCTTGCATAGAATCATTCCATGATTACCCATTTATGTGCCTCTTAACTGGACTCTTGAGGTCCTTAAGGAAGGAACTCTGGGTTTTATTGCTTTATCTCAGATGCCAGCGCTGCACTAGACACATGGTTTATTCCACAGTAAATATGTTTGAATAAGTACTACACCTCATTCCCATAGAACAGGATTTCTCAACTTCGGCGTTATTTACATTTTGGGCCAGCTAATTCTTTGTGCGGAGATCTTGCAAACTGCAGGATATTTAGATGTTAGTATGTAACTAGATGCCAGTAGCACCTCCTCCTGCGCTAGTTATGATTGGAGGAGGTCATCAAGGGGATGTGACCCCTGGTTGACCCGTGAGCTGCCCCGGGCAAGTGGAGGCCCCTCAGGCCAGCCCCTGTCTTTGGAATGTACCAGTCCTGCCCCCAGCAGGTTTTCAGGGCCGGAAGTCTTCGTTTTCAAGGCGCCAACTTCAACAGAGCGATGTGGGCAGTATACTGACTGAACCCAGGTAAGGCCTCTTTATAAACTTTTAAGATTTCGTACCGCCGTCGCCGCCCAGACAAGCCTTGTGCTTATTCCCTTGCGTGTTAAACCGGCCTTTTCTTCCGGCTCTCCTTGCCCTGCTGTGTCTGGGGGCCTGTTTCGGAGGATTTCACCCGGGAAGCTGCCGAGGATTCCAAGCGACAGTTAATGACAACCAAAAATGTCTCCAGACTTAGCAGAGTGTCCTCTGGGGTCAGAAGGCTTCCCAGCTGAATCCCTGAGAACCACCACTGCCCTGGTACTATGAAAATCACAGTTGCAATGAGAACAAGGTGCAAACGGGGAGGTGTGGGACGGGACTTCCGAGTTACTTCAAGTCTTTTTTTCAGAGGCATTTCATTTTTAACTCCAAGCACTCCTAGCTCTATGCAAATTGTTGACTCAAATCCTGTAGTCATTCTGGTGGGTGTTTGGGGGGGGGGGGGAGGGAGGTCACAAGAGATGTCTGAACTTGACCCATCCATCTGCTGCTCAAATCCCTGGTGTGACTGCAAGCTTGATGCGTTTCTTTTCTCAAAGGAAAGGGAGAAGGACTTTAAGATATGGATGTTATCAAACAATCTAGAATTTTTTTTTAAGATTTTATTTATTTATTTGACAGAGAGACACAGCCAGAGAGGGAACAACAACCAGGGGGAGTGGGAGAGGGAGAAGCAGGCTTCCCACAGAGCGGGGAGCTCCATATGGGGTTCGATCCCAGGACGCTGGGATCATGACCTGAGCCGAAGGCACAGGCTCAACGACTGAGCCACCCAGGTGCCCCACAATCTAGAATTTTTTTTCAAGAAATTTTAAACACACTGTAAGACAAAACTCCTAAAGCAGAAAAAGATGGCCCTTCCACTTCCTATTATTTATTTATTACTACTAACAAAACACATTCAGTGCAGCCAGAGAAATTTTATGCGTAGGTAGCTAAATAATGAGCCTTAGAAACAGATACATAATTATTAGAGTTATCGGAAACTTTAATGTATGAATTCTTTTTTGTGGATGCAGTGTCTGATCCCCATTTTCTCTATTTTTGAATGTGAAATGGCTCATATTTTAAAAAAGCATGTATGTGTACATGTATATTGTTGAGAGATATGAATAAGATAAATACCCATTTAACTAGTGCCCAGCTTTACTGACATATCATATTGTTTGGCTATTTTACAGTTTGCCTTTTTGCAGAGTATACAAAGATGTTTCGCTTTAAAATTTTAATTTTCCTAAACATTTCTATTGTTTCACGATTAGTTTTACTAGTTGATTCTCTTAAGCTATCCAAGCATTCTCTGCTGTGGTCTGTAAATGGATACTTTATGTTGTTCTTATCCAATCCTTATTGTTTGGGTTTTCCCTCTAAACCAAAAATTATTTAATAGAAATTTTAAAAACATATGTGTCTGCAGGTAGAATAGCCTGTTATTTAAATTTTAATTTTTAAGTTCAAGTTTTACTGCATAGTAATCAGTGTTGCTTGCATTATTTCTATTTTATGGAACTTGCTCATGTTTTCTATTTGACCTAATATATACTTACTTTTTGTGAATGATTCATGTACAGTCTAAAAAGTGGTATATTCTATTACAGTATTATGTTCAATATTAGTACACAAAATCTACCTTATGCTGTACAGATCTTCAGCTTACTTGTTTTTCATCCATTTGATTTGCCTTATACTGAGACTGGTACATTAAAGTTTTTTATTATTAGGTATTTGTTTTTGCATCTTCTGTAGTATTTGCTTTTGAACACGGTTGCTCTGTTATTTGGCATATTGATTGATATTCATAGCTACTATATCTTTATTGTAAGTTTTGGCTTTTAGCATTATAGAGTATTTTTGGTACTTTTTGGCCTGAATTCTACTTTTTTTTTTTTTTAATATCCATATTGATGTGGGAAACAAAGGCAGAAGGAATTGTAGATGAAATTAAATGTCCTTATAACCTGCTGCCCATTGACAAATACTTGAGGCAGGCAGAATATAACCTTCCTCCAGGAAACTCCCAATTTGTCTTAATGTTAATGCCTTGCTAGAGGGAAAAACAATTTGGTTTGACAATAGCAAGGCCTCCAGTATCTGGTGAGTCTTCTTTACAAATGAAAATCCTTTTGGAACTTCCGTTATCTTTTCTTCCCCCCACCCCAAATTATATAATCAGTCGCCCCTCCCAATCCTGGGGCAGCAGGGAGCAGCAACCTCTGCCATAGCTCTTTCTGCCCTCAGGTCCTGTCCCTGTGCTTTAATAAAACCACCATTTTGCACCAAAGATGTCTCAAGAATTCTTTCTTGGCCTTTGGCTCCAGACCCCACCACCAGACTTCATATATATTCAAAAACTACATCAAATATCACACTTCTTGCTTTCTCATAGTTTTGTTTTCCTGATTTGTCTTTTCCCACACCTCTGATTTCAACCTTTTGAATCACTGTATGTGTATGTGCACAGAACCATAGAGGTGATATTTGCTTCATGAGCCAATTAGGGATTTTTTTCTTGTAATGAATGAGTCAAGCCCATTCACAGTTTTGGCTAATATACTGGTATCAATTCTGTGTATAATTTTATGTAATAGCTACCATATTAATTTTGTTATATATGCTGTGTTTCTCTGATATAGCTCTCCTTTTAAAAAAAGATTTTGGTATTTTTGAACATTGGTATTTTTATTTAGAGGTTTTTCTTATATTTATACATTTTTTTTTGCACTTGAAAACATTTTTATAAAAAATCTTTTACTCCGTGGACTGTCAATCTTACATGATACCCTTGATTCTCCTCCATTGCCTATGAAACAGTCCATAATCTTATTTTATTTTCTTCTTTGTCTTTTCCTTCAATTTCAAGGGGTTTTCTTTCTAATTTGCCAGAGTATATCATAGGTAACACCTAATACGTACACACTACTCTTCCTCTCAGCCTTGCTACTACCCTCCTTTTAGACATTTAATTCTTACATTTAATTCTAAAATTAAATCTATGAAATGCTTATCATCAGTTCTTTTGCCAAAATTCTTCAGGTTATGTCCTAGTTTAATGAAGCTCATCCAAACAAGGAAAGGTTTGTGTCATGTGTAAAGTATTCTGTGGATTCATAAACCTTTAAAAGTGTTTTTCTGATGCCTTGACACTTGAGGGGCAGTTGGCTGTTTCTAAAATACTTGGCTTGCAAGTTCTTTCCTTGAATTTCTTTAAAATGCTGTTTTCTACTGTTGCTTTGTTTTGTATGTTGCCCTTGAGAACTTTGATGCCAGCCTATTATTTTTTTAAAATAGTGATTGCAAGTAATTTGATCTTATTGTCTATATACCATGAATGTTTTTCTTTGTCTTTAAATTCATACTGTTTCTCTAGGATATGTCTCAGAGTTTGTTTTTGAGTTTTGAAAGACATACAGTGGGCCCTTCGAATGTGTAAAAATGATTACTTAGTCTTGAGAAGTTTTCTTTGATTTTAGTTTTCTATATCAGTTACAGTATGTTTTGTTTTCCTTCTTCAAAGACTTCAATTATATGTATGTTGAACTCTCTTTGCATATCTTCTATTTCAACCATTTTCTCTTTGACCATTATACTTGTTACCTTATCTCATTTTTATCCTCTTGGTTTTCTTGCTTTTCTTCAAGTGCTTTACTCAATTTCACTAGAATCTATTATACCTTGGATACCTTTTAATTTATTCTTTATTTCTGAGGTGGACTTGTTTTTTTTCTTTAGTTTCTTTACTGAGATCATTTAACTCTTAACGATTTACTTTCTTCTTTTCCCCGCTTATGGGCTTAGTTTAAAATTTCCGATTCTTATTTATATCTATATCTACATCTATGCATATCTTCATATCTACATCTACTCTCCAAATGCTTATTTGAGGATTTTCGAGTCAGTGAAAAATTTTGTTAGAGTGCTCTTCTGTTCTGTGGATTTTTCTTTATTCTTTTCTTTCTTTTCTTCTTAGGTAGGGAGCATTTCAACAGCTGAAGTATTTCAGTTGAATTTTCTGTTTCCTTCTTCCATTAACTTTGTGTTGAGTTAGCTTGATTTTTTTTTTCCCCTATTCCTAGTCATTTCGGGGGTAGAGTCTGCAGTCCAGGAGTGCCCCCTTCTGTCACTATAATAAGGTGGTTTCTTACATGAATGCCCTAGTGGTAGGGGAGACAGAGAATTGGCATCCTTCAGTCTCTTTTATTTCCGAATTCCCCTCTTACTTTCTTCTTTCACACTTCTACTACATCCTCAAGGGCATAATATTTTCTCTACTTTTAGGATTGTCTCCAGGAAGCAATGCTTTTTGAAGCTTCTGACTTTTTTGATACAACTCATTTTCTAAACTCTTTCCCATAACTGATACTGTGAACTACCAAATACCAGATGCCAAATTTTTCCACTTAGCATGATACTTTCTTTTTCTGGGGTCTTTACTTTGTCTATGTATTATACTTTTTAATAGTACCACTTAAACTCCCTTTTTCCTGTATTTGTCATCTACAGGCTCAAGAGGTCATTTGGATGTGGTATTTATATCTCTATTTATAGGTAACTTAATCATGATATTTTCTACTTCCTAGTAAAGCTAGAGGCTTGGGTCATTTGGGATTTTATTTGTACTGGTTTTTGGTATCATTTTGGGGGAAGACTTGAGGAGGGATTTGGTTTCAGGAGGACACCATTATTTCTAGTCGCAGAATTTCCTTGGAAATAGAGTTTGAAATTGACTAGTTTTTAGGTTAAATGTATAAGGTCACCTTGGATTTGTTTTCAACAGGTTTTATTATATTTTGAATTTAAATTTTTCTGTGTGTAAGTTCCATATCCCTAACTGGACTCCATAATTTGAGGGGAGGGGTCTTGTTGTTTTGATTTTTACCACAGAAACTTATATTAATAAATAGTAATTACTTTTTAAGACTATCATTTATTGACATAAGAAAATGTTATTATATATGATATTTAAAGCAAAACATTTGGGTTATTTATAGATCTTTTAAAAAAAAGATTGCTTACCTTGGAATAAATGTTGAGAAATATCTTGTGAAACAAATAAAATATATTTCGATTTCTTAAAAAGAAGCCATGTTTTAAGGGAAACACCCATCTGGGGACACATTCTCATGAAAAAATAGAGACTGAGTAATTTCTCCAATTCATATTTTTCTCAATACTTTCTCTGCAAAAACACAAAAGAAAACTTTTACATTTTGTTTCTTTATTTTAGCATGTGTAAAAAATTAAAGCAGCAAACAATAAGGAAATATAACACATTATTGTAATCTCTGCTATTTATTAATTCATTTACTTTATATGCAAATTATATGTTTTAATAATCATAAATTGCTTGGCATCAGGTTGTTCCTAGTAATGAGCAGTTCGAGAGATGGCACTTTTTTGAAATTCTAATAAAGCATTCCATGGAGCCCTCTTCCTTTGTGAACATTGCTGCCCCTTGAAACATCCTGAAATACAGAGCTGAAATGATTTAAAACCTCAGAAGAAGGTTTTTAAGGTTAGAATAGGAAGCCACTCTTGGCTTCATGGCTAGATCTGAACATTGAAGTTAAGAAGCAATTTCAAATCAATCTGTAGAAAGATTTTACCTCTGATCATGAGCAAACAGAGGCCCTCTCTCCAGTAGGTGTCAGGAGTCATGTGATGGACACTAATGATGTCTGCTGCCTTTTATCATCTGTCAGGGACAAGTCACATTTATTTCCACAGACAGTGAGAACATTTAATGAAACAAAACAGCATTATCGAGCTCCAGGTTTCCCAATCCTCTTTGGTCCTAGAAATGAGACCTCAGGTTCATTAAATTGTGGCTTGTGGAGGGCTACCACAATTATAGTCTACTGAACCAAAAATTATAATAAGATCCCAAAGCAAAGCTTTAAGATACAATAACCTCCTCTCTCTATTTCAAAAGTTCAAATCAATATAGCAAATAACACAGGTTTAGGGTATATATATATATATTTTTTTTCATTCTTTAGTATATATGTTCATTAAAGAAAAAATATGAAAACTAATTAAAAAACTCAATCCAAATCATATTATCCAGAAATATTCTCTAATAATATTTATATATTTGTGCTTTTCCTTTTAGCCTTCTAGGCCTTATGGCACATTCATATTCTTATAAAAATATGTAATTTATTTGTTCCCAGACCTCAATAGCCTGTGACTAAAGCAATACCCACCTTTTTGCTGTCTTTAATCAAAAGATGCATAAATGTAAGCAGATACAGGTCTACCATATTGCTATATTCTTTCTAATTTATTCATTTACTCAACAAATACTGCATTTCTACTACATGCAAGGAACTTTTAGCAACTGGGAATATAGTAGTGAATTAAAATGGTAAAGTCCTTGCATACACAGAGCCCACATTCTGGAAGAGTAGGTAAGCAGAAATATGAAATAGACAAATGAAAAATACATAAAAATGTATAAACACAGTATGCGAGGAGATGAGAAGTATTTTGGAGAAGAGAAGGTAGAGAGGTGGAGAATGAGTGTCCCCATTCTCCCACTTGCTCTGGCACAGCCACAGCTCACACCTGTCTTGATTTCACCAGATATGCTTTGACCTGAGGGCCTTTGCACTCACCATTCTTTCTTTTGTGACTCATTTTTCCTCCTCTTTCTCATCTTCATTCAAATGTCACCTTCGCATTGAGGCCTACCCTAACTACCCTATGTAAAATTGCAACCTGATGCCACCTCTCCTGCCCCCAGCACCCCCCCCCAGCCACTTAGCATAGTCCTTTTTCTTCACATTGAACACTTTCCACTTTTGAACATTATGCATATTTTACTTGGTTATTCTGCATATTATCTATTTCTCAGTCTTCCTCCACTGGAACGTAAGGTCTATAAGGGAAGAGATTTTTTTTTGTCTGATCAATCATGTATTCCAAGTGCTAAAACTAGTGCCTGGCATACAGTAGGTGTTCAAAAATATATGTGAGCTGGTTAAAGTGGAGATGTTGAATAAGTGGTTGAATATCCAAAACTTGAGTTTTGAAGGCGAAGTCCAGGGCAGAAATACAAACATGGAAGTCATGTAAACTGACATGTTAAGTCGTAAAATCAGATAAGATCTTCTAGGGAATGAGTTAAAATGGAGAAGAAGAGAGATTGTTAGAATGTCAATATTGAGAAATCAGCAGGATGAGGAAGCTCCAGGAAGAAAGGCTGAGAAAGTGGGAACTAAAGTAGAAACACCAATTGAACATGGCCTTCTGTGATCTGAGCGAAGAACATGTTTTAATAAAGAAAAGGCAAGCAAATTTGGAGTATCTATCTTTTTGCAAAAGATAAATATGCAACATCTCTTAAGTTTCATTGCTCTTATAAGCACTATACTATAAGGGAAGCTCTATAATTCTTAGTAGGAAAACAATTTTTATTGTCACTCCAATCTCCAAGTGTTATAGAGATTCTAATTTTTGTAAAATTAAGCACATGTAATACATGTGTAAACTGCAATGTGGCCCAGAAAATGAATAGCAAATATATTTAATGTCTTAAGATGCACCAACTCAACTTTAGAGATTATTGATCTACAAAATAAGACTCAAAGGGACCTCAGATTGAGATCATCCCAAGAAGGAGTCATCACCTTCTTTCTCAGTTCTCTTGCTCCTCTGTTTCCATAGTGCTCATCTTTTCTGTAGAATTTTAGCTGTCCCACCTGATTCTTCTTCCCTTTTCCAGCCAAGGGTCTAGCTCTGCTGGCTTCACATCCTGCCAACTTCACCCCGTGCTTATTCCCGACTCCTGTCCTCTCTTTTTCTACAGTGGGCAATGCTGTGCTTTCAGTTTTCTCTTCATAACCAAGTGCCATAAAAGCAATCTCTTTCAAGGCTCGTCGGCGTTCACTAACTCTCCCTTTCATTCCCCACCTATTGCACTTTGTCTTAGGTCCTCATATCTCCATATCTGTTCTCACTGAGATTACTGATAATGGCCTAACTGTCCAGTTCAATGGACACTCTTCGGTTCTTACTTTGCCTGTCTGGAGATTGACCTTATTGGAAGCACTCTTCTGCTTGACACCTTTTCTTCTCCTGGCTCTGTCACACCACATTATTTGTCTTTTCCACTTTTCCTCATGATTCTTTGTAGCCTCCTCTGTGACTTCTCTTTTCTCTCTCTGGCCTTAAATTTCAGTATCCCTTGGGATTCGAGCTATAGTCCTTAAGCCTTCTTTAGGCCTTAATCTACATGGACCCCTTGTTCCAATCTAATTAAATCTAAATAAACTGATTCATTCCCCAAGCCTCACCTGTGTTTCCCTTCTCGCTTTTTGCTGGTGCTCTATCTACTTTCCAGGTTCTTTCCCTGTTGTCACTGCCTGCTCCTTCACAGGTCTATATAGGACTGGTGCTTCAGGATTCAACTGAAATGGCATTTCTCTTCCTTCCTAGAGCACTTCAGCTGTCCCTTTCACAAGGCACTTACCACAGCTCATCAAGCATTAGAATTATTTATGTAGCCCATTATCCCCCTGCAGGCTGGCCCCATCCTACCTTGGCCTTGGATCGCTGAAACTCAATACAGGGACCGAAAACAGAATAAATAAATGGGAATGTCCTAATGTTAGAATGACACAGTAGAGTCATAGGAAAAGGTCATTTGATTAGCAACTTGCAGAATTGCCTACCACACTCCCAAATTAAGGACTGAGCAAACTCAGTCCTATTGGATTCCCATCATATTGAAAATACTGTGGTTGCAAAGCATGTCAGTGAGTGAGGGTTATGGTAACGATTTAGTAGGTATCTTCTTCACAGTTCTGAATAACTGGACACTAAAATACAGAAACGCATTTACAAATATTGCAAATTATAGTGGTTATCTTCAGTTATTTTCAATGAACCATTTATGTGTACATCAATGCTGTTATTTCACAAGTTTTTATGAAGTTTTAGACATTCATTATGTATGACTTCACAGTTCTCTGAGTACCTTGGCAGAGTTCACTCTGAAATACAATTAACATTAATGATTATTAATAAAATTTTAATGAAGCATTATATTAACATGTGAGAAGATTAGGGCTTATTACACTTATTACTAATATCCCTCATATGATAATTTCTTTAAGAGTCCTAAAATTTATTATGCCATTATATGGGCCCCTTTTCCTTGAGCATTGCTTGGGCTTATAACTACCAAAACTAGTACATTTAATTAGCTAGGAATAGAAATAGCAACAGAAGTACCACTTATTGAGTGATATGCCAGCCTAGGCCCACTGGTAAGCACTTCATGTGTATCATTTTCTTTCATCCTCACAGAACCCTGGGAAGTAGATAACATTGTTATTCCCATTTTATATGGAAACTGAAGCTTCAAAAAGTGAAGTGACTTTTTCAAGGTCATAATCTAGAAATAACAGTTATAGGTCTCCAAAATAAAAATGTCTGGTTCCAGGGCCAGTCTTTTAACCATGGTTATTCAGCTTCTAGGTCTCTTTGCTTTCAGTAAGACAGACGTTTGAGTAGGTGACATCACTTGCATCTAGTCGGCCACTTCCCATATTTAACATTGGTAAGGTCATGTGGCACTTGGCACTAGGAAAAAAAATGTTCCCAAATGGGGAATTTATTAAACATCCTATGGGGAATGCAGTATGTTTACTGCATTTGCATCTCCATAATCTTTTATTTGAGAAACACTAGCTGAAAAGAAAATGAGCCTGGCTTCATTTTACATGCTCACAAAAAATACATTTTAAACAATTCATTCTCTACTCTTGACTGTAGTCAAGTTGTCTGACCTGTCTTGGAACATCAGAGTGAAGTTTGCCCACCTCCAGTCTTTCAAAATTTTGAATTTTAATGATTCCATAAGGATATCTAAGTTAGATGTTTGAACTGATATTTTTTCCTTGAAGTTCTAAACAAGGAATATTTGAAAGCTAAGAGACCAGTGCAATTGAGACATAGAAAGTCTTACAGTCTTCATATGGATTGCAGACTTCGATTTCCTCTTACCAGGATCTGCCCTACTTTTCCTATCTGAAGATCACACTCCTTGACAACCAAGGCAGAAAAATCATCAGACCTTATCAGATCTGTTCTCTACTTGTCATCTGTCAGCATTGTACAATCGGACCTGAGCCACAGGCAAACCTAGACCTTCCCTGCTCTTATTTGGGATATAGATGAGTGAGACTTTCTGCATATTTGTCCTTAACAACTTTCACTCACTTCAGTTCATTTAGGGGCTAAGACTTCCTGATGGTATTCTCTAGAAATATCTGATACTGTGTGTTCTTTAATACACCCTCGTACAGCGAAATCTATTGGAAAGCCCCCTTTGGGGATATATGTAACTTCTGAAGTGATGATACTAGACCATTTTGAATGAACAGACTTTTAGGAATCTGATGAAATTTCTGGATACCCCTCCCTCAAATAGTGTGCCTAGACATTCAAATTTCCTATAATTTCAGGGAATTTATAAACCAAAGACTTTCATACATGAACACTTGTAGACAAAATCCTGATTACACCCACCATTACTGAAGATTTTATTATTTTCATTAAGATTATCACAATTGTATCAAGACAATTACGATTTTATTATTATTTTTTTTAAAGATTTTTTTATTTACTTATCTGACAGAGAGAGAGAGAGAGAGAGAGATCACAAGTAGGCAGAGAGGCAGGCAGAGAGAGAGGGGGAAGCGGGCTCCCTGCTGAACAGAGAGCCCGATGCGGGGCTCCATCCCAGGACCCTGAGATCATGACCTGAGCCGAAGGCAGAGGCTTTAACCCACTGAGCCACCCAGGTGCCCCAAGACAATTACAATTTTAATATAAATAACTTAATTTTAACAATATTTGTTGTAGGGTCTCACATCACAAGTTTATAACTGTCTTTACTCTGAATATTTTGAAGACTGCCTTCATAAGATTTGGTTACTGCCTGCATTTTCTAACGCAGCTGTTTTGTATTACTCGTTCATTTAAGGCAGTGTGTATAATAGCAAAAGTCAAGGCTTTGAGAAATAATGTTAATCAAGGTATTTAATATCTCTAAGCGACAGTATTCCCATCTGCTAAGTGTGATTAGGATCTACTTCATTGCTTGTTTGTTTGTTTGTTTGTTTTTTAATGGGTGAGAATTAAATGGAAACGTCAGCTCCCCAACCCCAGAAATGTCACTGATTTTGTTAATTGCCGTTCCTGAGTTCTTGTCCAGAACAGTGCTTGGCCCATAGTAGGTGTGTCATGAGTATTTACTGAATGAATCAATAAAGCACACAGAATTCTTAGAAGATGGTATGTCATTAGTAATGACTTTTTAACCACAATGATGAAAATAATGTCTCAGAAATGAAATAATCCCCAGACAGGTCAAGAAGTCTTTGGAATGTGCCGTTTAACTGTATGCCACTTGCAGCAGGAGTTCAGCTTGTTCTAAGTTCCCATTGCTACTTTATATTTAGTGTCGCTTCTTCAGAGAGGCCTTCCCAGCAAGCCTGGTTAAGACTCCCAACTCCTGTCCTAAACCAGGAATTCTCTACTGTTTTTGAGTCTCAGATTCTTCACGGTCTATTACTTTATGTGTTTAACTTGGTCATCATCTCTTTCTCCTGCTAGAGCGTCAGTTTTAGGAGAATAAGGACTTTATCTCGTTCACTTGTCATGACCAAAGTCATCCGAATGGCCAGATACAGAGTTAGCACTTAACAAACATCCATTCAAAGCAAAAGAATGATACATAACTCTTATTCATCCTAGGACTAGTTAAGGTTTTCCTCATACCTGCTAGCATGGGTAGGTCCTAATCTCACAGGACGTGGAGCTCTCCAGAGGGCCCAGCTTTGGTCATCTTATTCTTCCACAAACAATCCTGAGAGCTATTATTCAGATCTTGTTCTCTCTCTATTTGCCTTGCTTTAAACCTTGTGATCCTCATAACAGACATGATTGGTTGCTGACCCAGCAGCCATTTTCCCTTTTATCCTTCCTTCAGAACCCCAGTTTTGTTCAGGTATCCACACTTGTGTGCACAGCCATTGCTCCAGGGTGGGTGAGGCCGGCCCCAGCCCCAGGAAATGGGTCCTGATTAATTGAATTGAATCATATGGTTAGTTCCCTTTTCTGGTGATTGATTTAAGTATGGGCTTGTGACTTGGTGTTGGCCAGTGAGATGTGAGGGGCCTTTCTTAAAGATTCTTATTTATTCATTTGACAGAGAGAGAGAGATCCCAAGTAGGCAGAGAGGCAGGCAGAGAGAGAGAGGGAAGCAGGCTCCCTGCTGAGCAGTGAGCCCGACGCGGGGCTCGATCCTAGGACCCTGAGATCATGACCTTAGCGGAAGGCTGAGACTCCAACCCACTGAGCCACCCAGGCACCCCTTTGACAGACTTTTCTTAAAGTTTCCCTGAACTGGTAACAAAGGAGACAAAACACCAAACTCTAAGTTTCTGAGTGCTCTAGAGAGTGCTAGAATGTAACTATAAGAGAGCAAGAGTGAGAGAAAGAGACACAAGGAGCAGATATAAGAGACTGAGAGAATAGGAAATGACTACAAGAATGAGAGACAAACTATAAGCAAGACCATGAGGGAGAGAAAATGAGTCCAAGAATAAGAGAGAAAGAATGTGCATAAAGATCAGCTAACTGAAAAGCCCTAACTCTATACTATTTTCCAAGAGGATGAGCAAATAAAAAAATGACTCTTCTATTGAGCGGGCAGCAAGAAGCTTCCTGTAGAAGCAGAAAATTCAAAGTGGATTTTTCTACCTGCCGCTTACCATTGAATGACTAGGTGATAAGTTTTTTTTTTTTTCTATTTCTTAGATTATGTTGGAGACCTTACGTATGTCTTTTAAATTACCTATGGATAGAATTGAACAAATAAGTTACATCTTAACTATCCAGAATTCTGGAGTTGCTATAGAAATGTTATTATTTATTTATTTTTTTCACGATTCTCAGCATCTATTTGCATGACATCATTATACACTCCCTGTGAAGAATGCCAAGGAACAGCCACAGGTGTCTGGCACACTCTGACAATGGCCAGGAGACCCATATCATTAGGATAATGGCCACGAGTCATCCTGCTTGGCTATGTGTTTGAAATCAAAATAAGAGACAAAACCAACATAAGCACAGTTAATTTAAGGCACTTTCTCTCTATTTATTAAAGCTAATTGCAAGTCTGGCTTACAATTGACTATCGCCCGAAGGATTAAAACGCCATGTCACTTGACATAACCGAGTGTCCACGGCACTGCCCCCCTGGATTTAATATTTCCAGGAATGGATGTCATTGCCTGTGGTGTTATGGCTGGAAAGAATCCTGCCGTAAAATGAGTATCAACAATATCTTGGCAATGCCGAAACAATTTATGATTTTTATGACCGTCTATACTGGGGTGGGGTATTAAAGCAATACAGCTGGAGGCTAATTAATGGATGCAGGTAGGATGTTCCCTCCCGTAAGAAGGAGGCTGCCTGTTCCCTCCCCAGCTGCTGGCTGCAGCTCTCATACTGATATCATGTTGTTGCCAGTGTTGCCACCTCATTAGAAAATTAGCTTTTAATTAACTTTGGAAGCTGTTGCATGGGTTTCGATAGGAGGCATACATTTGTACACATCTTGTTGCAGAATTAAACCGCCCCTTCGTGTTTCTAATGGGCCTCTCCTGCCTTGCAGAAAAGCAGCAGTCTCGCCGCTTGCAGGCAGCCGCTCCGTGGGTAGCAGTGGCCACACAGCTCCAGCCTGCTCCCAGTTACAAAGAGATGTCCTTTCGTGCCCTCGTGGGCAGCCCCTTACTCCAAGGCCGCTTGAGACATTAAGCGGCAACAGAGAAGACCACAATCCCAGATGCTCCCCTTTCATGCTTCTGACCCCCAACCTGGCTTTAATGGCACAGAGCCTGGCAAGAATGTGCCTTACCTCATTTTTATATTTAAACATCTCTGCCTGAGCACAGTGGTGATAAACCTACAGACAAGATAAATAGCTAGATTATCACTCTTCTCTCCAGGGGAAAGTCATGCTGTCAATTAGGCTAATGGGGGTTCCGGGTTCAGCTTTGGCATGCCCTAACACTAGGGAAGGCTTTTTGCCCTGCATAGCTGCAAAGCCCAAAGATGGATCTGAAAAGTGGCTACGACCCTAGGGTGGCCAATCAGCAAAGAGGGAAGTCAAGAACCTGATGATTAATCATCTGCCACAACAATGGGAGGGCAAGGAAGATGAGGCCCATGAGACCAGATCTTTGGAGCTTTATTCTGATTATACGTTGCCTCTTTCAGTTCTATTTGGTGGCTTAAAAGGAGATATGGGTGCTTTCTGGTGAAGAAGTGAGGCTCCATCTTTTACTAAAAATAAGTGTTCTTTTGTCATACTTTTTCAAAGCACTTACGCTGACATCTCATTTCATCTTATTACCAGTCTCTGAGGGTCTTAGGGCAGGTGGTGCAAAATTTTTCTCATTTTGCAGCTGATGGAACTGCAACACAGCGGAGTTTAGTAATTTCCCTGTGATCACACAGCCAGCCGGTGATGGCACCAGAATGAGCGTCCAGACAATCTAACCATCCTAAATATTTATTTATGCTTTGCCACTGCATCATCCCTCGCCCTCCAGCCACAGAAATTAAATTATGACCTGCTAATAAACTATTTGGTAATGCTATCCCCTACGTTATCTGTTACGTATAGAAGACCTAAAAAGTAACCCCTGGCAAATACAGTCTGCTAAACGATGAAATAATTTATTTAATGCATAATTGGGAGGCATAGTGTTAGGCCTGATCTGTCCTACAATTTGGGCAACAGAGGGATCACGTGTTTTAGATACCAGCAGCAAATGGCAAACTGTGCAATACTGGGATTTTCCATCCCAAAGACAGGCTCTTTGCAGTGCGGAGGCTGGACTGTAAGCGGGGTGACCACACATTCCCGATTCGTGTGAGCAGATACCAGTTTCCAGGTATTGTCTAGGTAGTCCATTGTTTTTTAGCATTTGTCCTGAGCAAAAATGGATTAGCTGTATACTAAATTTTCTGGCACCCTAATTTTAGGTCAAAGATTTCTCTTCTAGTTATA